>OU015490.1:14872414-14947414 GCA_907164885.2 Dolomedes plantarius
TTAAATCTAGTCAAGGTTATTGTTTTTATAAAATTCTTTTCAAAGCAGTACATGCGCAGTCCATGTAAAACCCCTGATTAAGTTATGGATTTTTTGGTTAATGTTTTGATGAAATTCTTTTTAAAAGCAGAATACGTAGTCCATGTAAAACGTATTAATTTGGTTATGGTTATTGTTTTGATAAAATTCTTTTTAAAGCTGTATATGTAGTCCATGTAAAACGTCTTAAATTTGTTATGGTTATAGTTTTGATAAAATTCTTTTTGAAGCAGTATATGCAGTCGATATAAAACCTCTAAATTTAGTCAAGGTTATTGTTTTTATAAAATTCTTTTCAAAGCAGTACATGCGCAGTCCATGTAAAACCCCTGATTAAGGTATGGATTTTTTGGTTAATGTTTTGATGAAATTCTTTTTAAAAGCAGAACACGTAGTCCATGTGAAACGTATTAATTTGGTTGTGGTTATTGTTTTCATAAAATTCTCTTTAAAGCTGTATATGTAGTCCATGTAAAACGTCTTAAATTTGTTATGGTTATAGTTTTGATAAAATTCTTTTTGAAGCAGTATATGCAGTCGACTTTTGGTCGACTTAAATTTGGTCAAGGTTATGGTTCTGATAAAATTTCGAGATTCGGTTATGGTTATTTATTTATTTATTTATTTTTTTTTTTTGGGGGGGGGGTTAATGTTTTGATAAAATTCTTTTTAAAGCAGTACATGTAGTGCGTGAAAATGTCTTAATTTGGTTATGGTTATTATTTTGATAATATTATTTTTAAACCAGTATTATAGTCTATGCAAAACCTCTAAATAGTTAAATTTTTAAAAGTATTAAGAGATAATCTTTGCATTATTATTGATATTATATGCCAATTGTTTGTGTGCCTGATTGTATTATTAGACGCATTTAGCTTTAAACACAGTAAGAATTGCCAACGTACAACGCACAGACCAAACCGCCAGACCTAAAGGGCTGAAATTTTGTATGGCAATTCTTCTTATATTGTAGGAGTGCACTAAGAAAAAATTTCGAAAAATTCTTCTTAGATTTTTTTTAATTAAATTTCTAAGCTGTTTTAGCAACTTTTTTTAAGTTTGCATTTAAAATGATAATTTGAGGGTTATAAAATTTATATCAGGAGAAAGATCCTAAAAATTCCTTTAAAAAGAGATCTTTTTCGAATCTTTACCTCCGTTTTCTGATTTTTGGTGAATATTTAAAGATTTATTTTTAGAATTTAATTTATTAAATGCCGATCACGTGATTTCTTTTTCCGGTACTTTAAATAAATTTATCGTCACGTGCGTAACAACTAAATGGACAAAAAAATATTTTTCTTCTTACTAATGCGGCAGACGATTGGACATCATCCAAAAAATATTAAAATTCAATAAAAGATATTATGTTTCTCAAACTGTACTATTTTAACTGTACTATATTCTTTAGTATGTCCTATTACATTTAATTTGAGTATTTTCTTCTACATTATTTTGTCTATAAAAATATCCGTTACGATTTTTTTAGTATATATATATATATATATATATATATTTTTTTTTTACATCAATTGGATACATTGATCGTCGTATTTATTATAAATATACATATATATATTTATTTTTTTTAGCATTAATGGCATACATTGACCGTTGGATTTAATTTGAATGTACTCCGTAGCGAAGTGCGGGCTTTCAGCTAGTGTATATATATATATTGTAGAGTATTGCATTTCAACCTCTCCGTTAACAAAAGAAATTCTTCTATCTCGGCCTGAGACTCATCAAAAGATTCCCGACAACTTAGGTGGCAATATGCTGACGGCAATTTTCCTTTTGTTCATCCGATAGACTTGTTCCACAGAACCTTAGGGGACATCGGTCATTTTTCTTGATTTAGTCATCGCCACCGGGTGACACCGCTGATGTTAGTTATAAATGACAGGAGACCCCAGGTGCTTTCATTCATGAACTATCAATTGTTAAGCAGCATCCTGGAGGCATCGCGTGCCTAAACAAAAGGACTCGTGCCTTTCGCATTTTACCGAAGCGGCCCTTTGAGACTCTTTGAAGTGGCTTGGAGGACAAACTAAAAAGGCGGCCGCTTTAGACCCGGGGAAAATATTTCATTATCGCCCCAGGAAACCCATTTCCGTTGCTCACTTGTTCTAGATCGTTCGACTTTCTGGAGAGTGATGCAATATCCGGTGGAGGCTCTGATATAAAAGAGAATGGACCCCTCAGTCGTGGCTTGCGTCTTTTAGTTCTTGACACGTAGCGGATCCAGTTTTAAGAGCAGCCGGGTTTGCCGCCCTTAGAGGTCAGAGTCCCTTGTGACTGTTTGCAGCGACGATTTAGTTCCTGCAGGAGTAAACATACTCCGCTAATTTGTCGGAGACCAGTCTTCGTGGAAGGAGCCTTTGCTACCTTATTTTCCAGTGAGGAGTCCTTTCTCCTTAATTTAATATTTTCATCGCTACCGGGTGCGTGCAGTGGTCACCGCCGTTGATATTATTGGGGAGCCCTTTCCCATCAGGACGAAGTGCCGTTTTCTTCATCATTGAAGCAGAGCCAGTTCTGCTAGCCTAGCGGACTTCTGTGTTCTTACTCCGCCCCACGCCGATTAAATCGAGTGTGATTACCTAAGTTACGAAGTTCATCTTACATCTGTGCAGTGTACATATCTCATCATCATCAATTTTATTAATAAATTGCATTTGTTTTGTTTATGTAATGAGTGATGTATACCTGGTGTGTTTAAATCATCTTCTGGTTGACACTACGAACCTCAGTTCGCTACAGTATATATATATATATATATATATATATATATATATATATAACTTCCACTCTGTCTAGGGCCAGGCTTGATGTTCTTTGGTTAAGTACTATTATTCAATTTTTAATCAATTCTGTTTTTCATGGATTGTACGGTGTCTGAGTGTGTTTATTGTATAGATCATACTCATCGGAAACAATCCATTGGTTTTTAGACAGCATTGACACCGCTAATGAAGAAATGCTGTCTAAAATCTCTTTCATACTTTTCTTTTCATGTTATTTGTTCCTGGCTGCAAGTAGCTTTAGGGCTATTACTGGTTTTCTCTATCATCTTTTTCTTATATATATATATATATATATATATATATATATATATTCTCCCATATTAGTGTATTTTTATGAATTTCGTCACACGTCAGATTACATGATTAAAATTTTTTCGCTATTCTCTAAAAGTTTCGTATTTTCAGTTTTTCATTTCGATCGCCTCGCTGGGCTTATTCGCTATTTGTAGCCAGTAAAATGGAAGTCGAGGTGAGCGTCATCTTTGAACAGCCACAGGGGCCAATCTGTGATTGCTGCAGTGTTCACAGTTTTCGTTTCCCTGGAACATTTCCATCTGCGTTTGAACGGTAAAAAGAAAAAGAAGAAAAAAAAAATTAGAAAAACTCTGAAAAAAAGTAGAGTGCTTCCTGAATATGCGAAATTCTGCACTCCTGCAGTGGATCGTATATCTTTTCGAAACGTTCGAGGGCCCTTTGCGTGGACTTTGTTACAACGGGAAACGCGAAAAAAGAAGAAAGAAGAAAAAAAAGAAAACTCTTCTTCCACATTCAACCGGCACGTTCTAGCCTCGTTCGAGCCATCTGACGCCCGGAGGCTCTGCGAACCCTTACACTTTCTCCTGGAGAACCCCCCGATGACGTCATTAACTCGTGACGAGAACAAAAGCCTCGTCCCCTTAAATCTTCTCTCCCCCCCTGCCATACCCCCTTCATCTTCAATAAAATCATCACAATAGCTCCACATCCCTAATATGCAAGCTATCTATCCGTAAAATCGGGGTGTTTCGAACACTTGCATATTTTATGATCACCCCCCCCTTCCCCGCAATCGATGAATCATTCACCAAATCCCCCCCTCTTTTCTGTCAATCAAATCACCCTAGCCGCCAATGGGAGACGGCTCTGTTGTCACCTCTCGACCAATCACAGCGCGCCAGGGTCCTCGAAAAATTTAAAAGCACCCTCCCTCCCTCTGGCGGATAATAATTATGTTCGAAAGGGTCTGGGGTAGGGGGGACGGATAAGGGGGTGCTGCAGTAGAAGAGTAGAATTCCAGAGAGCTGGGATTATGATGCTCTCTCTCTCCAGCGGGTAGGGGTGGGGTGGGGTGGGGATCGAATTCTTTTGTTCTATTTTTCTTCCAACAAAGTAATGCGCTGAGTCATCATCAGATAAAATTGCGTTCGGCGGCGAACAGAATGAAATAAAGGATCTTTCGAACGGTGTGCGGGGAGGGGGGGGGGGAGGTGGAATGTTCGAAGTTCCTTTTTTATTATTTACCGTTTTTCGTGTTTGTTCGGCGAAAAAAAAGGAGGGGAATATCGGTTTTTGGCACGCAGACGAGTTTTTTATGCCTGGCGGGGGCGAGAAGAGTTGAATTATCGTCTGCTCCTGTGATTTTTTCCCTTCTTTTTGCATTATTTTCTTTTTTCGCTCCTGTTCCTTTTAAATGAAGGAGGGGGCTTGAGTGAACCGCCAGCTTTCACTTTTCCAGCGTTTCATTTATTATTATTTTTTTCTTTCTTTCTTTCTTCTCCGGCGACAGCAGATTTCGAGATATTGAAAAGGCGGAATATTGCGAGGGTATACAGTTCGGAAATTAAAGGTTCATTTGATGATTTTTCCCTGCAAGTTTAGAATGACGCCATGATTGTGTTTGGATTAGGATACACTTTCATTCCGGGGAGACTTTTTACTTCCTTCCATATTTTTTTTTTTCTTTTTCTCTTGCGTCTTCTTCTTCTTCATCTTCTGTTATTTTCTTGCATAAGTTTTCAGTAATGTAAACGAGGAAGAAAAAGTATTTTGATTGCTGGAAAATTTTAGATTTCTTTTGCAATTTCGTTTTTTTAAATATTTATTTTAAGAGGGGGGAACAGAAGCTCTCTTACCGAGAGAAACATGACACAGCAAGTGTTCATTTCTTAGTATCGCGTTTGTCTATTTCGGATTTGGTACTATAAAGACATGTGATGAAAATTGCTTCCTCTGCGGTTTTCCGTCGTACTTGCGTCCGCAAGACGCCATTTTGAGGCCCCTGTGACGTTGTCTCCATTACTACACGAAAATTGTAACTATATAAGTCTGTGATGCTCGTTCCTACCCCTCAACATGAACATGTCATCTATCGGCGAAATGTTAAACTGAGCGGTCTCATAAACTCTAGGATAAGAGGCCATAAATTTTGTGTAATATGCGATTCTGACGTTATAAAAGACATAAACACCAGAGTGGTTCGAGGGCTCTCCAGAATTTTGACACTATAGCGACATGTGGAATCCCATAAACTTTGGACACTTACGAGCACTTAAAACGCCGGAGAACGCTTTTGAATTCGCCGACCGTATAAAAGAAGACCCCAATACTCCACGAGAGAGAGATCTGTTTTGAGTGCCAGAGAGGTCTCAGCTCTCCTGGTCTTTCGGCCTGATAGGCTGAGTGGTCTGTGAACCCGAAGCCGTCCTGACATATCTAACATGGAAATTCTAGCTCGCTGTACATATTTGCTTTTTGTAGTTGTAGTGTTTAAGGTAGCGTAGTAAAGTAATTGAAGCGAAACGCTTGTCTTATTATTGCCTACGTTACACCCCATTGAGCTATTCACATGCCAGTTCGATTAAGGCTGCTGTGTACTGAACTTATGGGATTAGCTCACCTCTATTTTAACCTATGGAGTCTACTATTTCCGGCTACACGTGTCTACTATTCAAAAACTTACAATTCAAGTCGGCAATCAACATGGAGACGGAGCGAACTGTCTAGTACAACGACGTACTAGACAGTTTTTCTGGCACTTCGGTGTATATAAATTACAACCCTTCGACGTTGAGGGAAAAAGAAAGAAAAAAAAAGTCTCTTTAAGAACATTTTCTGTTACGTCTGTCATTTTGACTGGCGACCGTTTAAGCGTTGAACCTTCCCCTCCATACATTCTAAAATTAACGAACCCCCTTGCTTCCCTCTCAGTGCGACATGTGGGATATTAAGTTATACAAGCGGAAACAAAAGTTACCAGGTTATTGTTATGGTTCACTTTCGGCCCTTGACTTTTAATTTTTTTTATGTATTTTCCACCCTGGTAATTAATTTAACCATAACCTTATTCGGGTGTGGTACTAAAGGAGGACCGTTTTGGGGAGATTTTGGCGAAATTTCGCTCCGCGTTGAAAGCATGATCCCACTCAAAAGAGCGTTCATTCGTGGTTTTTTTTTAAATTTAGAGGCGGGATTTTTTGAAAGAATATAATTATTTGCTTTTTTTCTTTTGAAAAATATTATATAAAACAGAAAAGTATAGCTATAATCTTTGAAACGCACAAATAATGCATGAATTTAATTAATTATTAAGAATATACAATATTTTTCAAACATTAATTATAAACAGAATTGTATAAAACAGAAATATATAGCTATAATCTTTGAAACGCATAAATAATGCATGAATTTAATTAAATATTAAGAATTGGTATAGACCCGCCCTACCCCTGAATAAATTATTAAGAACCAAATTACCCCCCAATACATAGGGGTGATTCTCGGGCAATGTAACAGCTTCCATCCACTTACTGTTGTCACCCTTAATGCGAAGGGCGTTTCATCACTGTTGAATTATTAGCTTTAAAATTCAATTAAAAATCGAAAATTTAAGATAGAGACTTGAAATGAGGTTCACACGAATAAGAAAGCTTTCAGCTTCCAGATGATGTAAATATTTTCTTTGTAAGATAAAAACTCGAGGAGCATCGATATGACATCCACATAGGGGACCGCATTTCTTGAAAAACTGTGTTTCATTTTTTGATGAAAATATTAGTCTGTTTTAAAATATTTTTAAACAAATGAGGTCAAGTTTGAAAGAAAAATGTCTGTAGTCTTAGACTGTAAAAAGATAAAAATTCTACGATCATTTTCTGGCGATTTATCGTAATCTGAAGATGAAAAAGTCAGTATTTTCTCACAAAACATATAAAAAAAAAAACTTAAAGTCCGACGAAGACGACGCATGTCTTACTTTTGTCCCCCCATTTTTCTGCATCCATTGGTATCGCTCTCAACCCCATACCCCCAGCGGTTTCGGAGGAGATAGCGTGACAAGCTTTTGACAGCGGCAGAGGGAGTTACTTTTTTTTAAAATAGAGAGATACTTCAACGGATTGAAAACTCGGAAAGGAGGGCAAACGTTACAGCCATATTTGGGCTTCGAGTTATTAAATTTTAATGACTGAAAGGGATTTTAATGACTGAAAGAGGATGCAAACAGCTCTAGCTCCTCTGTATTAAAATTAGAATAAACATTTGAAATGTCCATGATCATTTAAAAAGTGGTTAAAGTCTTCTTAAGAGTCTGAGATTAAAGAGTAAAAATACTCGGCCACAAAAGTTGCGTTTGAAAATCGTTTACTTAAATAACTTCTCGAATACTAAACGGTTAGTACACAGAAGCTTTAGGTCCACTTTTTAAAATTTTTGAAATGGGAGTGTCAAAAGCACTGGGTGGACTCCTCACTTTTGACATTCATCATAAATTTCTCGAATGATAAGGATTAGCACCACTCATTTTTTTTGGCCATGGAATAATAAGTCACTTTTTTTCAAAAGCTAATTTATAGTCGGCACAAGTGAACACACATTAACTTAGAAGTAATAGTTTATTCTTAAGATTGATAATAACCTCAGTCCCAGCATCTTCAATTTTCCATTTTCCTCAAAACCTCTCCTCTGCGAAAAACACGTCCTTCCCCTTCTAGCTAACCCATTGTTCTGTGTTCTGCTATTAAAATCCCGTGGTATAGGTTCCACACACCCAAAGCGCGTGATTTTAATCACGCGCTTTGGGTGAATTAGACAGAGTCCTCACCCAAAGCGCGTGAGTAATTCATAGAATTAGACAGAGCCCCATGACCCCGTTGCCTAAGCGCGGCTCGAAAACACGTACGTTTCTTGAATCCAGAAAGCGTCCGCATAATGCTACCATTTCTGCGAACTGTTCTCTGAATCTGCGTGAATATCATGATTTTCCGAATGAAATTTATATTTCTTTGATTTGATTAGTAAATTGGATTTATATATATATATATATATATATATATATATATATATACAGTGGAATCTCGATCTATCTTTTTTCAAGGAACCGATTGAAATGAACGATAAATGCGGGAAAACGATAGATGCGGAAACATAACAAAGCATTATGATCGTTGGGACTGGATAAAATGAACGACACATACGGAAAAACGATGGATCCGAAAACGATCGATCGAGATTCCACTGTATATATATATACATATATATATATATATATATATATATATATATATATATATATATATATATATATATATATATATATATATATATATATATATATTTATTTATTTATTTATTTATTTATTTATTTATTTATTTATTTATTGTTCCATACACCAAAAGTGTTCATTTTTTGAAAATTTTCTGTCCTGGACCCATCAATGAAGAGAGTTCCTGCAAGGAAGTAAATTAGTAAATGTTAGAATCTCCTGGGGTTTCTCGGTCTAAATTGAAGTGGCACCAAGGGGGGATGTTGGTTGCTCCCAAGCAAGCAACCAAAATTTTCACGATTTAGAATGAACAAATGTCGAAAGAATAAGAGAAAAAAAAAAACACTAAGAGCCAAATCACTTTTATGAAATTCTGCCTACTACACTATCTGGCCAAAAATTATCCGGACACCTCCCTTAAGAAGTGGATCTGGCAGGTGACGTAATTTGATGCGTAACCGAAAGCTATAAAAGTGCTTCTCACGTGACTGCATTTTGCCGACTGTTAAGTTTGGTGGTGGCATCATGGTGTGGGGTTGTATTTCATGGTTTGGCCCGGGTTCCTTAGTTCCTGCGGTCGGAAACATGAACTCTTGAGATGTATGTAGACATTCTGGACAATGCTGCTCTCCCAGCTCTATGGCAATATTTCGGGGGAGGCCCATTTCTCTTCCAGCAGGATAACTGCTCCGTTCACTCATCGAGACTTGCGCGGGCATCATGGTTTGACGAAATGGGTGTTCAAAAACTGGACTGGCCTTCTCAGAGCCCCGATCTAAATCCCATTGAACACCTTTGGGACGAATTAGAATGCAGATTACGTAGCCAGTCAAATCGACCCTCCTCACTGCCAGCACTCACTTATGCTGTGATGGACACCTGGAAGTCAATTCCTATGGACACCTATCAAAACCTGGAGGGAAGTCTCCCCAGACGTGTGCAGGCTGCAACCGAAGCAAAATTAGGACAAACATCATGTTGATATATGCATCAGGACTCTCCGAGTCCGTACCACTGGGCGTCCGGATACTTTTGGCCAGATGGTGTATCCGAGCTGCTCACTTGCCAAATCTGGTCAGTCCATAAAACAAAAAATGGGGGGAAAGTGATAAAATAATGGACATTTTTTGTTAACTTAATGGTCGTGATCCGATGGTATAATCCACTCGTAATATTAATGTGGACACTAATACATGTCTATTTACATCTTGTTTATTATAAAATCAATATCTAAACTAATATCAACGTTTGTTCCATCATACATCGATTCAAAGGCGCGGAATTCGTACATCAGTTCAATAGAGACCCTGTCTCTCTCTCTGTTCTCTCCGCTCGCCCACGTCGTTTCGGCAAAGTCTAAGTCTAGTCTATTCTTATTCCCCCGGTCACCTCTATTTATCCCTTTTTCTGTCTTTCTCGAACAATCTAGATCTTTCCACACCTCGTACCCCCGATCTTCCGGTTCTATTCTACGTAGACCACCTATGGTGAATTTCACCGCCGTCGGCTTTCGCTTTGTTGAATGCCGCTAACGGCCTTCACTAATCATTCTAAATGATGTGTCTATGGTCCCAATTATGAATGTCGGACGTGAGTCTGACATTTTCGTTTGAATTTCCTCTCGAAATAACAATTCAAATTTCTTACGAGTTTGTGTCATATTTAACTTTTAATATTGTCTACAAAGCTGTTTTGGCGTTTACATATCTCATGTTCCCCGTTTTGTTTTCCGTTTTGTCTTATGTTTCACCTCCAATATTGTGGCCAAAGGCGTTTTGTCATTGGGTTTGTATTATCTCTACGCACCATTGTTATTTGACAAACAAACAATGGCTACAAATGAACCGGTTCATCTTTCATTCTACTACAAACCACCCACCTCGCGATATAATTCATCTTATTTAAATCGCATGCGGAAGGGTCCCACGGGCCACCTAGTAGCATTATATCACGAGCATAAATATTTTGTGTTCAAATATGTATGCACTCATACATACATAACTGAACACGATACATCCTGCCAACCAAACGCAAATTGTAAATCTCACGAAGGCAATTTGTCGGACATGCAGGCAGACCATAGTCTATAGATATAGATTACATATTACAAAGTAATAAAATTATATTTTTCATAATACATATTACCGGTTGTCTAATTAATACACGCTTTCTCTTATTTTTTCAGGTTCTGACACGTTTCTCAACAAACCGAAAAAGTGTGCCTGAATTACGAACAGTGTAATGACGGTCTGTTTTTGTACGGTCTGTAAAATCCGGTAGAAAAGTTATCTTCGAAGATTCCACAGAAACTGTAGAAGAGACGCTCCTGCTCAGCATGGTAGATGTTGTGAAGAATAGAAATTGATTCTCCCCAATTAACACAATCCTTTCGTAAAATTAACGATCTCTAGTGAACCACCGGCTTACATAAACGCGCTCGTAGCCACGGGCAGAAGGGCACAGCAAAGAAAGGAGTCCTGAACAAAGGACTGTTAAAAACGAGGCCGAAACTACTCCACGCCAGTAAGTCTGCGATATGACGTTAAAGTTGAAAGTCTCTAAATTCCTGTATGGTAGGAATTCGTCTTTCGGCATCCACTCGATCAGCTTCTAACGGAAGCATTATATCGTGATAGAAGAGAGAGAGAGAATCTCTCCTGATTTCTGGCGTGAGAAGAAGTTTATTCGACCCCGGTCGACTAGCTTTAGATAAAGCTCTGTATAGTTAAAAATTGAAAATTCGATCCCAGACGGATCCGACTTTTAGCTCGACATCGTGGTTTCTGACAGAAGTTCCCTCGACCAGCCAAATAGTCTCCAGTACAGGAAACCAGTGGACGCGCCTATCTAGGGATGCGACCTCGACAACAAGACATCGATGTTTTGAAACATCGATATTCAATATTAAAACATCGCCCCAAAACCATCGATGTTTTTGAACATCGATGTTTTTGAACATCCATTCTTTAAAACTGATTTAGTAATGGTACTTTTGGGAGGCATCTTAATATTAATTAACGTTAACTTATATAATACCAGAACAAAACAAAAACTTAAATGGCCGCTCGTGTTTATACTATTTATAAAAGGAGACCCCATGGAAGGTTCTGGAGTGTCGAGAACATTCCATGCGCTCTGATTGGTTCATTGGTTGTTAATTGCCATTTGTCTCATTGGTAGGTTATCAGTCACCCTTTTGTATTCGTCCTTTTCAGAATTCAGACTTACATTTACTGAGTGTGAAAATTATGCTAAGCGGTTTTCTTTATTATCGTACTTTTTCATTAAAAAAAAAAACCCATCAAGACAACGTAAAACATCGAGCACAAAACATCGATCTTTAAAAATAATCCACTTCAATAAATCGATGTTTAGAACATCGATGTTTTTATCAAGACATCGATGTCGCATCCCTAATACGCTTATCCTGAACTCAGAGTTACATCGGAAGTGGAAACTAGAATCGTGTAAATTCTTTCTGAACTGTATCTGCTCATACGGTGCGAAGTTCCTGAACTTTGACAACTCGCATATAGTCCTTAGAGTTCTTTATGTAAAAATATCCTTCCGTGATTTCATCATTCTTCAATCAGTGTAAATAAAAATCATCCGTATTTAGTGTTCTTTAGTCTGGTCGTTATTTTGTTGACTGCTACCGGTCCGACGACGTTTTACAATGTTGTCAAGACCACGAGAAATTACTACTGTTGAACTAATGCTCTCTTTTTTTGCTCAATAAATTATCTTCTGACTTCACCCAGGTCCATAAAACAAAATGTGGAGAAAATAACAGACATTGTTTTTTAAAATGCCTCTGAAAATATCCATTCAAATAGACATTGCATTATTGCAGAGGTGTAGCTATTATCCAACGATATATAAAATATAGTTGCTGGAAACCCGCACTTCGCTACGGAGTACATTCAGATGAAATACAACGGTCAATGTATGCAATTAATGCCAAAAAAAAATAAATATATATATATTTATAATAAATGCGACGATCAATGTATACAATTGATGTAAAAAAAAAAATACATTTATAAAAAAATCGTAACGGATATTGTTATAGACAAAATAATGAAGAAAATATTGAAATTAAATGTAATAGGACATACTAAAGAATATAGTACAGTTAACATAGTACAGTTTGAGGAACATAATATCTTTTATTGTATTTTAATATTTTTTTGGATCATGTCCAATCGTCTGCCGCATTAGCAAGAAAAAAAAATTATTTTTTGTCTATTTAGTTTTTATGCACGTGACGATAAATTTATTTAAAGTACCAGAAAAAGAAGTCACGTGATCGGCATTTAATAAATTAAATTCTAAAAATTAATCTTTAAAAATTCACCAAAAATCAGAAAACGGAGGTAAAGATTCGAATATTATCTCTTTTTAAAGGAATTTTTAGGATCTTTCTCGTGATATAAATTTTATAACCCTCAAATTATTGTTTTAAATGCAAACTTAAAAAAAGTTACAAAACAGCTTAAAAATTTAATTTTAAAAAATCTAATAAGAATTCTTCAAAAATCTTTCTTAGTGCACCTCTACACAATAAGAAGAATCGCCATGCAAAATGCCAGACTGACGGGTGCTGTCCAGAGAAATTTGGATGAACTGCAACCAACTGATGGCCCACATACTCCAGGAGTTTCCACAAGCATCCGGGGAATGTTGTTGTTTCGATGAATACCATCCGTAAGGAAGCATATCTGCTTGGTTTTCATGGTCATGCTGCTGCCCATAAACCTTTGACCACAAAGTCCAACCGCGCTGCTCGGTTAATGTGGTGCAATGCACGTCGAAAGTGGACCATAGATCAGTGGAAACGGCTTCTCTGGAGCGACGAATACAGGTTCACCCTCTACCGTTCGAATGGCAAGGTCTGGGTCTGGAGTCTGCCTGGAGAACGCCTAATGCCCAGAATGCATTGTGCCCACAGTAAAGTTCGGCGGACGAGGAATTATGGTCTGGGGGGTGTTTCTCCTGGTATGGACTGGGACCCTTGGTCCCAATTCATGGTAAGCTCAACGCCGACGCCTACTGCACTATTCTGGATGACAGTGTGCTTCCTACGTTGAGGCGGTTTTACGGGTTGGGCCCATGTTACTTCCAGGACGACAACGCGAGCTGTCATGTTGCGAGGTCCATCATGGATTGGTATGCTGATAAAGTGGTTAACCGAATGAACTGGCCTGCCCAGAACCCAGACCCGAACCCTATCGTGAACCTCTGGGACGAGTTGGAACGCCGAATTAAGGGTGGCAACAACCGTCCAAAATCGGTGAAGGAACATACGTGTCTTCTCCAAGCCCAGTGGAAGCAAATACCACGAGCCGTCGTACAAGGGCTTGTGGAAAGGATGCTCTGGAGGGTTGAGGCTGTAATTGCCTCTCGTGGAGGCTCTACCACTTATTAAATATGAATAAATTTTGTTTTTCTTTTCTATCACAAGTGTCCAAATACTTATTGGTAGATAGTGTATATGTATATACTAGGTAGCCCGTGGTAAAATTTCGCATGCGAATTAAAAAATATAATAAAAATAAAAAATATATATATAAATTGAAATATATATATATATATATATATATATATATATATATATATATATATATATATATATATATATATATATATATATATATATATGTGTATATATATATATATATATATATATATATATATATATATATATATATATATATATATATATACTAGCTGAAAACCCGCGCTTCGCTACGGAGTACATTCAAATTAAATACAGCGGTCAATGTATGCAATTAATGCCTACGAAAGAATATAGTACAGTTTGAGGAACATAATATCTTTTATTGTATTTCAATATTTTTTTGGATAATGTCCAATCGTCTGCCGTATTAGCAAGGGAAAAAAGTATTTTTTTTGTCTATTTAATTGTTACGCACGTGACGATAAATTTATTGAAAGTACCAGAAAAAGAAATCACGTGATCAACATTTAATAAATTAAATTCTAAAAATTAATCTTTAAAAATTCACCAAAAATCAGGAAATGGAGGTAAAAATTCGAAAAAAATTTCATTTTGAAGGAATTTTTATGATCTTTCTCGGGATATAAATTTTATAACCCCCCATGTATTATTTTAAAAGCAAACGTAAAAAAAGTTTAAAAAACAGCTTAAAAATTTAATTTAAAAAAATCTAAGAAGAATTTTTGAAAAAATCTTTCTTAGTGCACCCCTACACTATTAGAAGAATCGCCATGCAAAATTTCAGCCCTTTAGGTCCAGCGGTTTGGTCTGTGCGTTGTATGTCAGTCAGTCAGTGAATGAATGAATGAATGAATGAATGAGTCAGTTACGGAACTGTTTTATATATATAGATATATATATATGTGTGTGTATATATATATATGTGTATATATATATATATATATATATATATATATATATATATATATATATATATATATATATTATATATATATATATATATATATATTTCGGAGTCGTCAAAATGAAACGAAATTTTACATACGTAATGACTACTTTGATATAAGTAAATGATAAGAAAATCAAAGAAAAAGGATAATTTATTTCAGAGAAAAAGGCAAAAGAACGGAGGAGTTAATACTCCGTTGGACCCCCTCTAGCGCGAATGCACGATGCGATACGATCGGGCATTGAGTCATACAAGTTCTGTATGATGTCTTGAGACATTTCGTTCCACATTTGCTGTAACCTTGCCTCTAGTTCGTTCAAACTCGTGGGATGCCCAACTCGTCGTCCCAAATGATCCCAGATATGCTCGATTGGAGACAAATCTGGGGATCGGGCAGGCCAAGGAAGGGTAGTAACAGTGCGGAGGAGACAGTCTTGTGACACCCTTGCCGTATGAGGCCGGGCATTGTCTTGTTGAAAAATGGCTCCTGGGAGCCGTTGCATGAGTGGCAACACATGTGGTTGCAGGATTTATATATATATATATATATATATATATATATATGTGTGTGTGTGTGTGTGTGTGTGTGTGTGTGTGTGTGTGTGTGTGTGCATGCATATATAAATTTGCCGATCCGCCAAGCACCAACCATTGCCTCAATGTCATTTTTTTCCCTTCGATTTTCAGATCTATATGGTAAGACCTACATTTTGATTATCTTTTAATTATATTAGACAAATTAGAAGCTTTCCTTCGTCGTACAATTTTGCGCAGTATATTATTACATGGTAAGGCGTCGTACAATTTTATCATATGCAATTCAATTATGTATACATAGAATTGAATAAATAAAATTTAACTGTAAAAAGGCATACCAAACGAAAAAATTACTCATAAAATGTTCTTGAGGTTTAAAAAAAAGCAGATGTTAGTCCAAACAAATTGTTTTTCCATTCAAAAAGATTAATGTACACCTATGAGGACGTTGCCAAGAAAGAAACTTATTAAATTATTTACAGAAGGATAATAAAAGCAGACGATTTTAAAATTTAAAAGTTCAGTGAGCGAGAATGATAAAAATAAAGCTAGCGCACACGCCATCTAGAGGGAGAAAAAATGTTTATAACGTTTATACATCGATTTTTAAACAAACAATAAAATGTGTAGTTCTAAAGTAACAATTCGTCACACGTGGAGATCTTAATCTTTAAAATGGTACATCATTTATGGATTTTACTTAAGTATGAAGGGATCGTCAGGAAAAAAAATCACCTTCTAGAAATAATATATATATAGATATATATATTATTTCTAGAAAGTGAATAATTAATATATATATATATATATATATATATATATATATATATATATATACACTCCAAAGCCAAAACATTATGACCACCCCTACATTTTGCAATGAATTCGCCTGGATGATGTGGAAGGCACGTGATCAGGTGGAAGTGGTATTTAACTGCTGCTGGAGAGTCTGAAGAATCATTCTTTCACTTACTTCTGTGTGTGATGGGGAAGGCTGCGGATCTAAGCGACTTTGATAGAGGGCAGATTGTAATGGCTCGAAGGCTCGGAACAAGTATTTCCGAAACTGCACGACTCGTGGGTTGTTCGCGACCTACAGTTGTTAGTACTTATGCAAAGTGGATGAATGACGGTGAAACCAGCAGTAGACGACATGGTGTTGGACGTCCACACGCTATCAAAGAAAAAAGGCGTCGGAGACTGTCTCGCATGGTGAAGCAAAACCGGAGCCAGACAGTGGCTCAGCTGACAGCCCAATACAATGCAAGGCCAAGTAGAATAGTATCGCAGCACACTGTTCAGCGGACACTGTTGGATATGGGGCTACGCAGCAAACGTCCCACTCGTGTGCCTTTGCTGACCAAGCGTCATCGCCAACTGCGCCTGCGCTGGGCCAGGGAACATCGCTACTGGTCCATGGATCAGTGGCAAAGAGTTGCCTGGTCAGATGAATCACGGTTTGTCATTCATCACGCCGATGTCCGTGTCAGGATACGCCGTCTTCCAGGCGAGCTGTTGCTCCCTCAATGTACAGTAGGTCATACACAGGCCGGTGGTGGCGGTATTATGCTTTGGGGGACGTTCTCTTGGGCGTCTCTGGGACCCGTGGTTGTGGTAGAGCAGACCATGAATGCTACAGGGTATCTGAACATCATTGCGGACCAGTTGCACCCTTACATGGCCTCTGTTTTTCCAGCTGGAAATGGAATGTTCCAACAGGATAACGCCCCGTGTCACAAGGCTAAAATTGTGTTGGAGTGGTTCCAGGAACATGATGCTGAATTCCAGTTAATGTCCTGGCCGCCTAACTCACCGGATCTCAATCCGATAGAACACATTTGGGATGTCATGGGACGGCAGCTCAGAGTTCAAAGACCACCAATTCGCAATATCTCGGATTTGCGTGACCGCTGCTTAAACATCTGGTACAATCTGTCTCCGGCCATCTACCAAGGACTTGTGGCATCCATGCCAAGGCGGGTTGAAGCTGTGTTGAGCGCCAAAGGTGGGCCAACTCGTTATTGACAGGTGGTCATAATGTTTTGGCTCTTGAGTGTATATATATCGCACCTCGGCTAGAAGAGTGTTATATCTCCGAAATTCATGATTTTTAGATAATTGCACAACAATTCTCTTTAAGAAGTCCTCCTCATTCTCGAATAATGTTATAACCTAGTACCAACACAATCTCCTAGATGGCGCTTTTTAACCTCTTCCACAACTAGAAGGGGGAACTTGATCAAGCGTGAAGAATGAAAATAAGATTTTTGTCGGTGCCTAATGTTGTTGTATTAAAATTTTCATGTAATAAAAATGTTCATTAAATTTTATTTGGAAAATAAATGTTTTTATTTTGAAAATAATTTGCATTTATTCCTAACCTTCTTGTTATCAAGGTTTTTTTCTTTGTATTGTGAAACGTTTAGATAGATTGTGCATTCGCCTAGAGATATGACAGTATTCCCTCACGCTTTTCAGTACATGTTGATAAAATGAGGTTACTAGAATGAGGGTTATATCCTGTAATTGAAATTCAAAATCACGCTTTAAAAATTGAAAACGACTTTAATAGTATATAGTTTTGCCTTTTGAAGTGATTCGAACAATAAGCTTTCTCAAAATTATCACAGGCATTCCTAAAACAAGAAATGAAATTTCGACATATATCTTATTTAGCTCTTCCTGAAAATAGGGCTATTTTGAGATGTAACACTCCTCTAGCAAAGGGTGCGATAAATAAATAAATAAATAATATATATATATATATATATATACTAGCTGAAAACCCGCACTTCGCTACGAAGTACATTCAAATTAAATACAATAGTCAATGTATGCAATTAAGGCAAAAAAAAATAAATATATACAGTCGAACCCCGTTATAACGAACTTCAAGGGACCAAAGGTTTTGTTCGTTTTATCCGGTGGTTCGCTATATCCGAACAGCTAAGAAAAAGGCTAGACTTCACAAAACGCATAACTTATTCTTTGTAATGTGTATTCAATAATGATGTATTAAAAAACTGATAAAATCTATTTAAAAATGATCATTAATGAATTAAATCGACTAAATTCGATTACATTAAAGTGACACAATACTAATTAAATTACGTACTATAGGAAAATGGCGGGACCAAAGTTTTCGTTCGTTATATCCATGAGTCTGTTATATACCGGGTTCGCTATAACGGGGTTCGACTGTATATATTTATAATAAATACGACGATCAATGTATACAATTGATGTAATATATATATATATATATATATATATATATAAAGTAAGGGATATTTTTAAAGAAAAAAATAATGTCGATGAAAATATTCAAATTAAATCTAATAGGATATACTAGAGTAATAAGAATATAGCTGTTACTATAGCTATATTAACTGTACTATATAAGAATATAGTACAGTTAATATAGTACAGTTTGAGGAACACATCTTTTACTGAATTTTAATATTTTTTTGGATCATGTCCAATCGTCTGCTGCATTAGAAAGAAAAAAATATTTTTTTTCTCTATTTCGTTGTTATCACGTGACGATAAATTTATTTAAAGTACCAGAAAAGGAAATCACGTGATCAGCATTTCATAAATTAAATTCTAAAAAGAAATCTTTAAAAATTCCCCAAAAATCAGAAAATGGAGGTAAACATTCGAAAAAGATTTCATTTTAAAGGAATTTGTATGATCCTTCTTGTGATATAAATTTTATAACCCTCAAATTATTGTTTTAAATGCAAACTTTTAAAAAGTTACTAAAACAGCTTGAAAATTTAATTTAAAAAATCTAAAAAGAATTTTTCAAAAATCTTCCTTAGTGCACCCCTAAACTATAAGAAGAATCGCCTTGCAAAATGTCAGCGTTTCGGGTCCAGCGGTTTGGTCTGTGCGTTGTATGTCAGTCAGTCAGTTACTGAACTGTTATATATATATATATATATATATATATATATATATATATATATATATATATATATATATATATATATATATATATATTAATTTGTACAAATAATTAAGAATTGAAGTTTAATATAAATACTTGCATAGTAAGGCGTTGTTTGCAGCATTTTACTTTATAAGAAGAAGAATTTGAAAAAGAGTTAAAGAAGTATTGTGAAACAGAAAACTAGTACACATGAGGGTCATCCAAATCAACCAAACAAGAATTCCAAAGTTTAATATTAACATATTTTTTTCAGCAGTTGCTACATTATGATTAAGCATTTTTCAGATGCAATCATTCGTTTAATGATAATCCGAATACTGTCGAAAAAGATTAGTTGATATTTAACATTCAAATCCTTGTTCTTTTGATTTGGTTGACCTTCATGTTTAGGTTTTCTGTTCCAAACTTTTATTTTCGTCACACATGTGTGCATGTGTGCAAGCACGAGAAGAAAGAGACAAACTGTACGACAGTTGGATTCCAGAATGACCGTACACGAAAGCTAGCCTCGACCCCGTTAAGATTTCCCTAACAGGCTCGTTACATGCTTTTCCCGAGATCTCGACAAGCAACCTTAACGAGCGCAAGAAGAAAAGAAAAACAAACTCCGACAGATTTAATCCAACCTCCAGATAACGATTTACAAGTCATAGTTCATTCCGCTCAAGGGAAATCCTAACCAGCAGAAATGAAATCGGAACATCGCGGATTAAAACCTCACACGGCCAGCACAATGCGCAACATCGCACGCGCACGCACCGGACAAGCGGAACAAAGGTCAACGATTTCGCGCGCCTGGCCTTGGAGCCGAGGGATCGCGAATTCGCTAACGAGGCGCAAAATCTCCATTCCGCCATTGTCCGAAAGTTCTGGGGACAAGCCTCGTAAGCGATGTCGGACATGTTCTCCACCAGGGTCGAACCCGTCTCATGGTCAGCTGCTTCTTTATTTTTTTATTTTTTTTTTTTGGGGGGGGGGGGGCATGCAGTCGGTCTTTTGTTAGGGTAAAAGTTGTACGATTAGCTCGTAATCGCTTGAAAACAGAAAAGCGTCGATTAGCGTTTTATAGAGAAAGTATCAAACGTTCGGTTCTCATATTTGTTCTCTGTCTGCCGGTAGTTAGAGCTTCCGACAAGTGTCCGTTGGGTGGTCATAGTCGTTTTTCTTTTATTATCGTCATCATTATGTACCGGAAGATGGCAAACGCGGAATAACACGGCGATCGGATGATTAAGCTTCGCCAGGATTAAGATTAAGAGATCTTGGTAACACAGACAAAAACGTCCTTTCGCCAACAGGTGGCATCAGTGGCTTGCACTGTAAGATCTAATGCTTTTTGCAGCAGCAATTTCGAACTTCGTAGAAGGGGAGTATACGCCAGGATTCTAGGGATAAGAAACTTTAATTCACAAATTAATTCCCGATTAATGCAGGAGAATTAATTCGCAAATGAGACTAAGAATAACATCGAAAAACAACTCGTAGAAGCCAACAGTGGGAATCGAGCCTAGCTCTTCAGGTCCTCGAACCAGCGTTTTGATCACTTCACCTCCCTGGCGATGTGGGTTAATCGTGTTCAATGAATTCCTTGCCTCTCTGTCTTATGCAATACGTCTTACAGGAGCACTCCCCCCCCCTTTCCAACGTTAATTTAGAAGTCTCCACCCAAGTTGCTGTTTTTCCCAAACCAACTCGTATAAGGGCCTGTTCACGCAGAATCCGTGAGTGTTAAAAATTCCGTTGGCGCTGATTGGTCTAATAGATCAATGACTGGTATACGATTGGTTAAAAAATTTTAACCTGGCGCTGACGGATTCTATGTGAACAGGCCCTAACAGGATCCGTTGGTATGGGACACAATTAGCATGGGACAATTTATTATGTAGGCAGCTACTTCAACCTTCAATCTTTACACGATATACTCTAGGGCTACGCTTTTAGGCTGAGCTTGAGGACTACGCTTTAAGGCAATAGAGCTACAAATCAGAAGCCTTTTCGGAATCAAATTCTGATACATCCGAAAGAACGATATCCCACACTCCATGAAAATGATATGTAATGAAAAACACTGTTGAGGTTATTTCAAGGGAGTTAATACCCATCGTTAAACCGGAAATATTCGCCATAGAGAAAACTCTTTAAAAAGAATTTTTGAAGTGAAATCTTAAACTCACGAAATGAAAAAGGCTTGATTTAAAAAAACTAATCTTTGTATATAATCTATTTATATAAAACAGTTCCGTAACTGACTGACTGACTGACATACAACGCACAGACCAAACCACTAGACATAAAGGGCTGAAATTTTGCATGGCGATTCTTCTTATAATGTAGGGGTGCATTACGAGAGGTTTTTGAAAAATTCTTCTTGGATTTTTAAAAATTAAATTTTTAAGCTGTTTTTGTAACATTCTTTAAAGTTTGCGTTTAAATAATAATTCGAGGGTTATAAAATTTATATCAGAAGAAAGATCATAAAAATTCCTTTAAAATGAGATCTTTTTCGAATCTTTACCTCCATTTTCTGATTTTTGGTGAATTTTTAGACATTAATGAATTTTTAGACATAATTTAATTTATTAAATGCTGATCACGAGGTTTCTTTTCTTTTAATTTTGCGTCGCATACATAATAATGAATTAGACAAAAAAAATTTTCTTACTAATGCGGCAGACGATTGGATATTATCCAAACAATATTAACATATTGTAAAAGAAATGTTCCTCAAACTGTACTATATTAACTATACTATATTCTTTAGTATGTTCTATTAGATTTAATTTTAATATTTTCTTCTACATTATTTTGTCTATAAAAATATCCGTTATGATTTTTTTATAAATATATTTTTTCGTTTTTTTGTGCGTCAATTGCATACATTGATCATTGTATTTATTATAAATAAATAAATATATATATATATATATATATATATATATATATATATATTATATATATACATATTTTAGGCATTAATTGCATACATTGACCGTTGCATTTAATTTGAATGTACTCCGTAGCGAAGTACGGGTTTTATGCTAGTGAGATATAAATGAAGAGTTGCAGAATCTAGCGAGGAATAACCATTAGCAAATCTCTTTGTCATAACCCTGGGGTAGTTTGGCAGAATAAGGCTCGAAGTTTGGAGACATGCGTTCGATTCCCTCCCTTGTCCGGTGATCGCTACTACCCGGGAAAAAGAGATCGGTTTAACTTTAAAGGCAAACAGGAAAATGAGTAAACCCGAACTGCTAGGAAATGAAGATCAAACACACTTTTTGAATTTTTATTTACTGCAAGGAAAGCCGGACGATGACCGAATGGCTCGAGTCTGTGAGTTCGATTCCCACTGTTGGCATGGACGTTTGTAACCGTTCTGAATCGGCTTAACGCAGTAGGTCTCGATCTAATGTGTCCTCGTGGGGCAACAGATGACTGTAGCGGTCTGAACTCAACTCAACTCAACTCTACTGCAAGGAATATCTCAAGTACATCAGGGAGCGTTTGCTTGCAATTAATTAATAAGGTAAACAGCCGTACGCATAAAACAAAACGAGATTTATTAAATAAAGCAAAGGGGGAAAAGTGCTTCTTAGCCATAAAACAAGAGCTACCATTTATGTGATTAATTAATTTTCGGGAGATAATTATTCAACATTGTCTGCGAAAAATCATCCCGAGTTGTCCGATGAATAATCATTCCATTAGGTTAATGAATTGCAGCCCTAGTGGCTTTTGTTTTATTGAGTATTTTTTTCCCTTTGAACTTTAAATTCATTATTTTTGTATCGGTATTTTTTTTTTAATTTTTAATGCGTGCTTCATTTACAAGTCGCTTCTCAAAGTAATGAGAAATAATTAATTCCGATTCTTGAATTAAGAATTACTCGAATAAACTGAAATATTTTAATAAGTGAAGATGGCAACGGAAAGAAAAAGAAAATGTTATTTCGTATTTTTTTTATTGAGTCTGACAAACCAACCGGTGACGTCATCGAAAACCGATTTTTTACACTGCTCGCAGTTCCTATACTGTTGTTAACTTACCTTCACAAAATTTCCATTACTTTTTCTATTATATATACCCATCATTTGTGGGTGAACTAAAGGGTTGCGGGTAATCTACGCTATTTTTCGGACCATAAGACGCACGTTTTTACATAAAAAAAAATCGACTTAAAATTGAGGTGCGACGTCAAGTAACTAAGATAGGTACCTTAAGTAACGAAGGCAACCTTAAAATGGAATTAATATTTTATTATATATATATATATATATATATATATATATATATATATATATATATATATATAAAACACTGTATCCATAGTAGGTCAGTTTCTGTGTTTCCATAATCTCCATGGTTGCAAGTTTTGTGACGTCAGTCATCTTGTGGTTACTTATTCTTAACTTCCACTCTGTCTAGCGCCAGGCTTGGTGTTCTATGGTTAAGTAACTCTTTACTCAATTCTACAGTTTTTCATGGGTTGTACGGTGTCTGAGTATGTTTATTGTATAGATCATACTTATCTGAAACAATCCATTGGTTTTTAGAAAATATTGACACCGCTGAAGATGAAATATTGTCTAAAACTTTTTTCAATCTTATCTTTTCATGTTTTTGGTTCCTGACTGTAGTAGCTTTAGTGCTCATACTGGTTTTTCTCTTTCAACTTTATATATATATATATATTTATATATATATATATATTAATATATATATATATATATATATATATATATATATATATATATGTATGTATGTATAGATATATATGTATGTATATATACATATATATATATATATGTATGTATGTATACATATATATGTATATATACGTATATATATATATACATATATATATATATACATATATATATACATATACATATATATACATATATATACATATATATATATACATATATGTATATATACATATATATATACATATATATACATATATATATATATATACATACATATATATATATATATATATATATGTATATATATATATATATATATATATATATACATATATGTATATATATATATATATACATATATGTATATATATATATATACATATATGTATATATATATATATATACGTATATGTATATATATATATATATATACGTATATGTATATACATATATATATATATATATATATATATATATATATATATATATATATATATATATATATATATATATATATATATATATACTATCTTTCTTAAGTAAGAAATTGAAAATATCTTTATATAGTCAACAAAATACAAAATATTCTTTTCTGATAATCCTGCCATAAATTTGAGCTGCATCTTATCGTCCTACGGTCCGAAAAATACGGTAGTTAAATAATAAAAATAAATAAAATTTTGTATACTCATGTATGTATAAATACAATGCACAGTCACACCCACACATTACATACGTAGACATAGGCAAGCGTCGAAACGAACTCGAATTGTTCATGAATGGCTCATGAATTATAATATGTCCGTAACTGTTCATGAATTGTGGGTGAACTAAAGTCTTACAAAGGATCTAATCTATTAATACAAATAAATAAATAAAAATATCTGTACGCGTGTATGTATAAATACAATGCACAGTCACACCCACATATTACGTACATACGAACAGACATAGGTATTCGTCGAAACAAGCTGGAATTGTTCCTCACTTGAATGGCTCGTGAATTATATGTTTACAACTGTTCATGAATTGTGGGTGAACTAAAGTTTAAAGGCTAATCTAATTATATAAATAAATAAATAATTGCATACGCGTGTAACTTTAAACACAATGCGCAGTCATCCCCGCACATTGCATACATGACTAAGACATAGGAAATCATCAAAACGAGCTCGAATGGCTCATCACTTTGAATGTCTCGTCAATTATAATTTGTCCATAACTGTTCATGAATTGTGGGTAAACTAAAGGATCACAGGTGGTTAAGTTTAATAATATAAATAAAAAAAATAAAATTATGTATAAATACAATGCACAGTCACACGCCTTCATTACATCGAAACGAGCTCGAATGGTTCATTACTTGGAATGGCTCGTGAATTATATATAAATAATTGCTCATGAATTGAGGGGGAACTAATGTCTAATGCTCGTCTAATCTAATAGTATAAATAAATAAATAATAATTTGTACACGCATATATGTATTAATTCAATGTACAGTCACACCGACACATTACATACATGAGCAGATATAGGTACGCGTCGAAACGAGCTCGATGGCTCATCACTTTGAATGGCTCGTGAATAATATAGTCATAACTGTTCATGAATTGTGGGTGAACTAAAGTCTTAAGGCTGGTCAAATCTAATGATATAAATAAATGAATAAAAATATCTGTACGTGTGTATGTATAAATAAAACGCATAGTCACACTCACATATTGCATACACGAACAGACATAGGTATACGTCGAAACGATCTCGAATGGTTCATCACTTGGAATGGCTCGTGAATTGTATATTAATAACTGTTCATGAATTGTGGGGGAACTAATGTCTAATGTTCCTCTAATCTAATAGTATAAATAATTAAATAATAATTTGTATACGCATATATGTATAAATTCAATGTACAGTCACACCCACACATTACATACATGAGCGCATACATGATATATACATGACATACATGATATATAGGTACGCGTCGAAACGAGCTCGAGCGGGTCATCACTTTGAATGGCTCGTGAATAATATAGTCATGACTGTTCATGAATTGTGGGTGAACTAAAGTCTTAAGGCTCGTCAAATCTAATGATATAAATAAATGAATAAAAATATCTGTACGCGTGTATGTATAAATAAAATGCATAGTCACACTCACATATTGCATACACGAACAGACATAGGTATACGTCGAAACGATCTCGAATGGTTCATCACTTTGCATGGCTCGTGAATTATAACATGTCCATAACTGTTCACGAATTGTGGGTAAACTAAAGATTTACGGGTGGTTTAGTTTAATAATATCAAAAATGTTTAATATAATAAAAAAATAAAATTATGTATATATTCAATGCGCAGTCAAACCCACAAATCCTCTATAACAGTGGTTCCCAACCTGGGGTACGCGTACCAGTACTGGTACGCGGACAAGCAGCTACCGGTACGCAAATGATTTTACAATTTAAAACAAAAATCCATTAAAAATCTGTATTGCGAAAAAAGAAAAGAAATGACTACAATAACTAATAATCCACACGTTTTAATATTTTAGTTTGGAATTTCTTATCCATTGTTTGTGTTGTAATACTTTATTGGGACTTACCTAATCTCAAAAGATGCCGTCTACACCTGAATGTGTTATCTATGACCGCCCCATAAAAAATATGGCACTCGCCTGCGAATTATAACTGTGTCTATAACTGTGTTTGCGAATTATAACTGTGTCTGAGTTCTATTAAAAATTGTGTTTTGTGTTTCAAACATCTTTAAAGTAATTGTATATTATTAATCAATTGTATTATTAATAAATATTAAGAAGCTTTTAAGGTAAGTGTGTTAAACTCAGAAGATTTATTTAAAAGGATTTTTTATATATCCTAATTTATTTTGTTCTCCATTGCATTTTATTCCCCATTTCAAAATTTTTGGTCTACCGGTACGTCATCAAATTGTTTACAACGTACAGGTACGGTACTGTAAAAAGGTTGGAAACCCCTGCTCTATAAGAAAAAAAGAGAGACTATTAACTTGGAACTAGTTAATTAGTCCTGTACCTTGACTAAGTTAATTAGTTACCTGCTTCGTTTCTCACGCAAGACTTGTGAGTATAGCGGTTAGTGTCAAGCGATTAGGTGAATTGGAATGGGTTGAACGTCCATCTGCCGCGTCAACATAAAAAAAAAAAAAATGATATATTTATGTGGATTTTAAGAAGCAGTGGCTTACGGGTGGTCTAGTTTAATAATATGATTAAACTATTAAATATACAAACTCGCGTATATATAAATAAATTCACTATCACACTCATGTTTTTTTTAATTATTCCACGCACGTTGCATTCTGTATTTAGACAAACTCTTTTTTTTTTCCCAATGAAAAAAAAAAGCAACTCATTTACATAGCAAAACATCTCTCGGAGTAAATAGTTTATCTCGCAGAATCTATCAATTAAGCGCAATCCATCAATCACAAGAGAAACGCAAATGGAGCGCCACACACTCCGGCCTTCCCGGAACGAATTAGAATAAACCAACAAGACAGACGAAAAAAGGGGGGGGGGGACCAGCAACCTCCCGCAGGCTCGAAATTGGACGGGCGTGCATCGTACATCATATAACTGGCAATCTGCCGGGGCCCTAAAACCGACATTAACCTGTCAGGTGCCTAACGTATGGACGGGGCCCTCCTACAGCCGATTAGCAAAAGGGGGGAGGGGGGGGCAGACTCCGAGACTCCGGAGTTCCTCGTGACCAGGCGTTGATGCCTCAACCGGGATTATTTCGTTCGTTTGCTCCTCGCTTTTACATGTTTTTTGCCCTCCTCTTCTCGTCTGTTGTCGTAATTTATTGTTGCGGGCAAACAGAGGTGAGTTGTGAAGGGTTGTCTGGTAACAACGATGCGATCGTCTGTGATGGGGGTGGTGGTGGTGGACACGATCGGCCGTGGATCGGTTTTGTCGGCTCGTTTCGCGCGTGTTTCCACGGGACCAGGGAGGGACGTCGCCGGATTGGTAACTCTGCGGTACGGTGGCTCAACAAGAACGCGTTCGTCGGGGGACACCGGGGGTTGAACTGGGTGTGGTTGGTGAAGAACATCACTGGTATCACCCTTTTTATTTTTCTACAAGCTTATAAGTTCTTGGGAGGCAGTGGGTAGCGATAAAACTTGTTGGTTGCACCACTAATTCCATGGATTAGCAATTTATTACATCAAAGGCGAACATATATAATGGCCCTGACGGGGGAACAAGGTATATCCTGTTTCAAAGTGAACACTCATAGGCACGCTTTGTAACTATGGGGGGTGCGAGCGAAAAATTAAATAAAGATAGAAGTCCAAAATATTCAGCATCAGTCAAAGACATAGTTTCAGCCCCCCCCCCCCCGTGACCTACTTATCACAAGGGCGGCTCAAGGGGGGGGGCTTCAGTAGGGACAATTGCCCCCCCCCCCCTAAAAAAAAGAGTGGCAAATTTTTTTTCCATACCCTAAAATTATATAATCGTAGACATAATACTAAATGAGTTTAAATTTAAAAAGATAGGATGTTTATTAATTAATTTTATATATATATATATATATATATATATATATATATATATATATGTATGTATATATATATATATATATATATATGTATGTATGTATGAATCCCGGTAGCGTAGTGGTTAAAAGCGTCAAGCTGCTATCCCACAGGTCCAGGGTTCGATCCTGCGACTAAGCAAGGTCGACTCAGCCTTTCATCCCTTGAGTGAGTCGATAAAATGAGGACCAAGCATGCTTGGGAGCTAAACTCTGCGGGTCCCACGTCAGGTAGACCACCGGACTGATATATGCTGTATGGCACCCCAACCCCAAAGGTCAAGAAAGCGGAGATAGGTACCGCCGGCCCTGGTCCACATCGGACTGTTGCGCCGTGAGTTTATATATATATATATATATATATATATAGTTTATATATATATATATATATATATATATATAACCCTAAGAGCCGACGTTGCCCAATCTCTGGTCTGGGGACGCCACTGATTTATCAGAATATGGCATAAACGCTATTTCACTAGCAGAATTACTCTCTCGGCAGTGTTTATAGAACTTGTTTTCGTCACCAACCGCGTGTGCCGCAGAAAGTGTTATGTGAAATGGACATTCCCTTTAATTTATTTATTTATTTTCTTCTTTGGTCGAACATTATTAAGCTCTTTCCTTTATCGTCAGTTTATGACGGAAATCATTTCCGTTAACAATAAAAATGTGGGTCATTACGAACACACATTCAGATGTCGTTGTTGTTTCGAATGCGACCCTGGCCGGAATTTATTCCAGACCAGATCCACATAAGCTAACGGGCTGAGGGGTGTGGCTCCGGTTTATAATGGCACCACAAGTCCGATTGAGCCAGATGTCACCCCCCCCCCTTTTCACTGAGCGACCCCAGGGATGATACCTGGGATATATATATATATATATGTATATGTATGTATGTATGTATGTATGTATGTGTATATATATATATATGTATGTATGTATGTATGTATGTGTATATATATATATATGTATGTATGTATGTATGTATGTGTATATATATATTATATATATATATATATATATTAGGATTATATATATATATATATATATATATATATAATCCTTTTGTGATTACAGGTACCTGATGTAGAATGATTCAATGAACACATACAGCTTATCTTTTTTTTCAAGTGAGTAATATGCTAACAATATGTCAAACACTATCGCAAAATTTCATCGAAATAGATTAAAAACTTTTTTGAATTAGTAACTTTCTTGTTTACAAAAGTCACTGAAAAACGAGTCTTGTTCAAAATGCATTTCAAGATGCTCCTTTCGGTGTTTTAAATATCTCTTTCGGTTCATTCAATGGACCATAAGTTCTCATCAAATGAACGTAAAGCAGTTTTAGAATCATAAAAAAATGGGACTTATTTGAATTAGAGCCATAAAATTTTTTTCGAAATGTTCCACCGAAACAACCATTTCCGCGTATAGGCAGATACCTTAAAGCGATAAATATAGATGTGCACTCGCAGTGATAAACAGCGTAATGGAATTAGAACGTTATCTGTACGAAAATGAAGACCGAATAAAAAAATAAAACATTAATATTTATTTTTTCGAGAATGGCAATACCTGAACTGAAGATATCACAACGCCAAGAGTATCTGTGCTTGTGTCACGGTGTGGCGTTTAGCTTCCTTACGTTGAACGCGAAAAACTTCTAATACTGAACTTTTAGGGGGCTGATGTATTTTTAATCGAATGGTATATTTTTAATAACTAATGCGTGCTTTGAAAGCGTTGAAAATGCGGTGTCAAGGTTCATGATCAGTGTTTGTGGAGGCATAAAAACAAAGAACTCTTGAAATTTGGTTTCGAAGAACATTAGTTAAAGACCGAAGGGTATATACTATTTCCTCATAAGTCGGGAAAAAAGGACGAAAGGTAGGCGAATATTTCATGCTGGCTTTTGTTGCATATAGCTGAAATCATTTGCAACGCATATAATGAATGCAAATGTAAAACTTTGAAGGCGAATGTCTCGAAAGACATTGGAAGAATCCCTTTCCTGTTTTGCTTTCAGATTTCAGATAATGCGGCCATAGCAGATATGTTATTAGTCACATATGATAGATGATACATGTATAATTCAAAGCATTCATTCTCATCAATATTTAGCGAATCATTTACTAATCTGTTGAAGCATATGCATACGTGATATTTCCTGAAGGTAAATTTGGACATAGTTATGTATAATACGTACATAAAAAACCTGTATCCCCCCCTTTTTTTAATACTTTTGCTTTCAGTACTTAATATATGTATCACTTAATATTGTAGTACTAATGGATGGATACACCTGCACGTTACGTATTCAGTACTTGTGAATTCGGTGCTATATGAACGTGTCACTTAATATTGTAATACTAATGGGTTGATATATTTGCACTTTACGTATTCAGTACTTGTGAATTCGGTGTTATATGAATCATAAGAATGTAGTTCTAATGCGTGGATACACCTGCACGTTACGTATCCAGTGCTTATTGTGAATTCTGTTTTATATGAACGCGTCACTTAATACTGTAGTACTAATGGGTTGATACACTTGCCCATTACGTATCCAGTACCTATGAATTCGGTGTTATATGAATGTATCACTTAAGATTGTAATACTAATGGGTTGATACACTTGCACGTTACGTATCCAGTACTTGCGAATTCGGTGTTATACGAATGTGTCACTTAATATTGTAGTACTAATGGGTTTATACACTTGCGCGTTACGTATCCAGTACTTGTGAATTCGGTGTTATATGAATGTGTCATTTAATATTGTAGTAATAATTATAGTATAGTATCTGTAAAAATAAATGTATATTAGTTATTCAGTACTTTAACGTCCGGTAAATGCATTTCGCCGCTTAAATTATTAAATATTGTGCATTGAAACATCCACATATTTCTTGTTTAGTACTTTTAAGGTATAAAGAGTATAGAGTCTGTGGCGTAAGCACTCCGTTGTACTAAAAAGTTATAATAAATTCTCTCTATTTTAAAATGCTATGAAATTTTTACCAAAATATTTGATTTCTTTGTTTGATATCTCATTTGAACTAAAAATATATGTATTAAATCAGTACTGTGTATTTTTGGAAATAATAAAGTGCTACGAAAGTGGGCCGATACCTAAACATGAATAAAATAAAAATAAAAAAGTAACTAATTAATATGGAACACTTTTAACCTTTGCTCTTTCATTAATTTATATTCATACATTTGGCATAAATAACTCTTAATAGGATTTTTCGTCAGTCCAGGTTAATTTCCAGTAATAAGGTATCCACAGTTATGGCACTTCTAATAGAAGTTTTTTTCCCCCGACCTTAGCGTCTGAACCACACTGTGATATCAAGAATCTTCACAGGTGGTTCCTTAAATCAGTATAAGTAACCGTGTCTCAGAGGAACCCCACACGCCTCGCGTTTATATCCGCTCGTTATAAAGGGACTGTAGGCGATGGTTCGAATTTCTCCCTCCGTTAATCTTTTAATATACGCCCTAATTAACTTGTTCTATCACGACAGCCATAAAACATCTCTACTTGTAGCACCGTGACCCATTTCGCCTTCTTATTGGCAGCTGCGAGTGATGGTGGACGCCCAATGAGAAAGACGACGATTGTCAAGGCAACAGACCTGGCCAGATGCGAATTTAGATTTTGTTTCGAAAACTCAAATCTCTCCCAGAAATAGGCAATAGATCTTAGCAAAATGTTCCTCTTCCGGTAGACATATTTGCTGTGGTTTCGGAAGTAATGAACTTATCTTTCGTCTAAACGTAATAAATACACCATGAAATATCATTAAAATTGGCTGAAGGTCAGGCCCAGATTTACGCATGGGCAAGTGGGGCACTTTCCCAGGGCCCCCAAAATTATGGGGCCCCCTAATTTAGTATAAAGTTGTACATAATTTTGAGAATTTGTTTTTTGGTTAATATAGTAAAGGGGTGCAGTGGCGGATACAGAAAAAAATCCTGGGTGGAGCACAGTGCATCCACTATAGTGAAAGAATGCTTACGTCCATAAGCATTTCTGGTTTAATTTTTTTTGGGGGTGGGGGGTGGGAGGGGGGGAGTTGTAATAACTCCAGACTGATTTATTTTAAATTTCAAAAGAAAATTTCATGAATTTATTTATTAACATTAAAAAGTAAATTTATTAATTAACACTTCTTATTAATATTCATTATTTTCTTCAAATTTTTGACTTGTCGGTCGAAATTTTTTTTGAATTTCTGGTCCCGATTTAAGGGAGGCCTGGGTGAGTGTCCCACATGTTCATGTAGAAATCTGGTCCTGAGGAGGGGGGGACATGCCCCCCTCTGGATCTGTCCTTAAAGGGGGCCCCCAAAGTCTGCTTTGCCCAGGGCCCCATTGTGTCAAAGTCGGGCCCTGCTGAAGGTCGTATTACTAAACGTTCTGTTTCACCATTCTCTGCGTGGAATTTTTTGCGAGATCTTAATTTCTTTGTATTTTATTGCTAAATAGATTATAATCATCTAAACAATATATTGAATGCCTACCCTTTGAAATAAAATTAAAAATTGGCTGATCTGCGGTTCCATTAGTTCTGTTGCGTTATGGCAGATGTTGATATGTCCGAAAAATTCGATTTTATGTTTTAAGTTGGTATGTCCCACTTAAAATTGGTTCTTTAATGATGTAAAAGCTGATAGTGGAATTATGAAGTAATACTAAGTAATTCGTATTGGCAAATGCTGTTGTGTGTAAAAGAAGTAATACTTGGTCCCTAATTGAAAATGTCCATTGAAGACCAGCCATATGCTTGAAGTTAACTAAAGAATATCTGGATTGAAAAACTTAATTGAGCGATTTTATATTTCACAACAAAAGTTACTCTTTTAATTTGTCGAAAACATGAAAAAATGACATATCAACATATGCCATAATGCAACAGAGTTAACGTTCATACTTTCCTCCTTTTCTGTGGGTGATTTCATTCTTAAAGCCTTCGACTTTGATGTTTGCTATAGTGATTGTCCTCATTTAAATTAATGAATAACCTAAGAAATGAGATTAAAATTAACCATCAATATTCCGTAAGCAGTCATTCACCTTTTATCCCATACTATGGGTGATTCCTTAAGAAACCTTACATATTTTGAATTTTATATCAGCTTTAATGAGGAGCATCCTCTAAACTTGATGAATAAATACACTATAAAATGTCACTAAACCTTGCTAAAAGTCCCACTACCAAACTTTCAATTTTTATGTTCAAGGGCAATTTTTTACGGAATCTTGCATCCTTTTCAATATTTTTGTTGTATCATCAGTAAATTTGGATTGTTTTCTTCGAATATTCACCAAAGTTTAGTAAAAATTTTTTAAATAATCACGGATCGGAATTATATCCCCTAAAATAAATATAATCCAAGTAATTCTTGACCTCCCCATAAAAGTGGGGCGCTGGTCTAAACCTCTATTTTTGTTCCATTTAATTACTGTTAAGCAAACCTCTAAGTATCATGGAAAATGCGCTGATTTTTTGCACAAATAAGAAAGGAACATGTTTAAAGGTTTATAATGCTCAGTGTAACATTAAAGAAGTTTAATTTCCTTTTTAAAATGAACAATTCTCACTTAAGGCTGCTGTGTACTAACCCTATTGGATTAGCTCACCTCAATTTTAACCTGTAGAGGAAATGTGTCCAAGGATTGCTGACTTGGAGGGGAAAGATTTTTTATTTTTAAATTGCACTCTGTAATAGATGCATTTTACACCTTGGGACGTTTTTCGTTTGTTAAAATAAATGCAAGTAATATTTAAAAATTTAAATGATTCGGAGAAGATATCTGGTCTTGTGTGTTTTAAACGCTCCTGAATTCCCATGGTGGACGAAATTACTAAAATGAATCCCTTTACAAAGTGCAGAAAAGTTCGGGCTATCTGAAAATGCCATTTTTATTGGATTATCAGCATTTATGTAGATGTAAAATAGTAGACACATTTTCTCCATAGGTTAACATTGAGGTGATTGAATCCAATAGGGTTAGTACACAGCAAACGATTTCGATCCTTTAAAATATTATTGAGGAACTGTTTGTCAATGGGGGAACTATTTCTTCTTTCGATCAGTCGGCGTGTGTTTTTAATGCATAGCGTAACATTAAGGGGATCGTGGACCTTTATTTAAGCAAATTATTTTTATTGTAATATTAATTGTGTTATTGTACAAAATATATATTTCTGTAGGATAATAGTACCAAAATAGTTTTTTTTTCCAAGTAAAAAATCATTTATGAAGCTTCTACAAAGTAAGCAAGTCTGTATCGTTTGGACAAGCAGTAAACAGCTAAACAGAAAAGTATCAAAATGCGTCAAAATTTTGACATACATATATGTATACATACGTACATTTTATATATATATATATATGTATATATATGTGTGTGTGTGTATGTATATATATATATATATATATATATATATCAAAACATAATTGAGAAGTACGGGGGGATTTAAAATAGTAAGAAATTAACAATCAATTTAGCAAAGCGCCTGTATTCTGTAGGGAAATTCTCCTTTTAGAGGCAAAAGTCTGGTCGAAAAGTGAGCGATTCTAGCGATAGGGTTTATTTTTAGAATAGTACAGGTTTTTTGGCGCAAAGTAAAAGTGAACGTCAGCAGAAAGGGGCTTCCAGATGCTCGAAGGGAGGGGTCTGCACATGCGCTGGACGGCAAGAACTCTGGAGAAAATGGGTTTTGGCGGCAGATTGCTCGTTGATTACGGAAGCGCGTGGCTGCGTGCCGAATAAGTTACCAAAATGGTTAAGCGGAAAAAATACCCTGGAGCGTGGTTAATTGAAGAAAATCAATAAAGAAGAATTAAGAGATCATGAACTGGTGTTTAAGCTATTGCCTACCACTCGCCCACCAAATAACAGACACGATGACTGCATGTAGATGATTTTAACACGGTGTAAAACAAGCACCGTGTCATATATATATATTATACATTATATATATATATATATATATATATATATATATATATATATATATATATATATATATATATATATATATATACATATATATATATATATATATATATATATATATACATACATAAATTATATATATATACATACATACATTAATTATATATATATATACATACATAAATTATATATATATACATACATACATTAATTATATATATATATATATATATATATATATATATATATATATATATATATATATATATATATATATATATATAAGTAGTATAAAATTGACAGTTTCGGGGCAGGATTAAGGGGAGGAGCTTAAAGTGGGGGGAGCTAACTGAGTGACGTGGACCAATCAGAGTGCAGCTGGCCACCTGGCGGTCGATTTGGACCAATCAGGAGAGGGCAGCGCTGCTATCGCCCCCTAGCGGGAAAACCTGGAACCTTGTAGTTCAGCAGAATCTTGAAGAGACTATGTGCTCCGCGGAACGCCACCTATCGGTTAAACAGGGAACTAAATTTCGTACAAGGATTGGAGGTCAGGGCATATTTTTTTCAGTGCTGCCATCTGCTGGTTAAATAGGGAACTACATTTTTGGGACTTAGAAATTTTTTTAAAAGTATTTTCCATGGGAATTGAACCCGTTAAGGAAATATTACCTGACTACTTTTAGCGACGTAATACCGTTACGCTATGAATCGTCGGAAGTTCAGCGAATTATATTCTATAACAGAGAGAATATTTTTATGAATTTACTAGAATTAATTATCAAAAATAAATATAACGACATCTATTGTTTAAAAATGAAACTTAGAAAATTTAATACATGGTTTTGAGTATATTTTTCAAAACTTTAAATATTTTTAGTCGAATTCTAACTTAAAATATATATTATCAACTTAGTAGTTCAAAAAAGGGCTTATTTTCAGGACTTTAAAATTGTTTTGCTATGTTTTTTAACGTGATATATAATTTTACATAGATACATTCGCAAAATAATACAAAATAATAAGAAATTTTTACATAGATAGGCTAAAACGAATATTTTTTTCTTTTACTTGATATTTTTACACATGAAATTATTTTACAACAAGCGTTAAGTTTAAAATATCTACAATTTTTCTTAAGAATATTACTTTACAGTATAATATAATTTAGATAGAGCTTTGAAACCATTGTAACATTTAGTATAGAAAAAATTATTATTTGATCTTACCTTGAAAAACATTTCATGAAAGCTAACAAGGGATATTTTTAGACATGAAATTATTTAAACAAAGCGGGAATTCCCCAGTAGAGTTATTTTTTCCTTTTAATATTAGAAATAAAAACTGAAATATGATTCGATCTAGATAATTATTTAAATTAAATACACATAACATACCAATCCATACTATTAAATCTGCAAGAGAAGATATTAAATTTACGCTAAAAAAATTTTTTAATTGTCGACATATGCATACTGCAATAGTCTACATTATTATCAAAAAGTTCATTGAATTATATTCTATAACAGAGCGAATATTTTTATGAATTTACTAGAATTAATTATCAAAAATAAATATAACGTCAACTATTGATTAAAAATGAAACTTAGAAAATTTAATACATGGTTTTGAGTATATTTTTCAAAACTTTAAATATTTTTAGTCGAAGGGTTTATTTTCAGGACTTTAAAATTGTTTTGCTATGTTTTTTAACGTGATATATAATTTTACATAGATACATTCACAAAATAATACAAAATAATAAGAAATTTTTACATAGATAGGCTAAAACGAATATTTTTTTTTCTTTTACTTGATATTTTTACACATGAAATTATTTTACAACAAGCGTTAAGTTTAAAATATCTATAATTTTTCTTAAGAATATTACTTTGCAGTATAATATAATTTAGATAGAGCTTTGAATCCATTGTAACATTTAGTATAGAAAAAATTATTATTATTTGATCTTACCTTGAAAAACATTCCATGAAAAGCTAACAAGGGGATATTTTTACACATGAAATTATTTAAACAAAGCGGGAATTCCTCAGTAGAGTTATTTTTTCCTTTTAATATTAGAAATAAAAACTGAAATATGATTCAATCTAGATAATTATTTAAATTAAATACACATAACATACCAATCCATACTATTAAATCTGCAAGAGAAGATATTAAATTTACGCTAAAAAAATTTTTTAATTGTCGACATATGCATACTGCAATAGTCTACATTATTATCAAAAAGTTCATTGAATTATATTCTATAACAGAGCGAATATTTTTATGAATTTACTAGAATTAATTATCAAAAATAAATATAACGTCAACTATCGATTAAAAATGAAACTTAGAAAATTTAATACATGGTTTTGAGTATATTTTTCAAAACTTTAAATATTTTTAGTCGAAGGGTTTATTTTCAGGACTTTAAAATTGTTTTGCTATGTTTTTTAACGTGATATATAATTTTACATAGATACATTCACAAAATAATACAAAATAATAAGAAATTTTTACATAGATAGGCTAAACCGAATATTTTTTTTTTCTTTTACTTGATATTTTTACACATGAAATTATTTTACAACAAGCGTTAAGTTTAAAATATCTATAATTTTTCTTAAGAATATTACTTTGCAGTATAATATAATTTAGATAGAGCTTTGAATCCATTGTAACATTTAGTATAGAAAAAATTATTATTTGATCTTACCTTGAAAAACATTCCATGAAAAGCTAACAAGGGGATATTTTTAGACATGAAATTATTTAAACAAAGCGGGAATTCCTCAGTAGAGTTATTTTTTCCTTTTAATATTAGAAATAAAAACTGAAATATGATTCAATCTAGATAATTATTTAAATTAAATACACATAACATACCAATCCATACTATTAAATCTGCAAGAGAAGATATTAAATTTACGCTAAAAAAATTTTTTAATTGTCGACATATGCATACTGCAATAGTCTACATTATTATCAAAAAGTTCATTGAATTATATTCTATAACAGAGCGAATATTTTTATGAATTTACTAGAATTAATTATCAAAAATAAATATAACGTCAACTATTGATTAAAAATGAAACTTAGAAAATTTAATACATGGTTTTGAGTATATTTTTCAAAACTTTAAATATTTTTAGTCGAAGGGTTTATTTTCAGGACTTTAAAATTGTTTTGCTATGTTTTTTAACGTGATATATAATTTTACATAGATACATTCACAAAATAATACAAAATAATAAGAAATTTTTACATAGATAGGCTAAAACGAATATTTTTTTCTTTTACTTGATATTTTTACACATGAAATTATTTTACAACAAGCGTTAAGTTTAAAATATCTATAATTTTTCTTAAGAATATTACTTTGCAGTATAATATAATTTAGATAGAGCTTTGAATCCATTGTAACATTTAGTATAGAAAAAATTATTATCTGATCTTACCTTGAAAAACATTCCATGAAAAGCTAACAAGGGGATATTTTTAGACATGAAATTATTTAAACAAAGCGGGAATTCCTCAGTAGAGTTATTTTTTCCTTTTAATATTAGAAATAAAAACTGAAATATGATTCAATCTAGATAATTATTTAAATTAAATACACATACCATACCAATCCATACTATTAAATCTGCAAGAGAAGGTAACAAATTTATCTCACAATGTTAATAGAGAAGATTCTTACATTATCTGAAATAATACAGACTTTATCATGTTTAGAAGATATTTACAAGAGTTCATTTTAGAATTAAATGAATCATGGTTTGAATCCTACAACAGTAGGGGGTATATGCAAACATGAAGACTTTAAATTATACAATTACCATCTAGAACCTGAAACTTAAAAAATATATGCACCAATTTAAGTATCTTTATATAGTTTATGTACAGTTTTGAATATATTTCAAACCTTAAACGTTTTTTCAACTTTGAAACTATATTATAAGTTAAGACGCTTACTAAAATTAAAAACATTTTATAGAGGTAAAGACTTGAAAGATAAAATTTACAAGTTTTAATCCTAAATATTATATTTTATCCAGAAATGTAGACTATTAATATATGATTTTAAACCTAACATACTTTCAACGATTATCTAAATTGCGATATAATGTTAAATTCCACTGATATTAGTCTATTAGTAGTAAGCATTTCATTAAAGGTTAATAGAAGTATTTAATAAAGTTTTAATATTAAATGAACATCAAACATATATTAACTTAGATGTTTTAACCCCAAACAGTAATTATTAAAAATAATTATAAAATATATGATTCAAAACTTTAAAACATATTATTATATATACAATAGAAGATGTTAAATTTGTATTGAACTTAAATTATAAGATTGTTTCTACCATCGTCGCTTGATATATAACATTACAGTTTTAAATATTCTGCAAACGCTATGAAACATTTTGTATAGAAAATAATTACCATTTGATCTTACCTTTAAAATCTATAGTTTATGCACTTAATTCATATAATTTTTTACAAAAACAAGCTTTAACTGTATAAAAAGATATTATATTTGTCCCGCACATACATATAAACATTATTCCACAGAGAAGATATATTCATCCCTCACATACATATAAACCAAAAAACATATTAAAACTTACTAGTTCCCTTATAAAGGTTTCACGACTTTAAAATTTTTTTTACTGCGTTTTAAATCTAATCTATAATTTTACATATATATAACCACTAATAAATTGTTTTACAAACAAAAAAGCATACATCACTCCTAAAATTTTAGTTTTCTTAACAAAAAAAAAAAAAAAAAAAAAAAAAGCAAAACTTTGATTAAAACAATTGTTTATTATGTTAAAAAATCAATCACCTATTTATATTACTTTGAAATATTACGCAAATAATAACTTTGAATAAGTTTTACATCAGAAATTATTTTCCGACAACTGTTAAACTTAAAAATCTAATCTTAAATTTATTCATCTTTGCACACTTTACAAAGAAAAGCATACATTTTAACCAAAATTTTAGTTTTCTTAACAAAAATATCTGCAGAACTTTGAAGTAAAACTATGTTTAATACATTGAAAATCAATGATCTATTACCAACACTTTGAAATATCATGCAAATGCTAACTTAGAATAACTTCTAAATGAGTAAATTTTAAGGTTTGCCTAAACCAACCCCTACATAAGATAAGTGCAATTCAACGTTAGATAAGATAAGTACGTTTCGTCAATAGATAAGATTACTGGCACCTACTATTAGTCACACATTTTTCTAAAAATATTTTTTAAATTATTTTTCTAAAAAATTATTATTCAAATTAAAAGATATAAATATAATAATTAATCTTTAAATACTATATTGAACACAGAAAAAGAGTACTCACAGTTGATGAATGGACTTTAGTCTTCTAATATATCCTCATAAAAATATTTATGAATCATTTTCAAGTTGAACTTAGCGAAAAATTCACTGCTGTTATAGACACATGTGCAATAATTTTGTACAATTCAGCATATTTTTAACATAGATGTTGAAAATAGCAGCTTTACCCACTGCACGATATTTTTCATTCTCGCTTATGGATAAGCAACTATGCTGGCGCTGTGATAGATGGTCAATTTCGCATCCATGACATTCAAATAATTCACTGCATGCACGTATTAAACTTGTTTTTAAGACTTTGAAATAATTTTCTTTTGCAGCAAATAAGTCGCAATGATTTTTTACAACATGATCCGTTTTTATAAACTTTGTATTGTAGCATATTAGGAATGCTTTCACACAACGAACTGTTTTCAACATAACTTATAATATCGTCAGGATATTCTTCCATTTTCAATATCTGCTCTCTATTTAATTTAATAGACCAGGTTTTTAATTTGTAACCAACTCCGTTTTCATTAGCAAACATTTGTTGTAAGCAACATTGTTCGCCGACGTTTACACCTATTAGCTGGTTGTTACAGATGAATGATTTCTTTTATAAACAATTTTATATATTGAAATTTTATTCATTAGTTCCCACCATGTAGCGACAATCATCACTACTGCATTTTCGGTAGGGATATTGCTAAATACATCCGTGAAATGATTCAAAGTCCTAGGTATGTCTTATACAATTGCAACGTAAATCAACCCCTCCTTTATAATAAGCGCTTTTAAGAATTACCATCTTTGAAAAGAGAAATAACTGAATCACTTACGATTTGTTAGTAAATGTTGAATGATTATTTTTCGTGCAATATAATTTTTCAGGAGAGATAAAAAAAAGTTACTTTTACTTTAATATATAACATTGCAGTTTTAAATATTCTACAAACGCTATGAAACATTTAGTATAGAAATTAATTACCATCTGATCTTACCTTTAAAATCTATAGTTTATGCACTTAATACATATAATTTTTTTACTTAAAGCATATTAAAACTTAATAGTTCCCTTATAAAGGTTTCAAGACTTTAAAAATTTTTTACTTTGTTTTAAATCTAATCTATAATTTTACATAGATATAACCACTAATAAATTGTTTTATATAGAAAAAGCATACATCGCACGTAAAATTTTAGTTTTCTTAACAAAAACCTTTAAAAACTTTAATCGCAACGTTTATTACGTTAAAAAATCAAGCACCTATTGAATAACTTTGAACAAGTTTTACATTAGAAATTATTTTCCGACGACTGTTAAACAAAATTTATACTATAAGTTTAAGACACTTCCTAATACTTACAATTTTATCATTCTATAAAGATTATAATTTCTTTTGAATCGTTTTCAAATATTTATAATTTGTTTTAATAATAGCACAAAACTTGAATAATTTTGAATTAATTTCATATAAATTCTCTCTCATTAAAATAACATAAAAATAAGTTATGTGTTTCAAAACATGCATACAACTTATGTGAGAACACTTCAAGTTAGAAGATGTGATAGCTCCTTAAATGGAACATAATTCAGAGTTTCACACAGGTTGAGATAGTGCACATTCATTAGTAAGTTCCAATGCAATCAATATTTCGTTAAATTTCCGAAGCAGGGATTCCAAGATCGTTAAACTTAAAAAAAGTTTAAGTAAATTAATTAAGAATATCCAATTATTTTAATTATTAAAAATTATCATAGTTCAAAAAGATATGACATGATTATATTTTCATTTTTTAAATACTATTTCGAAAACGGAATAGTTTAAATGTAATTACTTTAGGATCATTCTAATGATTAGAAAAACTTTTATACCAAAAAACTAAGAAAACCTGAAAAAATATTCAACTAATCCCGGGTTTATTACATTGAAAAAGTATCATTAAAAATAATCAATCATAATACGTTTAAAATAAATAATAAGTTTACGTTAATATCCATTTACGTTCAAAAATAAAGTTAAAAAACATAATAAGTTATCATCATTTATGTTTAAAACATAAATGATAAAATATAAATAAAACAATAAAATATAAATTTTTTAAAAATGGTTAGAAGGTCATAAACAGAAGTACTACATACCTACTTTTTTCAATCTCAAGCATTTAGCTTCTAATACATTTTACAAGTTCAGAACCTGAATACCTTATCTCATCTATTTCCAAAGCGTAGTGCAATACCGTCTTTAGAAACCCCCTAAGTGCAATCATTAGGGGGTTTTCCAGGACTCTATTGCACTACGCTTTGGAAATAGATGAGATAAGGTATTCAGGTTCTGAACTTGTAAAATGTATTAGAAGCTAAATGCTTGAGATTGAAAAAAGTAGGTATGTAGTACTTCTGTTTATGACCTTCTAACCATTTTTAAAAAATTTATATTTTATTGTTTTATTTATATTTTATCATTTATGTTTTAAACATAAATGATGATAACTTATTATGTTTTTTAACTTTATTTTTGAACGTAAATGGATATTAACGTAAACTTATTATTTATTTTAAACGTATTATGATTGATTATTTTTAATGATACTTTTTCAATGTAATAAACCCGGGATTAGTTGAATATTTTTTCAGGTTTTCTTAGTTTTTTGGTATAAAAGTTTTTCTAATCATTAGAATGATCCTAAAGTAATTACATTTAAACTATTCCGTTTTCGAAATAGTATTTAAAAAATGAAAATATAATCATGTCATATCTTTTTGAACTATGATAATTTTTAATAATTAAAATAATTGGATATTCTTAATTAATTTACTTAAACTTTTTTTAAGTTTAACGATCTTGGAATCCCTGCTTCGGAAATTTAACGAAATATTGATTGCATTGGAACTTACTAATGAATGTGCACTATCTCAACCTGTGTGAAACTCTGAATTATGTTCCATTTAAGGAGCTATCACATCTTCTAACTTGAAGTGTTCTCACATAAGTTGTATGCATGTTTTGAAACACATAACTTATTTTTATGTTATTTTAATGAGAGAGAATTTATATGAAATTAATTCAAAATTATTCAAGTTTTGTGCTATTATTAAAACAAATTATAAATATTTGAAAACGATTCAAAAGAAATTATAATCTTTATAGAATGATAAAATTGTAAGTATTAGGAAGTGTCTTAAACTTATAGTATAAATTTTGTTTAACAGTCGTCGGAAAATAATTTCTAATGTAAAACTTGTTCAAAGTTATTCAATAGGTGCTTGATTTTTTAACGTAATAAACGTTGCGATTAAAGTTTTTAAAGGTTTTTGTTAAGAAAACTAAAATTTTACGTGCGATGTATGCTTTTTCTATATAAAACAATTTATTAGTGGTTATATCTATGTAAAATTATAGATTAGATTTAAAACAAAGTAAAAAATTTTTAAAGTCTTGAAACCTTTATAAGGGAACTATTAAGTTTTAATATGCTTTAAGTAAAAAATTATATGTATTAAGTGCATAAACTATAGATTTTAAAGGTAAGATCAGATGGTAATTAATTTCTATACTAAATGTTTCATAGCGTTTGTAGAATATTTAAAACTGCAATGTTATATATTAAAGTAAAAGTAACTTTTTTTTATCTCTCCTGAAAAATTATATTGCACGAAAAATAATCATTCAACATTTACTAACAAATCGTAAGTGATTCAGTTATTTCTCTTTTCAAAGATGGTAATTCTTAAAAGCGCTTATTATAAAGGAGGGGTTGATTTACGTTGCAATTGTATAAGACATACCTAGGACTTTGAATCATTTCACGGATGTATTTAGCAATATCCCTACCGAAAATGCAGTAGTGATGATTGTCGCTACATGGTGGGAACTAATGAATAAAATTTCAATATATAAAATTGTTTATAAAAGAAATCATTCATCTGTAACAACCAGCTAATAGGTGTAAACGTCGGCGAACAATGTTGCTTACAACAAATGTTTGCTAATGAAAACGGAGTTGGTTACAAATTAAAAACCTGGTCTATTAAATTAAATAGAGAGCAGATATTGAAATGGAAGAATATCCTGACGATATTATAAGTTATGTTGAAAACAGTTCGTTGTGTGAAAGCATTCCTAATATGCTACAATACAAAGTTTATAAAAACGGATCATGTTGTAAAAAATCATTGCGACTTATTTGCTGCAAAAGAAAATTATTTCAAAGTCTTAAAAACAAGTTTAATACGTGCATGCAGTGAATTATTTGAATGTCATGGATGCGAAATTGACCATCTATCACAGCGCCAGCATAGTTGCTTATCCATAAGCGAGAATGAAAAATATCGTGCAGTGGGTAAAGCTGCTATTTTCAACATCTATGTTAAAAATATGCTGAATTGTACAAAATTATTGCACATGTGTCTATAACAGCAGTGAATTTTTCGCTAAGTTCAACTTGAAAATGATTCATAAATATTTTTATGAGGATATATTAGAAGACTAAAGTCCATTCATCAACTGTGAGTACTCTTTTTCTGTGTTCAATATAGTATTTAAAGATTAATTATTATATTTATATCTTTTAATTTGAATAATAATTTTTTAGAAAAATAATTTAAAAAATATTTTTAGAAAAATGTGTGACTAATAGTAGGTGCCAGTAATCTTATCTATTGACGAAACGTACTTATCTTATCTAACGTTGAATTGCACTTATCTTATGTAGGGGTTGGTTTAGGCAAACCTTAAAATTTACTCATTTAGAAGTTATTCTAAGTTAGCATTTGCATGATATTTCAAAGTGTTGGTAATAGATCATTGATTTTCAATGTATTAAACATAGTTTTACTTCAAAGTTCTGCAGATATTTTTGTTAAGAAAACTAAAATTTTGGTTAAAATGTATGCTTTTCTTTGTAAAGTGTGCAAAGATGAATAAATTTAAGATTAGATTTTTAAGTTTAACAGTTGTCGGAAAATAATTTCTGATGTAAAACTTATTCAAAGTTATTATTTGCGTAATATTTCAAAGTAATATAAATAGGTGATTGATTTTTTAACATAATAAACAATTGTTTTAATCAAAGTTTTGCTTTTTTTTTTTTTTTTTTTTTTTTTGTTAAGAAAACTAAAATTTTAGGAGTGATGTATGCTTTTTTGTTTGTAAAACAATTTATTAGTGGTTATATATATGTAAAATTATAGATTAGATTTAAAACGCAGTAAAAAAAATTTTAAAGTCGTGAAACCTTTATAAGGGAACTAGTAAGTTTTAATATGTTTTTTGGTTTATATGTATGTGAGGGATGAATATATCTTCTCTGTGGAATAATGTTTATATGTATGTGCGGGACAAATATAATATCTTTTTATACAGTTAAAGCTTGTTTTTGTAAAAAATTATATGAATTAAGTGCATAAACTATAGATTTTAAAGGTAAGATCAAATGGTAATTATTTTCTATACAAAATGTTTCATAGCGTTTGCAGAATATTTAAAACTGTAATGTTATATATCAAGCGACGATGGTAGAAACAATCTTATAATTTAAGTTCAATACAAATTTAACATCTTCTATTGTATATATAATAATATGTTTTAAAGTTTTGAATCATATATTTTATAATTATTTTAATAATTACTGTTTGGGGTTAAAACATCTAAGTTAATATATGTTTGATGTTCATTTAATATTAAAACTTTATTAAATACTTCTATTAACCTTTAATGAAATGCTTACTACTAATAGACTAATATCAGTGGAATTTAACATTATATCGCAATTTAGATAATCGTTGAAAGTATGTTAGGTTTAAAATCATATATTAATAGTCTACATTTCTGGATAAAATATAATATTTAGGATTAAAACTTGTAAATTTTATCTTTCAAGTCTTTACCTCTATAAAATGTTTTTAATTTTAGTAAGCGTCTTAACTTATAATATAGTTTCAAAGTTGAAAAAACGTTTAAGGTTTGAAATATATTCAAAACTGTACATAAACTATATAAAGATACTTAAATTGGTGCATATATTTTTTAAGTTTCAGGTTCTAGATGGTAATTGTATAATTTAAAGTCTTCATGTTTGCATATACCCCCTACTGTTGTAGGATTCAAACCATGATTCATTTAATTCTAAAATGAACTCTTGTAAATATCTTCTAAACATGATAAAGTCTGTATTATTTCAGATAATGTAAGAATCTTCTCTATTAACATTGTGAGATAAATTTGTTACCTTCTCTTGCAGATTTAATAGTATGGATTGGTATGGTATGTGTATTTAATTTAAATAATTATCTAGATTGAATCATATTTCAGTTTTTATTTCTAATATTAAAAGGAAAAAATAACTCTACTGAGGAATTCCCGCTTTGTTTAAATAATTTCATGTCTAAAAATATCCCCTTGTTAGCTTTTCATGGAATGTTTTTCAAGGTAAGATCAGATAATAATTTTTTCTATACTAAATGTTACAATGGATTCAAAGCTCTATCTAAATTATATTATACTGCAAAGTAATATTCTTAAGAAAAATTATAGATATTTTAAACTTAACGCTTGTTGTAAAATAATTTCATGTGTAAAAATATCAAGTAAAAGAAAAAAATATTCGTTTTAGCCTATCTATGTAAAAATTTCTTATTATTTTGTATTATTTTGTGAATGTATCTATGTAAAATTATATATCACGTTAAAAAACATAGCAAAACAATTTTAAAGTCCTGAAAATAAACCCTTCGACTAAAAATATTTAAAGTTTTGAAAAATATACTCAAAACCATGTATTAAATTTTCTAAGTTTCATTTTTAATCAATAGTTGACGTTATATTTATTTTTGATAATTAATTCTAGTAAATTCATAAAAATATTCGCTCTGTTATAGAATATAATTCAATGAACTTTTTGATAATAATGTAGACTATTGCAGTATGCATATGTCGACAATTAAAAAATTTTTTTAGCGTAAATTTAATATCTTCTCTTGCAGATTTAATAGTATGGATTGGTATGTTATGTGTATTTAATTTAAATAATTATCTAGATTGAATCATATTTCAGTTTTTATTTCTAATATTAAAAGGAAAAAATAACTCTACTGAGGAATTCCCGCTTTGTTTAAATAATTTCATGTCTAAAAATATCCCCTTGTTAGCTTTTCATGGAATGTTTTTCAAGGTAAGATCAAATAATAATTTTTTCTATACTAAATGTTACAATGGATTCAAAGCTCTATCTAAATTATATTATACTGCAAAGTAATATTCTTAAGAAAAATTATAGATATTTTAAACTTAACGCTTGTTGTAAAATAATTTCATGTGTAAAAATATCAAGTAAAAGAAAAAAAAAATATTCGGTTTAGCCTATCTATGTAAAAATTTCTTATTATTTTGTATTATTTTGTGAATGTATCTATGTAAAATTATATATCACGTTAAAAAACATAGCAAAACAATTTTAAAGTCCTGAAAATAAACCCTTCGACTAAAAATATTTAAAGTTTTGAAAAATATACTCAAAACCATGTATTAAATTTTCTAAGTTTCATTTTTAATCGATAGTTGACGTTATATTTATTTTTGATAATTAATTCTAGTAAATTCATAAAAATATTCGCTCTGTTATAGAATATAATTCAATGAACTTTTTGATAATAATGTAGACTATTGCAGTATGCATATGTCGACAATTAAAAAATTTTTTTAGCGTAAATTTAATATCTTCTCTTGCAGATTTAATAGTATGGATTGGTATGTTATGTGTATTTAATTTAAATAATTATCTAGATTGAATCATATTTCAGTTTTTATTTCTAATATTAAAAGGAAAAAATAACTCTACTGAGGAATTCCCGCTTTGTTTAAATAATTTCATGTGTAAAAATATCCCCTTGTTAGCTTTTCATGGAATGTTTTTCAAGGTAAGATCAAATAATAATAATTTTTTCTATACTAAATGTTACAATGGATTCAAAGCTCTATCTAAATTATATTATACTGCAAAGTAATATTCTTAAGAAAAATTATAGATATTTTAAACTTAACGCTTGTTGTAAAATAATTTCATGTGTAAAAATATCAAGTAAAAGAAAAAAAAATATTCGTTTTAGCCTATCTATGTAAAAATTTCTTATTATTTTGTATTATTTTGTGAATGTATCTATGTAAAATTATATATCACGTTAAAAAACATAGCAAAACAATTTTAAAGTCCTGAAAATAAACCCTTCGACTAAAAATATTTAAAGTTTTGAAAAATATACTCAAAACCATGTATTAAATTTTCTAAGTTTCATTTTTAATCAATAGTTGACGTTATATTTATTTTTGATAATTAATTCTAGTAAATTCATAAAAATATTCGCTCTGTTATAGAATATAATTCAATGAACTTTTTGATAATAATGTAGACTATTGCAGTATGCATATGTCGACAATTAAAAAATTTTTTTAGCGTAAATTTAATATCTTCTCTTGCAGATTTAATAGTATGGATTGGTATGTTATGTGTATTTAATTTAAATAATTATCTAGATCGAATCATATTTCAGTTTTTATTTCTAATATTAAAAGGAAAAAATAACTCTACTGGGGAATTCCCGCTTTGTTTAAATAATTTCATGTCTAAAAATATCCCTTGTTAGCTTTCATGAAATGTTTTTCAAGGTAAGATCAAATAATAATTTTTTCTATACTAAATGTTACAATGGTTTCAAAGCTCTATCTAAATTATATTATACTGTAAAGTAATATTCTTAAGAAAAATTGTAGATATTTTAAACTTAACGCTTGTTGTAAAATAATTTCATGTGTAAAAATATCAAGTAAAAGAAAAAAATATTCGTTTTAGCCTATCTATGTAAAAATTTCTTATTATTTTGTATTATTTTGCGAATGTATCTATGTAAAATTATATATCACGTTAAAAAACATAGCAAAACAATTTTAAAGTCCTGAAAATAAGCCCTTTTTTGAACTACTAAGTTGATAATATATATTTTAAGTTAGAATTCGACTAAAAATATTTAAAGTTTTGAAAAATATACTCAAAACCATGTATTAAATTTTCTAAGTTTCATTTTTAAACAATAGATGTCGTTATATTTATTTTTGATAATTAATTCTAGTAAATTCATAAAAATATTCTCTCTGTTATAGAATATAATTCGCTGAACTTCCGACGATTCATAGCGTAACGGTATTACGTCGCTAAAAGTAGTCAGGTAATATTTCCTTAACGGGTTCAATTCCCATGGAAAATACTTTTAAAAAAATTTCTAAGTCCCAAAAATGTAGTTCCCTATTTAACCAGCAGATGGCAGCACTGAAAAAAATATGCCCTGACCTCCAATCCTTGTACGAAATTTAGTTCCCTGTTTAACCGATAGGTGGCGTTCCGCGGAGCACATAGTCTCTTCAAGATTCTGCTGAACTACAAGGTTCCAGGTTTTCCCGCTAGGGGGCGATAGCAGCGCTGCCCTCTCCTGATTGGTCCAAATCGACCGCCAGGTGGCCAGCTGCACTCTGATTGGTCCACGTCACTCAGTTAGCTCCCCCCACTTTAAGCTCCTCCCCTTAATCCTGCCCCGAAACTGTCAATTTTATACTACTTATATATATATATATATATATATATATAAATTATACATATATACATATATACATACATACATACATATATATATAAATATAAATTATATATATATACATACATACATATATATATATATATATACACACATACATGCATACATACACACACACACACACACACACACATATATATATATATATATATATCATTCTTAGGCCAGTATTCTAGGGATATATGCTATCCCACCCCGTAAGGAAAAGGTTAATAACCCGCGATAGTCTCGTTAGAAGAGACTACCTGAAATTTTTAGGAGAGCCTTTCAAAAGAACAAAATTTTAAACTTTCTTCCTCTCTGCTAAATCTTTTCCTGTGAAATCCTCCAAAGCACCAGGCGAGCAGGAGATCGGGTTAATCGAACGCGGCTTCTCCTGACACAGAACAAAACAAATTTCCCCAGCGCCTGAACCGTGTGTCCGAGACCCCGTCCACGCTAATTTTTCCCTCCCCATCAAAGAGCCGCTTATCTCCGGGGCCCTCGAAAAAACAACTCCGCTAAAAGTCTCGCCCGGGCGACAGGCTCGTTTTTTCGCGCGAGGCGCTGATAGCCGGACACTGCTCGCCACGTCCGCGGGGCACGTCCTGTCAAGATCCCGGGCATGTCCCGTCCGCCTGTCAGTCACGGTGACAGCTAGCATGGGCGACTCTGATGGGCGGCTATCGGAAACTGTGCGAAATGGCGACGCGTCCGGCATTTTAAGTGGCCCCATTACGGACGACGTTCTGACCCCCCCCCCCCCCCCCCCTCGCGATCACGACTTTTGCTTTTTAAACGGTGTCCGCTCGAAGCGAAGTGAAGATACGGCTCGATGTCGTGCTCGCTCGCCCGCGATAATGCGGTGATTGGAGAAGGTAAAATGTTGAAGCCTCGACTTTTGCATCCTTCCAGCGCCGCGGGTCTGTTTCGAAACCCGAGCTAATTACTTTCAATTATATCCTCGTAACCAGCTCCGTCCTGATGGGGAGTTCATGATCTGACGGCAGGGCTTGACAGCTAGCTTTACTTCACCCTCTTTTACCTTACAAGGAAGTCTCTCCTGCAACCGTGACTGTGCATCAGAATTCGGTTTTTCTTTTTTCCCGGACTCATTTCGATTGGCTTTCTCTCTCTCTGTCTCTCTCTCTGGGGTGTCTTACAGCAAGACCAGCTGTTCAAAAGCGAGAGTACACGGGCCTGTTGCAGAGGCTTTCGCAAATATTTCTGTGTTAATCGGGTAATCATGGACGGGGTAAAGTCTCTCTGTGTCCCTATTGGGTTTGCTCATCTCCATGTTAACCTATGGGTCCGAGGACTGCCTGTCTGGATGGTCCCGTCCATGGACATGCCCGGACTTATGCCCGACTGGATAAGATTTTTTTTCAAAAATTGTACTCCATCATAAAGAAAGAAATTTAAATCCTCGGGGCATTTATCATTTTTTTAAAAGTGCCAATAATATTAAAATTTAAACTAGTTTGTACCCCTCAAAACATGACGGTACTCCACACATCATTTATTTATTTTATATAAAATTTTCTATTTTCTAATTTTCTATTTTTTTTTATTTTCTAATTTTCTATTTTCTAATTCTCTAATTTTCAATTTTATAATTTTCAATTTTCTAATTTTCAATTTCCTAATTTTCTAATTTTCTGTTTTCTAATTTTCTTAAGAAAATATATGTCGAAATTTTATTTCTTGTTTTATGAATGCCTGTGATAATTTTGCGAAAACTTATTGTTCGAATCACTTCAGAAGGCAAAACTGTATACTATTAATGTTGTTTTCAATTTTTAAAGCATGATTTTGAATTTTGATTACAAGCTATAACCCTCTTCCAGTAACGTATAAAAATATAAACAAATCAAAACAAGCAAAAAAATTAAAAAGTCGGTCATAGACTGTCAAGCAAATTAACTCAAAACCTACCCTAGCATTGAAAACATAAGTAACTTTTCAATAAATTTCAGTATTAAAAAATAAGTATTAAAAAAAATTTATTTTCCAAAAAAATACAAATTTATTTTCCAAATAAAATTTAATAAGCATTTTTATTACAGCAACATTTTAATACAACAACATTAGGCACCGACAAAAATATTTTTATTCTTTACGCATGAGCAAGTCCCCTCCTCCTAGTTGTGGACTAGGGTAATAAGCGCCATCTAGGAGAGATTGTGTTGGTACTAGGCTTATAACATCATTAGAGAACGAGAAGCACTTCTTATGGTGCATATACATTGGTGCAGAGTTCTCTGCCTGTGCCTTGGGGAATCCAGTGATTTATGTTCACTCTGTACTCTGTACTATGCGTGGATCGCCTCCTCTGGCGGTACATCAAAGAAAGGGTGGGGGGTCAGCGGGTCAAATAGTGTCGAGCGGGGTCGGGGGAGACACCACATCAAAGAAACCTTGGGGGTGGGAATGGGGGTGGTTCTAAATACCGTGTCTAATGTTACCGTGACTAATGTGATGACAGGAGTCGGGGATCTGCAGGCAGAGAACTCTGCACCAATCTATATGCGCTACCAGAGAGCATTCAGGTGCAATTATCTCGAAATCGAAAATTTCGGAGACGTAACACTCTTCTACCAGCGGTTCGATATATTCCAATTTAATTATTTTAAAAATTGGGGGCGCTAGGATTTTAGTTTCTCAAAGTTCTCATTCCCTTGGGAATGAGATATACAAACATAAAAAGGTTGGGAATCTCGCAGCAAAATAGTCTTTTTATGAAAACTCGAGAAAGAGATACGCAGGACACTCTAAATCGTATATTGCACCTGTTTGAATGCAGCTGGAACCCGTACAGCAGTCAAATTTAAAAAAAAATGATGCCAAATTTTTGCCAACTGTACTGTTTTTTCGTAGTAACAGACGTTTGATATCCGTTCCTTACAATAATTTTTTTCTCTTGCGTTTGGTTTCAAGTAATATCTAGTACTGGCTGGTGAATCTGCTCTGCCCAATTGGAAGCTTATCTTCCCAAGTGAACCGAGGAAAACGCCGTTCTCTGTTAATATTACCCATTCAATACACATTTCGAGCATCACACATAATGATCGCAAGTTATGCAGGAATACTTAGCTCTACACTGTCCAAATGAAATGCTGTTTGAGGGTGTCCTGTCTCTGGGTAAGGAATAGACATGTCTTGGGTATTCAATACTTGTATCTTAAACATGATTTCGTGCTCTTCGAGTTATACTTCTAGTTTTGTAATAGACCTAACACAGCATGCCTGCCCTAATACAAAATCATGCAGACAGTTTAACCGATATATATATATATATATATATATATATATATATATGTACGTATATATATATATACATACATACATATATATATATATATATATATATATATATATATATATATATATATATATATATATATATATATATAAGGCAAAGTCTGTGTGTGTGTGACCGAGTTTTTGTCTGCTCGCGGCGCAGCGCAAAGACGGTAGGTCGGACAGTCTTGAGATTCGACACGAAGATGCCTCCCGAGGTCTCATTATGCACCTCGAAGCCCTTTTTTCGATTTTTTTAATTAGATTTTCCGTAATTAAATATTTAGTCGCGATTTGGAGCTTCCGGACGAGTAAAAGCTCCGTAAATCCTAACGTATCCGTCCAAGAATTTTTTTTTTCGGACGAGCCTATACGGGAAAGATGACACTATACGGAAATCACAATTAAAATTGTCTGTCTTAATTTATCGATTAATTGTGATTTTTTTTCGATCGGCTGTACGCACCCGTTTTTCGGAAAAAAACGCGATTTTGTCCGTGACCCTTTTTTCCAAATTGTCGAATCGATACGTAAATATCGTTACATTTTTACGAAATTTTTATCTCAGAGACCCTAGACATCACAGTTTCGAAAGCCAGAACCAAAATTAATTTACAAATTGTAGTTATTTTTTAATAATTTATCTTATGATTCGGAAACTCTTGCGAGAAATCTCATTTTGGAGATTTCGTTCTTCATTTCCGAACGAAGGTACAGCGGGTGAAAATAGGAGAAAAACCAGTTTTTCGTCGTAATGCACGTGATGTGTTGGGGCGTTTGTTTTCTATGAGGGATTGAGTGGTTAAAGGAAATCGATTACTATTGCAGTGATAATCGATTAAAAAATCACATTTAGTAATGCCGTAATTTTTTTGGCCAGCACTTAGTTAATATCATATAATTTGTGGTGTATTTGTGGAAAAAATCTATGAAGATTTCAAAGAATTTCAGCATGTGGAGGATGTGATATATTCGCTTTCAAGGAAATCGATTACTATTGCAGTGATATTCGATTAGTAATCCTATGTCAAAAATTTTGCCAAAATGTGCCAGAAAGGATTAAATTTATATGGGTAAAATAATGTATCGTGGTGAGGAAAAGGATGACAGCGACGCCCATTAACAAAGGGTTAAGGCTACTAAAAAATTGGTAAGTACATTACCCGAGCAACGCCGGGACGGGTACAGCTAGTATATATATATATATATATATTAGTGTGGAACCTTGATATATCGAACCTCAAGGGGAATGAGAAAAATTATCGAGGACTTCGATATACCGAGGTTCGATTTATCGAGGTGATTTCTGGCTGACTTTGATATACAGAGGTTTACACTAAAATAATTGTATACTCACTGCAGTTTTATCAAAACAACTTCGATATATAAAGGTTTTCCAACAAAAACTTCGATGTATAGAGGTGCGGTGCCAAGCCAAGCAAACTAAAAATTCGAAATATAGAGGTCTTTCTGACGAGGTATTCGATTATATCGAGTTCCACTGTCTATCTGTATGTATATATGTATGTATGTATATATATATACACACACATATATATCTATCTATATATATAAAACAGTTCCGTAACTGACTCACTGACATACAACGCACAGACCAAACCGCTGGACTTAAAGGGCTGAAATTTTGCATGGCGGTTCTTCTTATAGTGTAGGGGTGCACTAAGAAAGATTTTTCAAAAATTCTTAGATTTTTTTAAAATTAAATTTTTAAGCTGTTTTAGTAACTTTTTTAAAGTTTGCATTTAAAATAATAATTTGGGGGTTATAAAATTTATATCACGAGAAAAGATCGTAAAAATTCCTCTAAAATGAGATCTTTATCGAATCTTTACCTCCATTTTCTGATTTTTGGTGAATTCTTAAAGATTAATTTTTAGAATCTAATATATTAAATGCCGATCACGTGATTTCTTTTTCTGGTACTTTAAATAAATTTATCGTCACGTCCATAAAAATGAAATAGACAAAAAATATTTTTTCCCTTGCAAATGCGGCAGACGATTGGACATTATCCAAAAAAATATTAAAATACAGTAAAAGATATGTTCCTTACACTGCACTATATTCCTCAGTATGTCCTATTAGATTTAATTTGAATATTTTCTTCTAGATTATTTTGTCTATTAAAATATCTCTTACGATTTTTTTATAAATATATATATATATATATTTTTCTTTTACACCAATTGTACATATTGATCGTCGTATTTATTATATATATATATATATATATATATATATATATATATATATATATATATATATATATATATATATATATATTATTTTAACTTACACATACTATATATATATATATATATATATATATATATATAGTGTCTGTAAGTTAAAATAATGCCACACCAGTTTTAATTCTATTTCAATCTTGTCTTTTACTTTATATAACTACCATCAGCGTTCTTTCTATATGCGCCTGAATGTCACCTGGGCATATGGCACCACAGGGGGTCACGTGGTAAACAAACTAAATTTCATATATGCTGGTGTGAGCGTCGGTTCTTTGGCCTTGGAGATTGAATCAGGGATTGAGTGAATGCCATTATCCGTTCCCTCTACTTATAAATATGTAAACTTATTCTACTCCTTTAGATTTCGTATACTTGGTTGAACTGTTCGATAACCATGCGTTTAGAGTATTAAAAGTATTATTCAGTTTAATTGAACTAATTGATTCGGAGTTTGTGTCCAAGGCCCGACTACCAAACCGAATGCTCGTTCGGCTGTTTTGCCGGATATCGTAGTCAAGTGTCGTCTATAGATCCGGTATTACATATATTTATTTTAAATTTTCTTTTTCTAATTTTCTATTTTTCTATTTTCTGGTTTCTAATTTTCTGGTTTCTAATTTTCTGTTTTCTAATTTTCTGGTTTCTAATTTTCTGGTTTCTAATTTTCTGTTTTCTAATTTTCTGTTTTCTAATTTTCTATATTCAAATTTTGTATATTCAAATTTTGTATATTCAAATTTTGTATATTCAAATTTTGTATATTCAAATTTTGTATATTCAAATTTTGTATTTTCAAATTTTGTATTTTCAAATTTTCTATTTTCTAATCTCTGATTTTCTATTCTCTAATTTTCTATTCTAGTTTTTTTTCTATTTATAATTTCTTTTTTAATGTTTAAAATTTTTAAAATTTTTATTTATTTATTTTATTATTATTATAGCATGCGTGGTGTTATAGGTATATTACAAAAAAAGGGATAATAACTGGAATGGTATGAAATCATGTTTAAGATACAGATATGGGATACCTAATACAGGTCAATATGATAATACCTAGAAATATGACACCCTGAAACGGCATTACATTTTCACAATGTACAAGCTATTAAAACTGTGAAATTCGAGGGACCCGTGATTTTCAAGGGGAGAACGCGAGTGACTCTTTTACTTTGAAAGAGTAAAAATGCCCCCCCCCCCCCCCTCTATCATCCTGTCCTCGTGTTGTCATGGAAATGCTCGTCGGCAAAATGTATTGAAAGACTGAAAGTCTTAGAATCACTCAATAAGGTCTGGGGGATAAAACTGCTTGTTCGACAATTTTATCCGCATCTCAAATAAATTAAAATATCCAAAAGGCTTGGGTTCATCAAATCTTTGAATTTTGGTTCTCGTTTGATACAGAACTTCAAAGCCTGTGTGTTATTCGCGTATTTATCTTATATATTTTCCCATATGATCGTAAAATATGATTCGTCTCTTTTATAATAAATGAATTCGGTGTAAATAGCTATATAGTATATTATCTATATTGATTGTGCAATATATTTCCAATTTTCAACTTCCTAGAACAGATTTTTTTTTTTTCAATTTAAAGTAAAGCGATTATAAATGTAAGTAAAATACTTATAAATGAAGTGAATTGTTAAATGATATGTGTGTATATGTATGTATAGGTACATAGGTGTATGTATGGGAAAATATGTACTTAAGTTTATGTATATATATACATATATATATGTATATATATATACACATATATATGTATATATATATACACACACACACACACACACACACATATATATATATATATATATATATATATATATATATATATATATATATGTATATGTATGTATGTATATGTATATGTATATTTATATATATGTATGTATATGTATATACATGTATACATGTATATATATATATATATATATATATATATATATATATATATATATGTATAAGTATATGTATGTGTATTTATATATATATATTTATATATATTAAATATATATATAGATATAATGTATAAGTATATGTATGTATATTTATATATATATATATATATTTATATATATTGAAAACAGATAATGTATATATATATATATATATATATATATATATATATATATATATGTATGTATAAGTCTATGTATGTATATTTATATATATATATTTATATATATTAAATATATATGTATATATATATATATATATATATATATATATATATATATATATATATATATATATATATATATATATATGTATATATATATATATGTATGTACTTGTGTATATATATGCTTGTATATATGTGTATTCTAAGCAGGAACTGTACATTGAAACAAACTAAAAAGCGAATATTTGGCGTACTACTTGTAGTTACATTCTTGCTATCATAGTTAAATATTATCGAATGTGAACATTAAATAAAGAATCTACAAATCTGATCCAGATTATCCGGTGATCCGGATCAACGAAGGCCGCATCTCCGGATAATCCGGAACGAAGTTTTACTGTACACATAATTGTTGTATATACATTAAAACCTCGTTTATCCGGCTCTCGTTGATCCGTATCGGATTTGTAGACTATTTTTTAATCTTCCCATTAGATAATAATTTTTAACTACGATAGCAAGAACGTCACTACAAGTACGCCAAATATTCGCTTTTTACTTTGATTCAATGTACAGTTCCTGCATAGATTGTACAGTAAATTACGATCATAAAATGCTTTTTGTCGAGTTTAAGTAAGCTTTACTAGACTTACCAATTCTTTGCTAAGAAATGATGTGAAAAGTCACTTTTATATTTTTTAATGTCTTGTAAATAATACTATGTCATTTTGTCGCAAAACATAGTTTTTTATCGTAATAAACGGTAAGTCTGCTTAGTTAAGGATTTTGTTTTGCTTATTACCCATATTACCTGGATTATCCGGATTTTCTATTGTCCGGTTTGCCTATGGTCCCATTTAGTCCGGATAAACGGGGTTTTGCTGTATACGTGTATACATGTGCTTATGTACATACGCACTTATGTACAATACATGTGTATTTATCTACGTGTATACCTATCTTACTAACCATTCATAATAAGCTTTAATTTGCCCTATCAGCATACACTGTTTGTGCTTCGCAGTTAGACAAGCTATAATCTCGGAAATAAATCCTTGATTTCTGGATTTCTTTTTATTTGAACGAAAATTCGATCTCTAGATATACAGAACATTCCTGGGAACATAAACATAATAAAAATATTAAAATTTTCAATGGTAATTTTTTTTAACTTCCATTGAAAAAAAATTACATTATCTGTTTTCAATATTTTTCTTGCAAAAATCGTTTAAAATAAGACTATCATTTTAGGATAAGTGACGCTGAAGCGACGGCCTTCCTATAACGCGGTTTCCATACAACGTGGTACGAATGAATCGCGTTATAAGAGGGTTGACTATAATCTTTATTAATAATTTTATTCATAATATTTATTCAAGGTATGTATTCCATTATTGGACACTACGCCACTGTTATAACGTTATTTCTCTCTATAAGAACGCATTTAGCATGAATTGTATTTCATAACCGTATTCATCATATATGGTGCTCTAAAGACACATTTTATATAACATAGAACGAATCAGCCTGATTTATATGTACATATTTCTAAGTTTTACTTATCGTGGTTTCGATATAACGCGGTACGAATTAATCTGATTTACACTTTTGCTGAGTTTCTTACAATGCAGTTTCCTTATAACCCCGTACGAATTAATCTGATTTACACTACTTCTGAGTTTCTAATAACGTGGTTTCCATATAACACCATATATCATGGTATGCGGTTTCCATGTAACGCGGTACGAATTAATCTGATTTACACTATTACTGAGTTTCTTATAATGCGGTTTCCATATAACCCGGTACGAATTAATCTGATTTACACTACTTCTGAGTTTCTAATAACACAGTTCCATATAACACCATATAACATGGTATGCGGTTTCCATACAACGCGGTACGAATTAATCTTATTTACACTACTTCTGAGTTTCTAATAACACAGTTCCATACAACACCATATAACATGGTATGCGGTTTCCATACAACGCGGTACGAATTAATCTGATTTACACTACTTCTGAGTTTCTAATAACACGGTTTCCATATAACACCATATAACATGGTATGCGGTTTCCATACAACGCGGTACGAATTAATCTGATTTACACTATTACTGAGTTTCTTATAATGCGGTTTCCATATAACCCGGTACGAATTAATCTGATTTACACTACTTCTGAGTTTCTAATAACACAGTTCCATATAACACCATATAACATGGTATGCGGTTTCCATACAACGCGGTACGAATTAATCTGATTTACACTACTACTGAGTTTCTTACATTGCGGTTTCCATACAACGCGGTACGAATTAATCTGATTTACACTATTACTGAGTTTCTTATATTGCGGTTTCCATGCAACACGGTACGAATTAATCTGATTTACACTATATACTACTGAGTTTCATATAATACGGTTTCCATACAACGCGGTATAAATTAATCTGATTTACACTAATTCTGATATTTTTATACCTGGGTACGAATTATCCGATTTACACTAATTTTGAGTTTCTTATGACGCGGTGCGAATTAATTGCGTTATAGTAGGGTTGACAGTACAAATGAAAACCTTTTCCTAAAACCGCTCGGTTCACCTAAATCCCGCACAAACAACTCACTGAATTCCAGTTCCGTTCAGATTTGCCCGGCTTCACGAGCCGTGACTTCAAACCGTAACTGAAACACACGTATAATTGAATCCTGACAAACAGTTACATTATCCAGTATGATATTTGCAAACAGTTTAGCCATTGGACCGGGACGCTGAGTATACAACAGCTGCCGGTCCGTTCGGTGGAACCATATATCGTAGTAAAACCAGCTCATTCATAGAAACGAACCTACGGAGCTTTGGAGTCGACTTGCAACAGATTGTAGACGGTGGGAATCTCGTCCGATCTCCTTTTTGGGAGGTCATTAGCGGTACTTAATGAGCACTTGTTCAGTGTTTGCTTTCTTGTAATGAGTTAGTTACAAAGGAAATGGGATTTCGCGGCTCACTGCACTCTCTCTCTCAGTCGTAAATCACTGAAGTAACAGGGCCAGATAGAGTTCTCTTTACTAGGCCTTTAAAATGATGGTACTGAATCCCGGTAGTTATTTTTTAATGATATAAGTACTTATGTTTTTATGATCATCAACATAGGTAACAGTCCATTAACAAATTTATTTTGCGATTTTTCTTTACAGTTATTTATTACAATTGACCGTAATTTATATGGATGTTTACAAAATATTAGTTCACCATATCGATGCAAAAGTTTAAGAGCAGATCTAATCTCAACGATGAACATTAATAGTTTACTTAAGTTCTTACAGTACTTGCATTTTATGGTCATCAACATAAACTTGTAACTGTCCGGTAACAATTTCTTTTACAATTTTTCTTTACAGTTATTCATTATAGCTGACCGCAATTAATATTTCGTAGACATCAATATAAATTCTCCATATCGAAGCAAAAGTTTAGGAGCAACTCCGACTGCGATGATAATATTTAAAGCTTGCTTTGATGATAAGTACTTACATTTCATAGTCATCAATATGTCAACATAAGTAACAGTCCGTAAAGAAAAATTCCTTTTAAAATTTCTCTTTAGTTATTCATTATAGCAGACCGCAATGAATATTTTGTAAACATCAGCATAAGTTTATCCTATCGAAGCAAAATTTTAGGAGCAACTCCTACTTCGATGATGGATATTAAGAGCTTGCTTTAATGATGAGTACTTACATTTTATAGTCATCAACATAAGTAATAGTCCGTTAGTAAAAATTTCTTCTAGAATTTTTCTTTGCAGCTATTCATTATGGCTGACTGCAGTATATGTTGATGCATCATATCTAAACAAAGATCATCATATCTAAACAAAGTTTGCGAGCAGCTCCAACTTCGATGATGAATATGAATAGTTTGCTTTGATGACATGCACTTGCATTTTATGATCATAAATAAATCTGTTAAAATAATGAAGTATTTCTCAGTGATGAAGTGTGACTCACTGTGATAAGTACTGATATTTTATGATTATCAACATAAATAGCAGACCAATAACAAAAATTTCTATCACATTTTTCTTTAAAGTTAATCATTAAAGGTGATTGCAATGCAAGTTGATATTTACCAAATATTAATACTCATCATATCGAAGCAAAAGTTTAGGAGCAACTTCAACTTTGGTGATGAATATTAAAAGTGTATTTTGATAAGTATTTTTTTAAAACCAAAGGGAATTTTCTTACACGCAGTATGAAATCCTAGCTATTCATCTTCCGAGGTTTGTTGAATTTTTGTTACTGTCTCGACCTTGAGGCGAAAAATAGATTTTATATTCTAACTCAAGGGCTTGTGGCGGCCCAGTGGTACAGCGCGCTGGTTTTCGGTGCTGAGGGTGCTCAGATCGAGTCCCAGCGTTGCGCCACGAAAAATGCCTCCGTTCGTGTCGTCCCTTCATAGGGGGTAATGCTGTCCGCCTATATGGTGCCCCCACAATAAAATGGACAGTAAAACTGCGACGTAGTAAGGGCCAATGTTTGAATACAAGTGCCTCCGCATTGGATAAAAAAAAAAAAAAAAAAAATATTCTAACTCAACTTAAAAAAAAAATAAAAAAATCCTAGCAATTGTGCAGTTGTTTTGAACTTTTCCTCGAAGGGAAATTTCCAGAGTGAATTTTTCCATGTTAAAAAAAAAATCGTACAGCAATAAATTAAACATGAAATGCCATGAAGGTTTAGAGATGTATTCTACAAAAGTTTGTAAATGGAGTAAAGTGTGGTAACGACAGAGGATTAACTAAGTGTACAGTACACCTTTAAAATGGCCAAAATATCAATTTTTTGTTTTTTATATTAATTGAAACCTGGATTTATTGTTAACAATTTGGTACCACTCTTTTTATGATACGACAACTCAATCATGAGATATTAAAATGATTGTAAAGATCCAAACGGTGAGTTTTATACAAAATTTTAACTTTAAATGCATTTATCTCAAAATAGGATTATCTGACATTGCGCGCATATCTCACAAAATATCAAAGATAAACGCTTGAAATTTTTTACACGCGTTAATTCTAACCTTCTACATAAAATAAACTAAAAACAGAATTTTCTTAGGTAACAAAAATTTTACGAAAGGTTTAAAAAAAAATTTCTTTACAAAATTTTTTCATAACTAATTGTTAATTATTTTTATAAAATAAACTAAAAGGTCTAGAATTTTTTTAAGTAAAAAAAAAATTTACAAAAGGTTTTATGAGAAAATTTTGTAAAGAAATATTTTTTTAAACTAGTTAATTATTTTTAAAAAATGAGCTAAAAGCATAGAATTTGCTTAGGTAACAAAAATTTTACAAAAGGTTTTATGAGAAAATTTTACAACGAATTTTTTCTAACTAATTGTTAGTTATTTTTATAAAATCAACTAAAAGCACAGAATTTTCTTAGGTAACGAATATTTTACAAAAGGTTTTTAAAACAATTTCCTTACAAATTTTTTTCGTAACTAATTGCTAATTATTTTTATAAAATGAACTAAAAGCATAGAATTTTCTTAGGTAACAAAAATTTTAGAAACAGTTTTATGAGAATTTTGTAAAGAACTTTTTTTAACTAATTGTTAATTATAAATATTAAAAATGAAGGTAATTAAAATATTTTAGTTCAACATATTAAGCTAAATGTTTTCTTTCAGTTAAAGTGTGTTTTATGTTAATAAATTAAAATGAACGCCAGTTATCCTGCACACGGCGACAAATGGTAATTAGGAAAACAGGAAAACATGTTACTTAAGGATTCCTGATTAATAAGGGGTCGGGTACCTTTTAAAAGCTGAGAGACTCGACAAAGATATCCCTAATTTCAATAATCAGTAGTTATGAAAATAATTTATACAGGGATATGAAAATTTTACTGTGAGTAAAATTTTCAAAACAATTTTTAAAGATTAATTAATTACAACAAAAAAATTGTAAAAACATTAATTAATTAATTAATTACAACAAAAAAATAAATTAATATTAATTTATACATTAATTAATTAATGCTACAAACATTAATTAATTACAACAAATCTTCAAACAATTTTTACACGCTTTCTTCTTTTTAAATTTGGCTCAATTTTTTCTAGCTTGAAGATAAATTTTTAATTTTTTAAAAATTTCAACCATTTTTTATTCAATGTTATGTCATCGCTCGCAGACTTGGGTCCGTATATTACGGAAAATATATGCTCTTTAGTTTTAAAATTAAGTTATATAATATATCTTTAAAATAACCAACTTTGAAACCGAAATTCTTAGATCTTCATAGGAAAAGAGTTTTTTTAACGTAGGATTACATTCCTCAATGACGGTCCTCCGGAAAGCAAATTTCATGACATCGTCGCGAGATATAATTTTGGCCGCACGCCAAACCCAGTCTGTATCGCTTGGACAAGCAGTAAACAGTTAAACAGAAAAGTACCAAAATGCGACAAAAAAGAAAAAAAGAAAAAAAAGAGTTGAGCAGTGATAAGTAATGCTATGTTATTAACCCGCGGTAGTTTTGTTAGAAAAGACTACCTGAACTTTTTTTCTTATCTATATATTTAAGTTGCTAAGCCGACTTTTTGGGCAGTCCGTGAGAGAAAACTACTGCATCCATTTACTTCATTTTGGTCTTAAACGAAAGATCGTGATTTGTAGATTTGTCAAATTTGGTTTTTGTAAACGCAATTTCTATTAATTAACGATAATTTATAATTAAAAATTGATTTCTGCGCATGCACAGTGGCATGTTTAAATCTGTCTTTAGAAACTCACTGTTTCTTCCCATGCTCATTGACACGTTCTAATGATAAACACATTTATCCAGAGGAGTCTCTCTAGATCTCTCTCCGCCATTTTTATTTATATGATAATTATGTTTGTGAACTATAAGATTAAACCTGATTGAAATTTTTTATTTCGCGCTGTTTAGTTAGAAATAAATTACAATTTTAAAAATTGCTTTCTGCGCATGCTCGGTGACATTTTTAAATTTGGCTTTAGATACTAAGCTCGAGGCCGCTTAAACACGTTAATTTGTTTCTGCGCATTATGATTTTCAACATTTGGCAATGATGTGTTAATTATAATTTGTGTATTAGTACATTTATTTACTATCTAGCCGTCATGTATTGACGGGTACAATCTAGTTTTATTTTAAACTTCAAACAATTTTTGATAAATTTTGCTGAAATCAAAATTTTTATGGTAGGAATGACATAATAGTAGGCCTCTTTAATGATACGTGTTTATAGTGCCCGTATGTAAAACTTCATGGTATTCTAGTCAACTGTTTTGGTGATATCATATACTCAATAGCACAATGAAAAAAACAGTGGTTAAAATATCAAACATTTAAGGGGGTCCAGAACACAAAATTATTCGAATTTTCGAAAGAAAAATTTATTACATTAAAATTTTTTTGTTCTTTTACTATTAAAATGATGTTGAAATTATGTTTCTATCTGAATTAGAATAGGATAAATAATTTATTTATTTATTTATTTATTTATTTTTTGCATCATTCTAATAGTAGCCAATCGTGGTTTAAACCTGTAAGTGCGTTTTTCTGCATGAGGGGTTTTTTCCCCCATTTCTCGTCTTTAAATTGTTATAAGTCAAGAACCGTTAAAGATAAATGGTTGAAACTTTGAACATGTCTTTTTCAACTATTTTACTGTAATTTTGCTTCAGAAAATTTGAAAAAAATATTTACTTTTGAAAATACGATTTTTTAAAAATAAGTTACATGATTTTTTTTGTAATTTTTTACTCTAAATATTTTAAATTTCTTTGAAAATTAATATTTCAAAAAATGCCGAATCAGAATTAAAACTTATATATTTCTGTTTAATTTAATGTGAAAATTTTGAAATTCGACAAATAATATTTCGAGTTATAAAGATTTTAAATTACCCCACTTTTATTAAAAATTTTAAATTAAAAAATTTTTTAAAAACTTTTTGAGAAATTTTATGATGTGATTTTGTTTACAAATTATATGGTTGACCATCACAAAAAAATCAAAATTTTAACTGAAAAAATAAAAAAAAAATTTTAAATGTGTCCCTTAAAGCATTTCTCTTCAAGCTTGAAAAAGCATTGAGAGCCCATTTATAAAGAACAAAGAGAGTTTAAACTAACAGTAAAATTTTCCTATTCCTGAATAAATTATTTTCGCAACTACTGATGATTGAACATACTGATATGTTTGTCGAGTGTCTTGGCTTTTTAAAGGTACCAGATACCCTAAATGATTTACATCAATCGGATATTTTTGTTACAACACGTTATGTTTGATCCAACATTCCAGAAATTTTTAGTTTACTTCATTGATTAATTTGTTAAAAATTACTAAGACTGTGTCAGTTTTGTAACATTTTTCGCAATTCAAAGGTGTATAGCCCCCCATAAGGGGACAGTGGACTTTCAAAATTGTGAAATTTGCCCAAAAATTCGATTTTTTAATTTTATTGAATTGTGAAACTGCGGACGAGTAGGAATGTGTTGCGAAAAGAATTTTTAATTTCTGTGATTACTTTCCTAGTTATAGGCATTTGTATTTAATTTAGATATTATGTGGTTACTAATAGCAATAACTTTAGATGTGTTTTTCTCAAAATAAAAATTTTCATGTCATTTGAATATTCAAACTGCTCCGGGTGCATTTCTCATTATCGTATTGCCTTGAAATTTAAGTTTTATATACTTAACTGTATATCAAATAAATTTTATTGAAAAAATTATGCTTCGTAGCTCAGAATTTCTAAATTTTGTACTCGAAAAGATGATTTATAGGTTTTTTGCGTCATAAAAAGGGTGTTTTCACTATTATTTTTTCTCTTTATATTCTTAATGAATGCTTAAAATAAGCAATAAGTTTCATTGTTAGTTCTATAAGGTGTCCTGTAAATAAAAATTACCATATTATATGCAAAAGAAATGCGCATGGAGCATTTTTAATGAGGCCAATTTTCGATATAACTAATAATTCATAATTCATAAATTATTAATATTTCATCTTTAAATTTTAACCACTTTTACATATCTATAGTACTAATCACATATTCAAATTTCAAGCAAATCCATTCAAAACAAAAAAAGTTAGGTTTGAAGGTCCACTGTCCCCTTAACATAAACTGCTGTTCAATTCAAAAATCTCTTTCAGTCCAAGCCGACATTCATTGGAAAAGTGTTCGTCATGAGTTTCAGAGAATCCAATATGTTTACTACTCAGCAGTCATGAGATAGACACACACGCACTTCATGATTTCTCCCACCTTGTTTTTGTTTTGCTTTTTTTTTTCTTTCATCGGGTTTTCTTTCCCAGTTTCTCTTATCGCCTCGTAATAAGTTTCGGCAGAGACAGAAGCCAACAAAGAATGTCAGAGTTACCAAGTCGGTAGATAGCGACTATCTGCCTGTCACTCAGCGACGTCACGGACTTCACACGTTTTGCTTCCAGGGGCGGTAAAAAGGAAAAAAAAAAAAAACAGTCTTATCATCCTAGTCCCATGCTATCAAGATTGCCTCTTTTCTGGAAAAGTTGGAGGGGGGGGGGGGAGCACAGGAGTCTTGTAACTGAAGAGAAAATGAGGAAGTTATAAGAAGCGTAATTGAAGAACCGTTTATCTCTAATGTACGCCCATGCTCAAGGTTTAGGACTTGAAAGGAAGCCAATTTTCAGGGCTTCTTTCCCCACTTCCCTTCATCAAATCCTTGTTGGTAGGGGGTGTTTGTGTCCTTTCAGTATCGGTGTCAAACTGAAGTAACCAATCAGTCTTATTTAGCCTCTGTGGACCAAAAGGTCACCTCAAACTAATGGAGCTAATCGGTCTGTTTAGCCTCTGTGGAGCAAAAGGGTACCTCAAACTAATGGAACCAATCAGTCTGTTTATCCTCTGTGGAGCAAAAAGGGACCTCAAACTAATGGAGTTAATCAGTCTGTTTAGCCTCTGTGAAGCAAAAAGAGTACCTCAAATTAATGAAACCAATCAGTCTGTTTATCCTCTGTGGAGCAAAAGGTCATCTCAAACTAATGAAACTAATCAGTCTGTTTAGCCTGTGTGGACCAAAAGGTCACCTCAAACTAATGGAGCTAATCAGTCTGTTTAGCCTCTGTGGAGCAAAAGGGTACCTCAAACTAATGGAACCAATCAGTCTGATTATCCTCTGTGGAGCAAAAAGGGACCTCAAACTAATGGAGTTAATCAGTCTGTTTAGCCTCTGTGAAGCAAAAAGGGTACCTCAAACTAATGAAACCAATCAGTCTGTTTATCCTCTGTGGAGCAAAAGGGCATCTCAAACTAATGGAACTAATTAGTCTGTTTAGCATGTGTGGACCAAATGGAGCTAATCGGTCTGTTTAGCCTCTGTGGAGCAAAAGGGTACCTCAGACTAATGGAACCAATCAGTCTGTTTTTCTTCTGTGGTGCAAAAAGGGACCTACAAATAATGGAGCCAATATGCTATGTGGAGCAAAAGGAAACCCCAAACTAATGGAACCAATGAGTTTGTTTAGCATTTGTGGAGCAAAAGGAGACCTCCATTCGTTGACCAACATTCGTTTTGAATTCATTTAGAGCAGTACTTCCAAATTTTGTTTGTTTCGGAAATTCGATTTCCCAAAGTCGGTGAACTCTATCCCCCATTAAAGTAAACCAATGACACTTTAGTTTTAGTAAGACATGAAAAGAGGTTTTATGGACTTAACCGATTTGGCAAGTGAACGGTTCATATCAGGCTCCATGACTAGGACATGTTCATAACTAATCACGTTGATGATTTAGACACTTGGGGGTCATTTTGGTATGCGACAAGAGGTGTAAGGAGATATATGACCACATTTCCCGATGGAAAAGCGACAGAGTCTTTCTTTATTACTGGTATTTTTAGACTCTTAAAATGTAGATCATTGATTGGGATTTGATTCTTCACTATGATCAAGTATACTTTATCAAAAATTATTTGAAAAACGTAGGTATGTATTGTATCTTTGTGTATATGCATGTGTGTGTGTGTGTGTGTGTAGTGAGACTTCTCTAATGCGGCCAGTTACGGTTTCGAAAAAAAGTGGCTATTTTTAAGGGTGGCCGTCGAAGAGCGGTGGACATCTCTGTGGCAACCACTAATGGTAAAAAAGAAGTAGCCGTTTTGGGGGGTGGCACGCAAGAGAAGTTTTACTGCGTTTATATGTCTATTTTTTTGTAACTATATCAAAATTTACCGTATTGTGTGTTTGTACCAGATATTGGACCATATATTGGCTACAATTTATTTACTCCCATGAAAGAGTGTGTGTGTGTGTATGTATATATATATATATATATATATATATGTATATATATATATATATATATATATATATATATATATATATATATATACCGGGTGGCCATAATTAAACTGACAGTGCTCACAGTGTTCTGTAGCGCGATCTATTTGCGAGAATGACGCCACATTTTGTAGGAAGATTAAACAAGACGGAGGACGAAGGATTCCGCGAAAAAATAAATTAGTTCCAAAAGTCACCGCTAGGGGAATATTTGGCACTGTGTAATAGAAAATAGAGTGTTAACAAATGCAAATCAATACGGAACTTACCTTTTATTTTGCATTCAAATGAGGTTCAATGTGGCTGCCGTTGTTGTGGACTACATATTGCATTCTGTGCACAGTATGCACAACAGCAGAAAGTAACATGTCTGCAGGAATCTCCCGTACAGTCCGTGATATGTTATCCTTCAACGTAGCCAGGTCCTGGACCACTACTTGATAGACCTTCGACTTAAGGTAACCCCATAGCCAGAAGTCGCATGGGGTAAGATCAGGTGACCGAGGTGGCCATGCAGTTGGAAAGTAGCGGCTAATGACTCTTTCTGTTGTGAATTTCTGTCGTAGCAGCTGTTGCACCCGTACAGCAACGTGTGGAGGGGCTCCATCTTGCATGAAAATGATTTCCCCCAGGCATTGTCTTTGCTGAAGTGCCGGAATGACAAAGCTGTTCAACATGTGGCGATATTTCTCTCCGGTAACAGAACAGGTTTCCGGTCCTGTCGGGGTAATGTTCTCATAGAAGAATGGACCTACGGTAAATTCCGCTGTGAACCCACACCAAACAGTTACCTTTGGTGAATGTAAGGGAATTTCTGTGACTGCATGTGGTGATTTGTCATCCCAAATTCGGCAGTTCTGGGTATTCACAGTTCCATGCAGTTAAAAGTGGGTCTCGTCTCCCCATAAGATTTTCCAGGGCCAAGCATCATCCACCTCCATTCTGGCAAGAAAGGTGAGAGCAAAAGTCAATCGCTTATCATGGTCGGGGTACAGTAACTCCTGTGCACGGCTGATCTTATACGGATAGAAGTTGATAATATTTCGTAAGATTTTCCATACCGTACTGTAAGGCATATCCATATTCCGAGCTAATCCACGAGCGCTAGAGGTGTCAGCAATATTGTCTGGTCCTCTGTCGACAATCGCCGTGGCAACTGCTTCGATTGTATCCTGTGGTACAGGTTTTCGTCCTCTGCCTGACTGAACCTTCAGAGAACCTGTTTTCTCAAAAGTCGCAACCATTGCTTTTAGCCCATTAACTGACACAGGACCGTTACCTTTACGCATTTTTTTGTGCGTTCTAAAAGCACGAAGAGCGGCTGACGCGTTGCACTGGTTGAGGTAAAAGAATTTGACCAGTAACGCACGCTCGACTAAAGAAGGAGACATTGCACATAAACTTTCAATCCGATTGATTCGAAACGTAACACATTGCCTTTTAAAACCCAAGCAGCTGGCACTGTGCCAATGGATGCAACGTGAAATTTGAATAAAGAACTTCTTCTTCTGCTCAGCGTACGTGATATTGCAGATCACGAGACTTTATCGGTGTTTATGTAGATTTTAAGCTTTTTTAAAAGTGTTGCCATATTGCACTTGAACTAAATAAGAAAATGTGCATAATAAAAGGTAATTTTATTCCGTATTAATTTGCATTTGTTAACACTCTATTTTCTATTACACAGCGCCAAATATTCCCCTAGCGGTGACTTTTGGAACTAATTTATTTTTTCGCGGAATCCTTCGTCCCCCGTCTTGTTTACTCTTCCTACAAAATGTGACGTCATTCTCGCAAATAGATCGCGCTACAGAACACTGTGAGCACTGTCAGTTTAATTATGGCCACCCGGTATATATATATATATATATATATATATATATATATATATATATATATATGTATATGTATATATATGTATATGTATATATATGTATATGTATATATATGTATATGTATATATATAGTATATGTATATGTATATATATAGTATATGTATATGTATATATATAGTATATATATATGTATATATATATATATATGTATATGTATATATATATATATATATGTATATATAAATATAAAGTTTGGTAATTATATATAAAAAAATGAGTTGGCTATTGCATGTTGATAATACATACATGTCCCGATGCTTTTGTGACAGGCATAAGCCAGGCCAAATAATCTGTAGAACAGATAGGTGGAGGAACACCGAGTTTCAGGAAATCCAACTGGTTGCAGAACCCAGCTGCGAGGGTGTCTTGTCGCTATGACAACAGAATGGACAGCGGAGGGCGGTGCTCTCGACAGGTGATGACACAGGGTGAACAAACCTCGCACTGGATTTCCGCGGAATCACCGGGGCGACACCTCCACTCTGCACATGCCGGGGCGTTGATGGCAGAATGAGCGCAAATTTTGGGGAGGAAAACGGGGCCATAAAATTTCTCAAGGTTTGAGAGTCCTAACACCCGGGGTGTCCAAAGCAGGCAGCATCGTTCCTTGGTTTGGACAGCTAGTGTCAGCTTGATCTTCACAGATAGTGTTATGCGTATAAGTAGGAGTGTAAGTGTAAATTTCCTGCATGGCCGTACTGCACTGTGTGTGTGTGTGTGTGTGTGTGAGAGAGAGAGAGAGAGAGAAAGAGAGAGAATTGTCCTCAATTCATTGTCATCCATCAATTGTCATCCATTCAAAAATTGACACTGGATGAAATGTGTAATATTTACTTGTTTTTTGCTTTTAGATACAATTTCAACTACAGTACGTTCAATACTAACAATTTTTTGCAAATTTGCTTTTTGGTTTACATATTGGGATATTTTAACATTATCGGTATAGGCAATTTTCACGGACCAGCAGAAAATGACGTAGGAAGCGGGATAACGTACGAAACGGACAACGTAAAATCGGGTTTCTAATATATATATATATATATATATATATATATATATATATAACCAGTGCGGAGGCACATGTGATGAAGACATTCGCCTATAATTCACCGCAGTTTTGCTGGCCATTTTATTATGGGGCACCATATAGGTGGACCAATATTACCCCCTATGAAGGGACGACACGAACGGAAGCATTTTAGTGGCTTTCCGGGATTTGATCCGAAGACCCTTATCACTGAAAGCCAGCGCGCTGTACCACGCCTCCATATATATATATATATATGTGTGGGACCGTGGTATATATATATATATATATATATATATATATATATATATATATATATATATATATATATACACGCACACACACTCAGTGGAATCTCGATCTATCGTTTTTCAAGGGACCGACTCAACTGAACGATGATAAATGCGGGAAAACGATAGATGCGGGAACATAACAAAGCAATATGATCGTTGGGACTGGGTGAAATAAACGACACATAAGGAAAAGGATGATTCGCAGATGATTCGATGGAGATTCCACTGTATATAATGTGTTTGTATTAAAGTTTAAAAGAAAATTAGGTTTGTAAATTATATGGAATTCGTGTGGAGCATTTTGAAAAACGCTAGCATTTTTGACATTTTTTTTTCTTGAAAAACAGGCATTATTTTGCCAAAAAAAAATTATTTTAAATTCTAAATGTCCTTCGGTGCAGTAAAAAAGAACATTCATTATTCTGATTCTGCATATAGTGTTAATATTTGCAAAATTCGAGATTGAAAGTCCCCTGTCCCCTTAAAAACTGTCAAACATATTTGCCAGTTTCTGATTAAAGGGGACAGTGGACTTTCAAAATTGTGAAATTTGTCCAAATATTCGATTCTTTTATTTTATTGAATTGTGAAACTACGGACGAGTAGGAATGTGTTGCAAAAAGTATTTTTAATTTCTGCGATTACTTTCCTAGTTATAGGCATTTGTATTTAATTTAGATATTATGCGGTTACTAACAGCAATAACTTTAAATGTGTTTTTCTCAAAATAAAAATTTTCATGTCATACGAATATTCAAACAGCTCCAGGCGCATTTCTAACGATCGCATTGCTTTGAAATTTAAGTTTTATATACTTAACTGTATATCAAATAAATCTTATTGAAAATAATTATGCTGCGTAGCTCGGAATTTCTAAATTTTGTACTTGAAAAGATGATTTATAGGTATTTTGCGTCATAAAAAGGGTGTTTTCGCTATTATTTTTTTCTCTTTATATTTTTAATGAATGCTTAAAATAAGTAATAAGTTTCATTGTTAGTTCTATAAGGTATCCTGTAAATAAAAATGACCATATTATATGCAAAAGAAATGCGCATGGAACATTTTAATTAGGCCAATTATTGATATAATTAATCATTCATAATTCCTAAATTATTAATATTTCATCCTTAAATTTTAACCACTTTTACACATCTATGGTACTAATTACATATTCAAATTTCAAGAAAATCCATTCAAAAAAAAAAAGTTAGGTTTGAAGGTCCACTGTCCCCTTAATTTAGCGACATTCATAATGCAGCTCGCTCAAAGATTTGGAAGATCTTCGCTGACGAGGTCAAAACTTCGGGGCCAGAGAAATTAGTTGTCCCTTAAGGGGACAGTGGACCTTCAAACCTAACTTTTTTTGTTTTGAATGGACTTGCTTGAAATTTGAATATGTGATTAGTACCATAGATATGTAAAAGTGGTTAAAATTTAAACATGAAATATTAATAATTTATGAGTTGTGAATTATTAATTATATAAAAAACTGTCCTCAGTAAAAATGTTCCACGCGCATTTCTTTTGCATATAATATGGTCATTTTTATTTACAGGATATATATCTATCAGGATATATGAATTTTTATTTACAGGATATATATCTATTACAGAATATATATATCTATTCTTTTTTATATTGCTAGGATACCTTTTAGAACTGACAATAAAACTTATTGCTTATTTTAAGCGTTCAAGAAAAATATAAAGAGAAAAAAATAATAATAGTGAAAACACCCTTTTTATGACGCAAAGTACCTATAAATCATCTTTTCGAGTGCAAAATTTAGAAATTCTGAGCTACGAAGCATAATTTGTTTCAATAAGATTTATTTGATATACAGTAAAGTATATAAAACTTAAATTTCAAAGCAGTACGATCATTAGAAATGCACCTGGAACGAGTTTGAATATTCGTATGACACGAAAATTTTTATTTTGAGAAAAACACATTTAAAGTTATTGCTATTAGTAACCACATAATGTCTAATTTAAATACAAATGCCTATAACTAGGAAAGTAATCACAGAAATTAAAAATTCTTTTGCAACACATTCCTACTCGTCCGCAGTTTTACAATTCAATAAAATTTAAAAAAATCGAATTTTTGGACAAATTTCGCAATTTTGAAACTCCACTGTCCCCTTAAAGCAAC
>OU015490.1:14949914-14954914 GCA_907164885.2 Dolomedes plantarius
AAATGTGTCCAGTTGAATTGAGTGTAGGGTGTCTAGCGTAAGCACTCCATTGTACTAAACATTTATAAAAAAAATTTCCCTCTAACTTTAAAATGGTGTGAAATATTTTCCAAAATATTTATTTCCCTGATTGTCTATCGCATTTGAACTAAAAATATATGCATCTAATTATCTCCGTCTATTTTTGAAAAACCTTTAATCATTCACCTGTCACTGGTTTTTGAGATCCGACTCGCTTACGCCCTTCCATCCAGTACTCATAACCTAGGCCGCACGGGGGCTTACCTAAGCCTCACTGTCAATCAGCGCCTCCTATGGTTAAGGGAACGGTGGACATTAAAATTTACTTTTTTTACTTTTCATCATAGAGATGCGAAATTTTGTACATATGCACATTTCACTATAAATAAATAGAATACCTTAAAAGAAATTTCCAATCTCATTATAATTTTAAGATTTTTTTTTAAAAATTTGAAATTTATAAACAAAATTTTAAAATGCTCGTTGCTACTTAATTTTTGAGATATTTCCTCGATTTTGCATTTTAATCTCTTTAAACTGTATAACTAATAAATTTGGGTATCAATTATTTAATCCCTCGAATAGTTAATTTTTGAGAGATTTTTTTCTGAATTCCATCCCGATTTTCATCAAAATTTTGCCTTTTGAAAAGTTATAAATCAAATTTAATTACCTTAATGAAGTCGAATTGTAAAATGCATACCCAGTTTTTTTTTTTTTTTTTTTGTAAACAGCATCAGAATTATTCCTTATCAATTTCATGAATTTTGAAGGAAAAATTAAGTAGCATGGAGCATTTAAAAAATCTAAAAAACTTGAAAAATCTGGTTTGAGAAATACAGATTTAAAGTTTATTACTACACTTACCCATTATAAATTACTTTGTAGAAGCTTCATAAATGATTTTTTACTTGAAAAAAATTATTTTGGTACTAATAATCTACAGAAATATATATATATATATATATATATATATATATATATATTACAATAACACATTCAGTATTACAGTGACGAGATTTGCTGAAATATAGGTCCACCGTTCCCCTAAGGGGACGGTGGACCTTCATTTGAGCAAATCTTGTCATTGTAATATTGATTGTGTTATTGTAAAAAAATATATATACAGTCGAACCTCCATATATCGAAAAAGTAAAATGCCGGAAAAATATTCGATATATAGAAATTTCGATATATAGAATTGATCTTAGTTTTATGATAATTCTCCTAAAACATTGAAATTAAAGCTAATTTTCTTATACGAAACTCCAATTCCAATTTATATGTGAATCACATTAAATGACAGTTAATAACTAAAAAATGAATTAATGTGAAAGATTCATTGCGTACTATATACCTTTAAAAAAAAACAATAATCCTGACAGTGGTTACAGTGATCACAGTTACATTCTTTAAAAAAAACCATGAATATCTTGCTGAACAGCCAGTTTTGCGGAAAGTCAATCAAAGAAATGCTCGCATTTATTCAGTCCATTAAAAACTTCATCAGGGACATTTTCCACGAATTGAAGTACACGAAATATTGTTTCAAATGCCAAAACTTTTATTCCACTTTAGAATAAAATCTCCCAATATGTCGTGAAAAAAATTTTGATATATAGCGATTTTTTCGATATATAGAAACAGTTTTTCTATGTAATGAATATGGAGATTTGCTAAGAGTTCGATATATAGAAAATTTCGATATAGGGAAGTTCGATATATGGAGGTTCGACTGTATTTCTGTAAATTAATAGCACCAAAATAGTTTTTTTCAAGTCAAAAATCATTTATGAAGCTTCTACGAAGTCATTCATTAAGAGTAAATGTAGTATTAAACTTTAAATCCGTTTTTCTCAAAACAGAATTTTCAAGGTTTTTAGAATTTTTAAATGTTCCATGCTACTTAATTTTTGTTCAAAATTCATGAAATTGATAAGGAAGAATCCTGATGTTGTTTACAAATAAAAAAATATAAAAAACTGGGCATGCATTTTACAATTTGACTTCATTAAGGTAATTAAATTCGATTTAAAACTTATTAAAAGGCAAAATTTTGATGGCATTCAGAAAAAAATTTCTCAAAAATTAACTGCTCAAGGGATTAAATAATTGATGCACAGATGTGTTTGTTATACAGTTTTAAGTAATTAAAATACAAAATAGAGGAAATATCTCAAAATTTATTTCACAAGGAGCATTTTAAAATTTTGGTTATAAATTTTAAATTAAAAAAAAATTTAAATCAGAATGAGATTGGAAATTTCTCTTAAGGTAAAAAAATTTAACGTCCACAGTCCCCTTAAAAAAGTTAAACCACTTAAATGGTTTATCATCCAATTACCTTCCACTGGCGACAGTATAACCTTCTGTTCACAAATCCCGTTACAACTGCATTACATAGGCCAAGCGGAAACGCAACGCTGGCCATGTTTGACGATGTTTGTTAGTTCCGTGTTTTTAGCGGGACAGGAAAAAAAACCACTATACCCTTCAGAACGATAATAATAAAAAAAGAATCCCCAATTGAATAAAAGCACCCCAATAAACAACGCAGTTACGGAATCACCCAGCACTCCAGATCGGGCGTGTGCCCCAGTTAATCTGGTTAAGGGGTTGCCCAGGGGGGTCTCTGGACAATAATTGGTGTCATCCTTTTATTTCGTGTCGTTCGCCGGTTGAGTCAGTGTCATGTAGGCAGGCAGATGGCACGTCAGTCCGTTTGTCTTATCTGGGAGGGAGGTGCACAGGTGGTCGCTCTCTGTCGCTGAACCACCCCCGCAGCGGGGTAAAGTTACTGTAATCGTCTGGGGCAGGGAATTAGTTGCTGTGTTCTCCCGGCTTATCTACTGATATATAGTGTCATTGGTTTGGACTAGTTCATTACGAGAGGTTGGAGGTAATCATCGATTAAAAAAGTTGATCATCGATGCTAGTGATGATTCGATTTATCAGAGCTGTTATATGCTAGTATTAATTATTCAGTCTATGTAGCATATTGCTTTGATAGTGGTTATATTTTTAGTTCTAAGTCTCTATTTCTCCAATCTACCTAAAATTGAAAACACTTGTCTAGAAAAAAAAATTAAAATTAAAGAACCTAGACTGTATACGATACATTTTTCAAATGAAACACCGGTTGATTGCGCAAGTTCTTTTCTCGTACGTGTAAATCAATTTGACAAAATTGATTAAACAAAATATTGCGTAAAATACTTATTGCAAGAACTTACCCATACGGGTATGACTTAAAATCGTAAAAGAAACTATAATAAGCATTTTATAGATCAATAACGTTAATTACATGTAATTACACCAATTCATAGTTACAGACCAGGTCCATATAGGCATAGCGGGCTGATGTGTGCGGTCCCTGTTTATAATAGCACCACAAGGGTCGGTCTTAGCTAGGTGCCACCTCAATTTTGACCGAGGGGTGACATCGGGGGGGGGGAGGAATCGTACCCTCTCTGACCTCCTAGAGGAACTCTCCGGTCTACCGATTGAACTTGCCCCTATTCGGCCTAGACACGGTATGGAATGCCGCTTCTCGGCATTCGATCCGAGTACCCTCTCAGCCGAAAGCGGACGCGCTATCACAAGACTACCTCAGACCCATCATCGAATCCAACCTCGACATAGGGACAAACATCCAGCTTCTTAAAATTCCCAATTAAAAAGTTGGAATCACAGATAATTCCCGGATGTGTTTGTGAAATAGCGCATTTTTTTACGGCGAAAACACAGCGGAAAATAAAAACATAATAAGTGACCTTAATTGATGCATGTATATCTACATATATTATACATATGTAGGTGTAATATATGTACATAATACATGTACATGCATATATGTACATAATATATGTACATGCATATGCACATATATTATACCTATGCATGTTCCATATGTATAATATATGTTCTTGGAATACATATATTATACATATGGAAGTGTATATACAGTGAAACTTCTCTATGATGGCCAGGAATGGTTCCGGAAAGATGTGGCCGTTTCGAGGGGTGGGTTCGTTTTGAAACGACGGAACCAAGTTTTTATATATATTTTTTATCACTCCTGACCTCGTGGACCACTTCTTGGGTTCACACGGACCACCGGTTATTAACTACTGATCTAGTAGTTTCTCCCGGCACGGACTTAGGGACATTGATGGTGGTGGGATGTCGGCCTCGCCTAGTCAAAAATTGAGGCACGTTCCTGTCCGCAGAGGCTAGTCTAATCCGCTTGCGACGAAATCGAGCCTGTTCTTTATTTTCCCTCGAACACCCGCTGCCAAACCTCGACACGAAACTCATCGCTAAAAATCAGAGGACGTGGTGGGGGCGGGGGGGGGGGCGAAACCGGCCGCCTTACGTCACTGCCTTCGGTCTGAAGACAATGAGGTTTCAAAAAACCCGCTCTTCGGAGCCCCGGCTCTGATTTCTTGCTGAGACAGCTTAGTTGCGAAAACAGAGGAACCGAATATCGTCTGAGACGGACCACCCAGGCAGGCCCGCTCGTTACAAAAGGATACAAGGGAGGGGGGAGGGGTGGAGTGGCCGGCGTACGTTTCGTCCCTGTTGTCCGTTTGGGTGAAGGAAATATTTAGTGACACTTATATTCAGGCTTTGGCATCCGGAATGGTATCTGAAGCGTTTGTTCGAGTTGGAGAGTCCACCGGGAAAAAACGATGGCCGACACTAAATCCGTCATTTTGTTGCCGATCGCGGGAAGGGCATACATGATGTGCGGAATTCATTTGGGGCAGGAAATCTGTTTTTGATCTTACTGTTGCATCAGATCTGGAGCTCTGATTTCCGTTGGTTAGTCAAAATTTCCTCCGTAATCAGTAACCTGTGGTAACCAGTAACCTAGAAGGGGAGACAGGGGCCAATTTCCCCTCCTCTTTCCCTCAAGCTAAATTAGAATGATTTCAACTCTTAAAAGCAATTGTCAAAGGAAGTCACGTAACCAGTAA
>OU015490.1:14957414-15009914 GCA_907164885.2 Dolomedes plantarius
TATGTATGTATGTATATGTATGTGTATATGTGTATATATATATATATATATATATATATATATATATATGTATGTATGTGTATGTATATGTATGTATGTGTATGTATATATATATGTATATGTATCTGTATGTATCTGTATGTGTATGTATGTGTATCTATGTATGTATGTATATGTACGTATATGTATGTATATGTATATGTATGTGTATATGTATGTATGTATATGAATGTATGTATGTATGTATGTATATGTACGTATATGTATGTATGTGTGTGTATGTATGTGTATGTATGTATGTGTATGTATGTATGTGTATGTATGTATGTATGTATATGTATGTATATATATATATATATATATATATATATATATATATATATATATATATATATATATATATATATATAAATAAACATCGTCTCACTTTAAATTTAAACTCATTTAGTATTAGGTCTACTATTATATAATTTTAGGCTATAAAAAAAAATACGCCGGGCTTTTTTTTGGGGGGGGGGGAATTGTCCCTACTACCCCCCTCCCGCCTTTGGAGCCGCCATTGAGTACACAGTATCTTTAACGCCACAGCATGAAAGTGCAACAAGCTGTATCATCCATGATTCAAGATTCTTTTCTTCTTCCCAACCACTGTCCCAAAGCGTTAGTAACCAGTTCCTCCAACCACTTGAACACATCTTGTTCCAGAGACAACAACAGTTGAGGTTAGATGGGAAAATAAATGTAAAAAATCTCATTCCTCCCCCACAGTTTACAATTTTATAGGCGATTTTATCCCTCTATATAGCAGTGACTGCAAGACGTGTCTCTAGATCTACCGTGCACATTCTTACATCACCAGGTCAATTCTTCTCTATGGGAGGTTTACTGTTGTACGTTACTGAATCCTTTTTTACCCCTTTATTTTCCAAATCCGATGCTCTGCTTAGAAGATCCCATGGGTCTCGCGGCTTAGGGGAAATAAAATGTCGGAATGCTTAGCTCTTTATTTCAGGCCGTTCTTTAAAAGTTTTGGCCCAACTTGACGTCTGCGAGTCCTGTACGGTATAAAGAGGTTCCGATAACATCTTTTTCGGCGAGATGTTAAGACGGCGGCATGTTTTTTTTTCGGTTGGAGCCGGGACGAATGGGAGTTGGCAACGTGTCAGCCAATTTGCTAATCGAGAAATTGAGTTTTCGATGGATCGGACTTTTTGGATGACCACATTCCCTTAGGTTAAAAGGAAATAGTTCGTTCTTAATATAATCACTCGCTTATGAGTTCGTGTAGGAAATTTATAATTGCGAGGGTCGTAATCACTCAAATGCCCTTTATTATAAAGGGGTCGGGTAAATAACTCCCTTTTTGAAAGAATTGGTTAAAACCATAATCCTATAACTAGGCGGATGCATTTGGGGCAAAGGGGTAGAGCCCAAGACAAATAGAGTTTGCGGACATAAATAACTTTGCAAAAAAGTGTATAAAAGCTTAAGATTTTCTTTCTTGTGTGCCTAGAACTGTGGGTGCTTGTCTAGGCATATACAAAGTCTCACTTTTGACAAACTTTAGTTCAAATATAGAGTTACATTCGAGTACCATACGTAGGAACATTTAAGGTTCTTTAAAATTCTGTCGGATTTTCTTTCGGGATGTCAAGAAGGTTATTTTGCTCTTTCGATTCTTCTCTGTTTTGAATTTCCTATCCTTTCTATGTAAATCACAGCCTATATATCTATATAAATCATTTCTGTATAAAATATACATAAGTTTTGAGTATATATATATATATATATATATATATATATATATATATATATATATATATATATATATATATATATATATATATATATATATATATATATATATATATAACTTACTTGCACACACACACACATATATATACACTCAAGGGCCAAAATATTATGACCACCTGTCAATAACGAGTTGGCCCACCTTTGGCGCGCAACACAGCTTCAACCCGCCTTGGCATGGATGCCACAAGTCCTTGGTAGATGGCCGGAGACAGATTGTACCAGATGTTTAAGCAACGGTCACGCAAATCCGAGATATTGCGAATTGGTGGTCTTTGAACTCTTAGCTGCTGTCCCATGACATCCCAAATGTGTTCTATCGGATAGAGATCCGGTGGGTTAGGCGGCCAGGACATTAACTGGAATTCAGCATCATGTTCCTGGAACCACTCCAACACAATTTTAGCCTTGTGACACGGGGCGTTGTCCTGTTGGAACATTCCATTTCCAGCTGGAAAAACAGAGGCCATGTAAGGGTGCAACTGCTCCACAATGATGTTCAGATACCCTGTAGCATTCATGGTCTGCTCTACCACAACCACGGGTCCCAGAGACGCCCAAGAGAACGTCCCCCAAAGCATAATACCGCCACCACCGGCCTGTGTATGATCTACTGTACATTGAGGGAGCAACAGTTCGCCTGGAAGACGGCGTATCCTGACACGGCCATCGGCGTGATGAATGACAAACCGTGATTCGTCTGACCAGGCAACTCTCTCCCACTGATCCATGGACCAGTCGCGATGTTCCCGGGCCCAGCGCAGGCGCAGTTGGCGATGACGCTTGGACAGCAAAGGCACACGAGAGGGACGTTTGCTGCGCAGCCCCATATCCAACAGTGTCCGCTGAACAGTGTGCTGCGATACTATTCTACTTGGCCCTGCATTGTATTGGGCTGTCAGCTGAGTCACTGTCTGGCTCCGGTTTTGCTTCACCATGCGAGACAGTCTCCGACGACCTTTTTCTTTGATAGCGTGTGGACGTCCAACACCATGTCGTCTACTGCTGGTTTCACCGTCATTCATCCACTTTGCATAAGTACTAACAACTGTAGGTCGCGAACAACCCACGAGTCGTGCAGTTTCGGAAATACTTGATCCGAGACTTCGAGCCATTACAATCTGCCCTCCATCAAAGTCGCTTAGATCCGCAGCCTTTCCCATCACACACAGAAGTAGGTGAAAGAATGATTCTTCAGACTCTCCAGCAGCAGTTAAATACCACTTCCACCTGATCACGTGCCTTCCACGTCATCCAGGCGAATTCATTGCAAAATGTAGGAGTGGTCATAATGTTTTGGCTCTTGAGTGTATATATACAGTGGAATCTCGATCGATCGTTCTCGGAATCATCGTTTTCCCGTATGTGTCGTTTATTTCACCCAGTCCCAACGATCATATTGCTTTGTTATGATCCCGCATCTATCGTTTTCCCGCATTTATCGTTCAGTTCAGTCGGTCCCTTGAAAAAAGATTGATCGAGATTCCACTGTATATATATATATATATATATATATATATATATATATATATTTACAGTCGTACCTCCATATATCGAACTTCCACATATCGAAATTTTCTATGTATCGAACTCTTAGCAAATCTCCATGTTCATTACATAGAAAAATTGTTTCTATATATTGAAAAAATCTCTATCGAAAAATTTTTTAAGACAAATTGGGAGATTTTATTCCACTTTAGAATAAAATCTCCCATTTTTTGGCGTTTGAAACAATACGTCATGGACTGAATAAATACGAACATTTCTTTGAACTTTCCGCAAAACTGGCTGTTCAGCAAGATATTCGTATTTTTTTTTTTTTTAAGAATGTGCCCGTGATTATTGTAACCACTGTCTGGATTATTGTTTTTTTTAAAGGTATGTAGTACTCAATAAATCTTTCATATTAATTCCTTTTTTAGTTATCAACTTTCATTTAATGGGATTCACATATAAATTAAAAATGGAGTTTCGTATCCGAAAATTAGCTTTAATTTTTTTAGGAGAATTATGATGAAACTAAGCTCAATTCTATATATCGAAATTTCTATATATCGAATTTTTTTCCGGCAATTTGCTACTTCGATATATGGAGGTTCGACTGTATATATATATATATATATATATATATATATATATATATATATATATATATATATAAAATCTCAGTTCCTTATTACATCGAGTAGAACTCTGTTCACCACCTATATTCTTGATAAAAGTGAAATTTCTAACAACCCTACCCCTTGGTAGTACTGTTTTTTGTTCCTATATTTTCACAGACGGGAACTAAAAAAAATAAATATTTTTAGCATTGAAATTCACTAATTAGATGCTCATAACAAATAACATCTCATTTGAAAAAACATTATCGTGACAAATTCGCTTTTCTATTAAATACGCCCCCCTCCCCTCCAGAAAAAAATAAATTAAAATAAAGACGGAAAATAACATGCATATATGTGTATATATATATATATATATATATATATATATATATATATATTATGTGCATATATGCTGAGATCCTTATTACATCAAGTCGGACTTTTGCACCACCTATATTCTTGATGAAAGTGAATTTTACCCCAAGCCTACCACTTCGTCTGTACTCTTTTGTTAAATAATTAAAAAAATAATTTCTAGCATCGAAATTCCCTAATTAGATGCTCCAAATGAATCGGTGCCTCATTTTGAAAAACCATTACTACTGCAATTTCTCTTTTCTTCTCTTTTCTCTTATACAAAACTAAATAAATAAATAAATAAATAAAGATGGCGCAAAACACGACTGCTGACTTTTAGAAAGGCGGAAAAGAAATGTGTAGCTGAAACTGCTCTACTAAAAATTGCCTCACCTTAATTTGCAGCAAAGGCGCATCAGTCTCCCGTTTTTTTTGTTGTTTTTTTTCAAAAATCCACACCTGTTAGAGTCAAACAAGTCGGAGGAGCCAGTTGGGTAAATAGCGCTATTTCCTCAAGTTTTTTTTTCTTTCTTCCTCTCCTGCTTTTTGGGTCGAAAATTTCTGGGAAATAATTAGATGAGGTACAAAGAATTCTCGGCCTGTTTTCAGGTCCGGAGCTTAATTAGGACCCCTTGGATGGCAACCTCCTATGCGGAAGGCAAAAATGGAAAATACACATGCTCTTCCTTTAAGCATTTGAAGTGAAATGAATTACTTTTGAAAACCAAAAGTAGCGGTTATTGTGATTTCGGAAAAATTGTTCAGGACTGTACGTTTTATGTGTGGCAGGAGGAGGAATGTCCTTTACATGGAAACGTTCCATTGTTGGTAACACAATTCATTAAGATCACACACATGCGCACACACTAGCAGTAATGAACCTGTAAAATGTTTATTACGTAAATTTAGCATTGTAAATACAACTAGTACAAACGAAGCAATAACGTGGACACCAAAGATTGCAAAGCCGAAAATCCTAGCAGAAGAATTCCTTTTTATGCTTCTCTCCTTACCGGGTCATCGTAGTTGCCACAGAACTTCTTCAAAACTTTAAAAACAAATATTTTCTAATGTCGTCTGCAGAAGGATTCGGTTGCAGACTTGCGATCGCTACAAAGCTGTGGACATTGTTGCTTTTTTGTAGATCCAGGTGATGGCCGAATGGCTAGGGCGCTGGCTTTCGGTTCAGATCCTGTAGGTTCGAGTCCCACTGTTAGCATGGATGTTTGAGACCGTGAATCGACTTCAAACTGTAGGTCCCGGTCTAATTATCTCTCGTGTAGCAAAAAGTTGACCGTAGCGTTCCAAACCAAACCTTTTTTGTAGATGATGTAAAATGCAAGACCTTGCAGACTTTCTTAGAGGACAAATTGTTGGCGCCTGTCTTCTTGGAGCATCTGTTATTGCAACCGCCTTGGCGGTGACATTTTCTTGAGATAGGGTATCGAAAGTCATGACAACATACAGACCGCACGGAAAAACAGAATAGTGGACGGAAAGGAAAGCTGGGTGAAACTCCAAAAAGTACTGAAGTGGATTGTGACAAGGAAAAGAAGACAACTGCGGCCAAAGTGACTGTAGAAGTGAAATCTGCATCTGCAAGCTCCAGTGAGAATCATTACAATTAAGAGGTAACTTCCCAAACAAAATGTCTTTGGCAGAATAGCAATGCCCACTCGTAACAGATGGGAATGTAAAAGGACATCTACAGTGGTGAAACGAGCAAAAATCCTGGTCGAACGATATGTGAAAGAATTTTCCTTGGTAAAAGGAAAGATCTTTCACAAACAGGACGTGCATACGTCTTGAGAACACCTACACAAACGCTAAATCCTGATTGTCTGATGCCAGCTGTCAAGTATGGAAGTGGGTCTGTCAGGATTGGGAGGTCATCTCGTGGTTTTCTGTAGGCCCTATTGTAATCCTAAAATAAGGGAGATTGACTGAAAAGGACTATGACGAACTTTTATGTAACCAGGTTCTTCCTATGGTGCAAACATTGTTTCCTACGGGAGATGACGTTTTCAAGGATGATAATGTTCCTATCCATCCATCTAGACCTCAGGCAGTGATTTGAGGAACACGAAGAAACATCTTATCTGGCCCTCATAGTGCCCAAACCTCAATATCATCGAACTTCAGTTGTCTGTTTTAGATATTAATGTCTAGAATATAGAATCGATATCCACCACCAGCATCCCGATTTCTCCATAAAGAATGGTGTATATATATATATATATATATATATATATATATATATATATATATATATAAATATATAATATTAATTATTTCCACAGAATGGTTTTGATTTTCATGCCAAAGATCTTTCTACCTTATGTACTACACAGCAGAGTTTTAGGGAAATTTTTTGGAAAGATATTTCAGAGCAAACGTGTGTGCGTTTGTGCCTTATACGCTACGATATTTTAACGCAAAAAATGTCAGGGGACATGGTTAATGCAAAAGATATTTTTATGGGGCTGCGTTTTAGTGTAAACTATTTATATGGAACGATATTTTTTATTTAGCATTTATGTGTAAATGTATTTGAATGCAAAAAATTTTTGTGGATCGATATTTTAATGCAAATGATTTATATGGAACGATATTTTAATGCAAAGGATTTTTATGGAACGATATTTTAATAAAGGATTTTTATGGAACGATATTTTAATGGAAAGGGTTTTTATGGAACGATATTTTAAGGCAAAGGATATTTGTGGAACGATATTTTAAGGCAAAAGATATTTATGGAACGATATTTTAAGGCAAAGGATATTTATGGAACGATATTTTAAGACAAAAGATATTTATGGAACGATATTTTAAGGCAAAGGATTTTCATGGAATGATATTTTAATGGAAATGATTTTTATGGAACGATATTTTAATGCAAATGACTTTTACGGAACGATATTTGAATGCGAAGGATTTTAATGGATGATATTTTATGGCAGAATATTTTTTATGGAGGGATATTTTAATGCAAAGCTTTTATATGGAGGGATATTTTTTCTGGAAAGATGTTTTAATTCGAATAGTTTCAAAGGAACTGCTTTTTGATGCAAAGGAGTTTCACGCAATGATATTTTATTGAAAAGGATGAGATTTTTTGTTGAAAAGATTTTTACGGAATGATATTTTTGAGAAACTATATTTTCATGCAAAAAGTATTCAAGAGACGATATCATTTTTAAGCAAATAATTTCCATAACGATTTATTTTCCCTCGTATCCGTCATTAAAAGATTTTAACATATTTGTGAACAGGAATTATGTAAGAAAATACATTGTTTCTGAATATTTAAACCAGGAAAAGAAAATTTTGCATCCAGCAAAATTAATACCGAATGAATTTAATGATTTTTTTAAAATCAAATTGTTCCTTTAGTCTGTTCAGAAATAAAATTATTATGCTGTAAGATAATTTAACAATATATTTATTTCATTGAAAATAAAATCTCATACGAATCTGAAAATTTTATAACCTTTGTAAGTAAATTATTTTCATCGTTTTAGAGGCTGTTACACCCCCTTTCATTTCTTGATACTTAGAATAAAAATATTTTTTTATACACCACGTTCTTATGACCATGAAATTCTGCTGAAAGCTGACTAGTTTTAATGTCAATAATTTCAAGAACAATATTTAGTTTATAAGAATTTTTAGGTCGTTATGTGTCTGTTCAGACCAGCTAATTACTAATTTATAATTATCAACATTTCTATTGCAAGTTTGTTTGGAAATAATGACCCGAAAACTGCTTTTCGACTTTAGATGACATATCTAACTCGTGTGTCCTAAATGGATATACGAAAATGTGTCAGTATCTCATGTTAGGTTGAGAGTCAGTTATAGAGAATTACTAAGGGGCACTCTACTTGAATTAGATTCAAACACAGTTCTTACATAACAACGTTTATTCAAATATTTGCTTTTCAACATGAAGCATGCGTGCTACTAGTACGAGATATATATAGCATTCATGCAAGGGAAATACAATTCAATATATTCACTTGTATAACTACTCATTCAGTGGCGCACCCAGGATTTTTTCTTGGGGGGGGGGGCAGAGATGAATGGATAAAAATATTTATAATGCATGGGGGGGGGGCCGAGATGAACGAATAAAAATATTTATAATGCAAAATCAATATTTCTACTTCTTTGGGGGGGGGGCCAGGGCCCCCTGGGCCCCCCCCCTGGGTGCGCCACTGTACTCATTCAAGGAAAATACACTTTGCAATACTCACAGATACTTTCAAAGTCGACCAGCAATGCTGCCACGTAAACTTTGGGCCTAGCAAGAACTCGCGTAGGTTTAAAGCAACCTAGCTATGCCTCGAGCGGCTGCTCGCAAAACTCAACTGTCATCAAACCAGACTCTAAGCCTAGCTCCTGCTCGATACTTCGTTTCGTCAGCTCTACTCCTCCTTTCACTTCCTCTCACATCGTTTCTTTAATCTAGCTGCTTGGTATTTATACCAACCGCGTATGCCGCAATTAGCATATCTTAACCCTACACTGCATAGTGATGCATATGTGAATCAATTAAAATGTCACCCTATACTAAATCTACGAAAAATGAATTTGCATTATTTCATTTTCTAATTTTTTAGTTACATTTTTTAGATATAAGACACCAATAACCTGAGGTATGCATAGCAAAAATTTTACTTAATGCATAATGATTCATATATGCATCGAGCACAATTTTTCGATAATAATATTAAAAGAAATTCAAAAAGAATATTTGAAATATTTTTTTAACATTGTCTAGGCCCAAATATTTGTTTAAAAAAATACAGTGGTAAAAGGAAAAATCGTGCAGTGTAGGGTTAAGCGGCTTCTTTAACTTTATTCACTTAAAACTTTCGATTATTGTGAATCGAATCTTATGTAAACCTTACACAGTTATTCTCGACCACTGTGCGCCATAGCGAATACCCATACATGAGCGACGTCAGGCAAAGAGTTCAATCAGTTCTACCTTCCTAGCGGGGACTGGCTGAACCAACGCGCATGACTATTACAGTTCTGGACTGGTAACTGGTATCCCTGGACTATTACAGTTGTGGAATTTTGAATCTTGATCACGAAATGAGAGTAGCATTATCATTTTTACCCCCAAATATAAATGAAATCAAAAAACAAGCTCAAATTTCACGTTAAGGGGACTTTCAACCTAGATTTTTTTAAAGATTTTTAATCTTTTACTCTACATACAAAATGCGAATAATTACTATTATTTTTTACTACATTGAAGACACTTAGAATTCATAAATAAGTATTTTGTGTTAGAATAAGGCCTGTTTTTCGAAAAAATTCTTCAAAATGCTCCATCCGCTTTCATTTTTTTTTTTTTTTTTGATTTCTTCCAAGTTTCTCAAAATTGTTAATGCAAGTGTTTGTCACAAAACTGTGCATCACTCTTTGAAACCGCGAATATTTTTCAAATTTATAGAACATGAAATAAAGTATAAAAACATGCAAAAACATAAAAATATACAGACAGATTAAAAGACAACAAAATTTATTGCTTTAAATTCATATAAAAAATTTGCAATTAGCACTTTTATTTATCTACATATATGGTAAATAATATTAAAAATTTAAGGTTTTTAATTGATAAGGAATTCGCATGGAGCATTTTGAAAATTTCTTTTGAGAAACAGGCCTTATTCTGCTAAAAAATCTCTTATTGGGAATTCTAATAGTCTTTAATGTAGTTAAAAAGATTAGTTATTATGCTCTTTCTGTATATAGAGCTAAAAATTGAAAATAAAAAAATTCCAAGTGGTAGGTCCCCTATCCCCTTAAATGTAATTTGTAGTTTAATAAACATTTTTTGTTTACTTTTTAATGCAATTTCATTTTATAATCCATCAAAAATTATTTCTTATGCTATTTTTACAAAATATATTATAGGTACGTTAATTATCCAGGTAAAATTCTTTTAAATTTATCTTATTGTTAGAGTGCCGCCAAATTTTAAGATTATTAAAAGTGACGAAACAAAACGTTCGAAAGTCACTTGTCTAATCTGTGGAATCGGTGAACGACTCTTGGTAATTCTTTTCCTCATACATTTGAGTAATATTTTGTTTATGTAATAGGTTAAACAAAAAATGAATTTCTAATGCCTGAACTCGAGGCATATTTGAGTCATTCACAAGTGTCAAAGAACTGGATGGACTTCTAAATTTTTACATTCATCCTACATTTCTCAAATGAGAAAGACGGACACCACTTGATGGCTTCCTTTTATTTTCCATCGAATCACAAGTCACTTTTTCCCAGAAGCTAATTCAGTTAAGGCTGCTATGTACTAACCCCAATGGATTCGCTCACCTCAATGTTAACCTATGGAAAAAATGTGTCCACGGACTTCCGAATTGGATTCAAAGATTTTTAAAAAAAAGTTGTACTCCATCATAGAGAAAGAAATTTTACATTTGTGTACATTTTTCGTTTTTTTTAATGCAATTAATATTTTAAAATTTAAATTATTCGGGGAAAAATCTGGTATAGTGTGTTTTAAACGCTCATCAATTCCTTCGGTGGACGAAATTTATAAAATGAATCCCGTAGCGCTTTGCAGAAAAGTTCGGGTTATCTGACAATACCAATTTTATTGGATTATCGGCATTTATGTACCTGTAAATAGTTGACAAAAATATATTTTAAATAAAAATTGGGGGGGCAGTGCTTAACCCCTCTATGTACATTGAAACAAACTATAAAGCGAATATTTAGCCTACTTGTAGTGACGTTCTTGCTATCATAATTAAAAACTACAGTCGAACCTCCATATATCGAAGTAGCAAATTGCCGGAAAAAAATTCGATATATAGAAATTTCGATATATAGAATTGATCTTAGTTTTATCATAATTCTCCTAAAAAAATTAAAGCTAATTTTCGTATACGAAACTCCATTTCTAATTTATATGCGAATCCCATTAAATGAAAGTTAATAACTAAAAAATGAATTAATATGAAAGATTTATTGAGTACTACATATCTTTAAAAAAAACAATAATGTAGACAGTCTTTACAATGATCACAGTTACATTGTTTAAAAAAAAAACTACGAATATCTTGCTGAACAGCCAGTTTTGCGGAGAGTCCAAAGAAATGTTCGTATTTAATCAGTCCACTAAAAACTTCATAAGGAACATTTTCCACGAGTTGAAATCCACGACGTATTGTTTCAAATGTCAAAAATTGGGAGATTTTTTTCTAAAGTGGAATAAAATCTCCCAATTTTTCTTGAAAAATATTTCGATATATAGAGATTTTTTCGTTACATAGAAACAATTTTTCTATGTAATGAACATGGAGATTTGCTAAGAGTTCGATATATAGAAAATTTCGATATGTGGAAGTTCGATATATGGAGGTTCGACTGTATTATCTAATGTGAACATTAAATAAAAATAATGTCTACAACTCTGATCCGGATTATCAGGATATCCGTATTAACGAGGGCCGGATAAACGAGTTTTTACTGTACTGTATGATATCGTTCAATCGTTTAGTGTTTCATCACCGAAAAGTAAAATTAGTCTGTGGCAGTCCAATATCTGCAAAAGTAAGTCCTTGTAAATTATTAAGCAATTATTTCAATTGTTTTTCTGTAGTAAAAAAAAAATAATTATTTGAAGACTGAATAGGATGTTTTTTCACTCGCTCAAGTCCCTTAGTCACGCAAAAATTGTCATAATTAGTAGCGATGACTGCAAGGATATTCTATCTTCTATGTCTTTAGAAAAAAGCTCCCTCTGCTATAATCCATTCTACAACGCTTATTTGAATTGATATTTTCAGAGGCATTTTTAAAAGACAGTGTCTATTGTTTTATCACTTTCCTCCACTTTTTGTTTCGTGGACTTAAACGATTGGTTCGAATGGGCAACTCATTTATCACTTTTCTTTATGTCTTGGAAATCAATTCTTGAACTTACTGAATAAACTCAACATAGTTTCACTGCAACTCCCGGGAGAAATCGCGTTTAGTTTTTTGAATAAAAATAGTCGTATATAGCAAAACTAGCTGAATACCCGTACTTCGCTACGGAATACATTCAACTTAAATACAACGATCAATGTATGCAATTGGTGTAAAATATATATATATATATATATATATATATATATATATATTTATAAATAAATCGTAACGGATAATTTTATACAAAAAATAATGTAGAAGAAAATATTCAAATTAAATCTAATAGGACATACTAAAGAAAATAGTACAGTTTGAGGAACATTTCTTTCACTGTATTTTAATACTTTTTTTGGATAATGGACAATCGTCTGCCGCATTAGCAAGGGAAAAAATATTTTTTGTCTTTCATTGTTATGCACGTGACGATAAATTAATTTAAAGTACCAGAAAAAGAAATCACGTGATCAGAATTTAATAAATTAAATTCTGAAAACAAATCTTTAAAAATTCACCAAAAATCAGAAAATGGAGATAAAGATTCGAAAAAGATTTCATTTTAAAGGAATTTTTAGGATCTTTCTCGTGATATAAATTTTATAACTCTCAGATTGTTATTTAAAATGCAAATTTAATAAAAGTTACAAAAACAGCTTAAAAATTTAATTTTAATAAAATCTAAGAAGAATTTTTTAAAAATCTTTCTTAGTGCACCCCTATACTATAAGAAGAATCGCCATGCAAAATGTCAGCCCTTTAGATCCAGCGGTTTAGTCTGTGCGTTGTCTGTCAGTCAGTCACGGATGTGTTTTATAAATATAGATTAATATGAGAGGAAAAAAAATTCTCCGTTAAGTTTTAAAACATTAGTTCATGTAAAATTTTGAGTGAGTGAGTGAATATTTCTTAATGTTGTGAGAGTGAGTGAATAATTCTTAGTGTTGTGAGAGTGAGTGAACATTTTTTCTTTGTGTTATGAGAATCAGTGAATCTTTTCAAGCAAACTATTAGAGAATGGGAGTATTTACGAGCAAACGATTTTTACCGAATCGTATAATAAACATGCAAACGACTTTTAAAGAACAATTTTATAATTTTTGAATGCGAGAGTTGCAGAAGTGTTAGAAAAAACTTTTTATGACTAAATCTTGTAAATTGTAAAACACTGAGTGTAGTTTATATAAAATTTTGAGTGAGAGAGGGAATATCTGTTGGTTTTGTGACCGTAAGTGAATATTTTCAAGCAAATTACTAGAGAATGATTGCAATTTCGTGTGAACGATTTTTGCGTATTATTTACATGCAAACGACTTTCATGGAACGATTTTTTTTATTTTTGACTGTAAAATGTCTTCGAAAAAGCTTTTATCACTAAATTTTATAAATTTTAAAACTGACTTAGTTCGTATTAACATTATGGGGGAACCTTTTCAAAATTTTGAAGCGAACAATTTTTATAGAACGATATTTGATTCTGGGCGAAGATTTTAATGCAACGGCATTAATTTTAACAGAACGACTGTTTTCGAACTACATAATTTTCATGCAAACGATGATTATATAATAATTTTATATTAAAGCAAGTGATGTCTGCAGATTTTTTAGTGATGAGGTATATATTTAAAAAAAGTTTTCTTGAGGTTATGTTTGAAATTATCTGTTTGCATCTTATCTAATCTCTCTCTCTCTCTTTCTCCCACACACACACACACACATAATATATATACACACACATACACACACTCCATATTCTTATTTGTATCAAAGTTATTCTGGGATAATGTTCAAAATTTTTTATCTAGTTCTTATCTATATCTATATTCTTGTCTATATATACCATAAACACTTATCTACATATACTCTATCTTCTTATCTGTTCGTACTTTCATCTATATTCTTATCTATACTTAAAAAACAGTTTTCGAAGGTTATGTTCAAAATTTTCTACCTGGGCTCAATTTTGAAACGAACTGTTTAATTTTTAGTAATGAACCAATCACAACTACACTTGTATTTTAAAAATGTACAAGAAATGTCTCCCGAGGCGCTTTTCGTAAGAGCTAAAAAATCTCATGCAGGCCAAATAGCATTCAAACTTCAGTGGCGGAACCACCTGTTACTACGAAATGTACGGTTTAGGAGCGAAAAATACAGTCATGAAAAATGTTGGTTTTCATTTGAGCCTCTTCGCTGATTCTTGGTTTAAAATTACTGCCTGGTATTTATAATCGTTGTTGAAATAATGGTCAGGAGAAGGGAGATGTTTAAATGGTTAAAATCATGCTGAGAATACCATTGATGATGATGGGTCTATCGTTTAATGTCGCTTTCATAACAGAAAAGTGATATACATCAGTCAGCGACAGTATCACTGTTGCAGAAGTCAGAACTCGTGAATGATTAAACAATTATTTAAATTCTTTTTTTTTCTGTAGTAAAAAACTAATCGGAAGATTGAATGGGATGTTCTTTTTCCCTCTCGCCAAATCGGTTAAATCAGGCCAAAAACTGTCATCACATCGAGATCATATCACTACTTAAAACATAAACTTACCCGCTCAGCATTTAAGAACTGAACAGCACGAAACTTGCAAAAAGGTTCGTGGGCGGACGCAGTGAAGGTACGGATTACCGCAATTACTCGTCATTGACTTTCAAATTACAAGGAGATGTCACACAAAATGACTATTTTCAATGTTTTGCCGTGTTTGGATGCAGAAGAGGTTTCGAGGGATCGCCGATAGATGGCGCTACATGTCTGCTCAGGGTATCATTTACAAACCAGTTCCATTTGCTTTCGGAGAGAGAAAATGTTCGATAGACATGATGCGGATTTTTCCATAGAGTTGTGTTTACGAATCTAGTAGGGAATAACTCAGAATATCCGTAGACTTGATAAATGTATACATTTGTGTAACCACAACTACATATTTTTGTGTATAAAAGATACCTGTGTGTAAATGTATATACGTGCATGCGTATGTATAGAATGTGTTTGAAATTATACATATTCATGGAGGCATACGTAAAGGGAGAATGAAAAAGAATTTGCCAGCAGACAGATTTTTGAACCCAAAACCAATATTAAGCAAAAATTTGGAATATTTTCCAAATTTCTAAAATTTATTAAGCCTTTAGTGACGCGTGGTATGTAACAAAAAAGAATATGTTCAGAGTCTTAAAGTATCCAAAAGTTGTGGCTTATTTTTACAGAACTACCCATTAGAGTTTAAAAATATATATTTAAATAGAAAGAACATCTCACAAAGTTTTAATATCAATAGATGTTCACGTGTGCATCTTTTGTAGCACAACAAACGTCTCAATGGTAATCCTGTTCTCTCCAAGTGTTTCGTAGCATATCAGGAGTTATTAGTATTAGTGTATAAACAAAACATTTTGTGTATAGATAAAAAAATTGAAACTGTGGATAGTTGAAGAAGCGTATCATTCAAGCAATTCGTGTAATACCTCCTGATATGCCACGAAACACCTGAGGAGACATGAAATACCATTTAAACGTTTGTCGTGTACAAAAGGCGCCCACATCGAAATCTATTGATATTAAAACTTGGTGAGATGTTCTTTCTATTTAAATATATATTTTTAATTTCTAATGGGGAGTTCCGTAAAAATAAGCCACAACTTTTGGATACTTTTAATCCAGACCTTTTACCCTATATATATATATATATATATATATATATATATATAAGATGAATAAAGCGTTAAATAGATGGTATAAAATTGAAGCGATGCTCTAAAATGGCCAGAGGGGGGTTGTGACCCCTCTTCCCTGGTGGGACATGAGGCCAGAGAGGGGTCACAACCCCCCTCGAGCCATTTTAGTTCATCGCTCCAATTTTATACCATCAGACTTAAAATTGGACTTAAAATTTTTTACCTGGTTCTTAGCTATATCTTTGTTATATATATACTCTATATTCTTGTATTTATATACTCTAAATTATTATCTATATATACGCTATACTGTTATCTGTATTCAATATTATCCTAAAAAATCAAGAAGAATCATTACACAATTTTTTCTTTCCCCACAAAATTTGAAAACTGCCCGATTTAGTAAAAGGAAATAAAAAAAAACTATTAAAAGTGTGATTAATCGGGCTAAAATATTCCTGTCACGTGATTAACCTACATTTAGGTACTTTAAATATAGTCTTTCAAGTATACTGCAAGTCTGTTTGAAAGTATCCTGTGTCGCCTCTTACAATTCCCCATGGTCTTCTACTGATTGCGAACATTTAAATAATCTTCTAATCGTCAATTGCTTCCATTTAAAAGCCACCACTTGAAGATTTACAGCACTATATGGTGTTGAGTGGTTTCGTTCCTGCAGTCACATTTTGAGATCTGAATAAGTTATCAAATTTTCATCATAGTCAATAGAGCTTATTACTAGTACCTTAAACATGTTTAAAAGGAATCTGTTGCAAATTTTTAAAAAAAGTTTCTATCAATTCTCTTAATATTAAAAACCCTCTGTGGAGTCGAGTGGTTTCGTTCCTTCAGTCACTTTTTGAGGGTTTTAGATAAATTAAATTTTCACCATTGTCATTTGAGCTTACAGCTAACCATCTTTCAAAACATTCTATTGAAAGAAAGGGAATAGGTTAAGACTTTTTTGAGGTTAATAACCTTCTATGTAGTCGAGTGGTTTCGATCATGCGATCACTTTTTAGGGGTCTGAATTTGGTCATTGTCTCTAGAGCTTATTATTAGTTACATAACCATATTTTAAAAAAATCTATGAAATTTTAAAAAAAAGTTTTATTTACCGCATTTTTAGAATCATAAGACGCAACTTTTCAAATAAAAAGAAAATGGACGTAAAATTGGAGTGCGTCCCTATCTCTCTCTCTCTCTCTCTCTCTCTCTCTCTATATATATATATATATATATATATATATATATATATATATATATGTCAAAATTTTGACGGATTTTGGTACTTTACTCTTTAACTGTTTACTGCTTGCCCAAGTGATGCAGACTGGGTTTGACGCGCTGCCAAAATTATAACTCGCGATGACGGACACGTGAAATTTTGCTTTCCGGAGGACCGTGTAGAGTATACTAAGCTCACTTCTACCCAGACTTGGGTGTATATAATTTGAAGTGGCACTCTAAATGAATTTGATACAAACACAGTCTATACATGAAACAATGTTTATTGAATTCGTTGCACATATAGAATTTGCTTTTACAGCAATAAGCATACGTACTACTTGTACGGAATATATATTAACATTCAATAGAAATACACTTTGCAAATACTCACAAACCAGCAGAGAGTCAAACCAGCAGTACTGCCACGTAAACTTTGGGCCCCCTAAGCACTAGCGCCGGTTAAAACCTGGAACTGCTTAGGCCGTCTGCACACGGAGCAACTCAAAAGAAACTAATTACCGACTCAAATCACTAACCAGTCCGTAATGAGTCGCAACCTATGTAATTGAATGGAGCCACGCACACGACGCAACTGGTTACAAACCCGTCGGACGGGTTTGTAACCAGTTGCGTCGTGTGCGTGGCTCCATTCAATTACATAGGTTGCGACTCATTACGGACTGGTTAGTGATTTGAGTCGGTAATTAGTTTCTTTTGAGTTGCTTCGTGTGCAGACGGGCTTACTCGTAGCTCTCCTAACTCGCTTATCTATCAACCTTAACAACAACCTTCCTTCAACCTCTATATTAATCAAGCTGCTTGGTATTTATACCAAGCGCGTATGCCGAAATTAGCATATCTCAAGCAGCTTCTTTAATTCATTCACTCAAAAGTTCGATTCTTGTGAATCGAATTTGTGTATACCTTACAACCGTTATGGAAGAACGTAATCCTACGTTAATAATATTTTTAAATAAATCTGGTACTTTGTGTTTGAAACACTCCTCCATTCCTTTGGTGGACGAAATTTCTAAAATGAATCCTGCTGCGAGGTACAGCAAAGTACCGGCTCTCTAAAAATACCATTTTTATTGGACGATCGGCATCTATGCGGAGCTGTCAATATTAGACACATTTTTTTTTCATCGGTTAACATGGAGGTGAGCTAATCCAATAGGCTTAGTACACGACCGCCTTAAGGTGACTGCATACGGTCGGAACCAATTTTAAAAAAAAATCTTTTTTTAAAGGATTTTTTGGTCTTTTATGTTAAAATATCGTTTAAAAATTAAAAACAGGAACAAAAACTTTCCTGTAACTACCATACTTTTTTATAAATTGGTCAATTTGAAGTAATTTTTAATGAAATTTAGCTAAAATGCCTCTTACCCTGCACAAAATTCTTATGCTACTATTTTAATTTCCTTCTTATACATGATACGTATGACAGTTATCTTCAAAATGACCCACAATCTAAGAGATATTTTAAAATGCAAAAATAATACAGACAATTTTGTGTTCCAACAGGAAAATTTTCCTCGATTCGTCATTCCTTTCCTTATAAAAACAACCCTAAATATAAAACTATTTATTACACATCAATTATTGTACGTCATTTCATTGACAATAGCATCTAAAGCCTTTCCTGAATATTTTATCAAATCATATGCATTATTATTTGAGATATCGTGATAAAGGTAGAGATTTGTGCTAAAAAAAGTAATTCTGAGAAAAACGCATTTATTAAAGTTGTTTGTCACTTCACTTTTGTAGCAGACGATGCTTTTTAAAATAGCTATAACTCTGCTTCTAATTGATGTAGAATGAAAATCAAAAAGGGTTTTGAAAAGAGAAAAGATTGAATTACACGATTCTTGAAAATAATAATAATAATAATAATAATAATAATAATAATAATAAATTAAAATTGACCAAAATAGTCAAAAAATGACATTTTCAACGTATGCATTCACCTTAAGGCTGCTATGTACTAAGAAAAAAAATCGTATTTCCCTTTTCCTCTTCTTGCAGACTCTTGTGGTGGGAGGATTCCAGTTGACAGTTCGAGAATTCCACCCCCCCCTTAGAATTGACATTTTGAGGGATTGTTATGGCTCTCTCTCTATAGGGGAGTTTAAGTGCTGCCCCCAAAATGTTATTTAAAATATATTTTTGTCAACTATTTACAGGTACATAAATGCCGATAATCAAATAAAATTGGTATCGTCAGATAGCCTGAACTTTTCTGCAAAGCGCTACGGGATTCATTTTATAAATTTCGTCAATCGAAGGAATTGATGAGCGTTTAAAACACACTACACCAGATTTTTCCCCGAAAAATTTAAATTTAAAAATATTAATTGCATTTTTAGAAAAAAAACGAAAAATGTACACAAATGTAAAATTCATTTCTCTATGTCGGAGTACAATAATTTATTTTAAAAAAATCTGTGAATCCAAGTCGGCAATCCGTGGACACATTTTCTCCATAGGTTAACATTGAGGTGAGTGAAATCCAATGGGGTTAGTACATAGCAGCCTTAAGATAAATAACCTTCTGTGGAGTCGAGTAGTTTCTCTCCTGCAGCCACTAACGCTGAGATCTGAGGAGGGTGCCTCTCTGGAAAATGTTGTTTCCCGTCTGAACTCGCCATGGAGTCCAGGGTTCAAACCGGGATCTTAAAAATCTCGTCTCTGGTTGTGTTCGTTTTTACGGTCCTCTCTGTGATCTCTCCTGTCCGCGATTTATGGCGACAAAATTCTTCGGTACCCGCGTGCCGTGTCGTGTGTTTCTTTATGTTTGCTCTTGTTTTACGACACTTAAATCTCTTGGCGAGCTCGTATTTCTCCCGGACTGCCATTACTCCTGAACGTGATGGACCTGGATGACTGGATTCCCCCCCCCCCGCATTCCTTCTCTCCCCCAGCGGAGGGAATTTTAAGGCTCGCAATTTTAAGGCTCGAGTCATTTTTCAAAGCTTTTGTGCTTTGTTTAAACTACCTGGAAAATGAGTTGCATGGGCTATTTGTCACCGTTTGTCTCGCCAGTAATTTATATTTGATCATCTCTATATTCAAGTTGTTAGGCCGATTCTTTGGGCAGTCCGTGAGAGAAAACGACTGCGTCCATTGCAGGCCCCGATTTTCCATTAACCCCGGTAGGCCCGGGCATAGGGGCCCCCGAATGTTGGTGGCCCCCCCCCCCCCCCAAAAATTTTTATTTTAGAAGAAGAAAAAAAAAGCAAAATTCCCAATTCAATGTTTTTATTTTACCTTTTTTAATAGCAATTTCTTTTTATATATCCTTCAAATTTGATTGATTGGTTCATCATATTTATAGTCATATGTATAATTCATCATATGAGGCGGTGAAAGGCAAAGTGGTGTAAGTCCAAAGCGTTTTACTGCAAAAACTACAAAAAGTTCCACTATAAATTGAACAAATTATAATCCATAATAATTGTTATAATATTGCAGATAATTATTATTTGCAATTCCACTATAATTTGAACACGGAGATTACATTTTTGCCCTCAAATAAAAAAAAGTTGAAAATGTGACTTACAGCACTTTGCCTTTCACCGCCTCAATATGTATGTTATAGTGTATATAAGGGATTAATAAGTTTTTCTGGTTGCATTGTATTGGTGTTTTAATGAGGAATTTAATATATTGTATTGGTTTTTGTTATTTGATAGGCTTCTACGCTTCAAATAGCCAATTCTTGGAAAAATGGTAGTTTCGCAATGATTCATGATTTATTTTTTTTTTGGTGTCAATTTTGGAAATTTTATGCCCACATCAGTGTAAGGGGGCCCCCCATCCCGAGTTGTGCCTATAGTCAAGAATTTTCTAAATCGGGGCCTGATCCATTGACTTCAATTTGGTCTTAAACGGAAGCTTTTAATCTATAGATGTGTCGCATTTGGGTTTTGCAACCGAAATTTCTGTTCATGAGCGATCATTTACAATTAAAAAAATTGCTTTCTGCGCAGGCTCAGTGACGTGTGTAAACCTGATCGTCGTGATCCGATGGTATAAGCCACTCATAATATTTATGTAGACACTAATACACGTCTATTTACATCATGTTTATTATAAAATCAATATCTAGACTAATATTAACATATACACGTTTGTTCCTTAGAACCATCATACATCGATTCAAGGGCGCGGAGTTCATAAATCAGTTCAATAGAGACCCTGTCTCTCTCTCTATTCTCTCCGCTCGTCCGACTCGTTTCGGCTGAGTCCAAGTCCAGTCTATTCTTTTTCTCGCGGTCTCCTCTATCTATCCCTTTTCCTGCCTGTCTTTCTGGAACAATCTAGATCTTTCCACACCTCGGACCCCCATCTTCCGGTTTCCTTTTTACGTGGACCACCTATGGCGATTTCCACTGCCGTCGACTTTCGCTTTGTTGAATGCCGCTAACGGCCTTCGCTAATCATTCTAAATGATGTGTCCATGGTCCCGTCGCTCACCTTAATTCAGTCCCAATAAAGAATGTCGGACGCGAGTCTGACAACATGTTCACATCTGTCTTTGGATACTCACTAAGCACGAGGCAGCATAAGCACATTCATTTGCATCTTCGCATGCTCAGGGATATGTTTAAATCCACCTAAACGCTTTGATTAGTTTATTCCGAGGTATCTCTCTAGCCCTCTCTCTCTCTCTCCCTCTGCCATTTTTATTTTTGATTATGTTTGTGAGATATAGAATTAAACCCGACGGAAATTTATTTCGCGCTTTTGAGTCACCATATTTTTTTTTATTGGGTTCAACAATAATATTTTAAAGTTTATTTCTCCCTTCTTAATATTATGATTTTCGGAAGGGTCTGCATTCGGGAAAAATGATTCGAGATTTTCGGCTAAGCTAAGGCCTTCTTGTAATTTAATAGAGTTATAAATGAATAAATTATAATTTGTATATACATTTCCATGTAAAGCCACTATAGTCCATTATTCCTTCCCGTCATTATTTTAAGGTAATTTAGTTTTTAAATGTGTTAGACAAAAATCTAGTGCTATAGAAGTACAGTGTTGTACGAAGGTTTTCGCATTTTTTTCATCGTGTTAGAGCGAAACCGTGTTACAGGTTGCAGTGTTATACGAGGGTTCCCGCAATTTATCTTACCGTGTTAGAGCGAAACCGTGGTGTAAGATGCCGTGCTGTAGGAGGGCTACCTGTATTTTGGTTCTGGCAAACGTTTCAGAAATTCTAGCGGAGAACCGCAAAGAAAATTATAAACAGCAGGCCCTGATTTTCCATTAGGCCCGGTAGACCGGGGCCTAGGGGCCCCCCGAATGGTGGTGGCCCCCCAAAATTTCTATTTTAAAAGAAAAAAACTCCCAATTCAATTTTTTTTTAAATTTTACCTTTTTTAATAGCAAATTTTTTTTATATATCCTTTCAAATTTGATTGATTGGTTCATCATATGTATAGTTCATCATATGTGTGTTATAGTGTATATAAGGGATTAATAAGTTTTTCTGGTTGCATTGCATTGGTGTTTTAATGATGAAGTTAATATATTGTATTGCTTTTTGTTATTTGATAATGTTTTAGGCTTCTACGCTTCAAATAGCCAATGCTTGGTAAAATGGTACTTTCACAATGATTCATGATTATTTTTTCTTTGAGTGCGTCAATTCTGGAAATGTTACGCCCCCATCCCGAGTTGTGCCTATAGTCAAGAACTTTCTAAATCGGGCCCTGATAAACAGCCTCTGTTTCGCCAGCCCCTTGCCCCATATAAATGCTCAAGTTATCTCTTCTGAGCAAATGCGACAACAGGCTCGTAAAATTTCCGCGATGGTGTCGTAAATGCGTTTCATTCTTAAATGCGCAAAACTGTTTTCGTGAGCCAGTTCCATTCCTTTCCACTCTAAGAAGAAAAAAAACGACCGAAAGAGAACCTTTTCCCACGTAAAGGAACAAAGAGCGGTTCTGTTCCGCCAGTAATGTAGGTTGCAACAGATTAAGAATATGAAGGGCTTAATTGTCGTCGAAATTCGATTTAGAATTTTCGTCGCTATAAATATGGCGCTGAAGCTGTCTTGCCGGGATGTCAGGAGGGTGGAAATACCAGAATCGGTTGCTCGCAATTCAGACCACCCTCGGGTCACAGGCACATCGAACGTTCCAGAGGTACGGTGAGGAATCTGGGTTTGATAAATGGATTGTGTACTAACCCTACTGGATTCGCACCCCTCAATACTAACCTATGGAGAAAATATGTCTACTAGTGACATTGCATCAATGAGCCATTTTTATTGGATAATAGGCAATGAGCTACATCAATGCCTATCTATATATATAAAACAGTTCCGTAACTCACTGACTGACATACAACGCACAGACCAAACCGCTGGACCTAAAGAGCTGAAATGTTGCATGGGGATTCTTCTTTTACTGTAGGGGTGCACTAAGAAATATTTTTTAAAAATTCTTCTTAGATTTTTAATATTGAATTTTTAAGCTGTTTCAGTTACTTTTTAATGTAACTGAAAATTTTTAGCAAAATTTTAATGTAACTAAAAATGTAACTAATTTTTTTTTTAATGTAACTAAAAATTTTTAGCAAAATTTTTCAGTTTGCATTTAAAATAATAATCTGAGTGTTATAAAATTTATATCGCGAGAAAGATCCTAAATATTCCTTCAAAATGAAATCTTTTTCGAATCTTTAACTCCATTTTTTGATTTTTGGTGAATTTTTAAAGATTCATTTTTAGAATTTCATTTATTAAATGCCGATCACACGATCTCTTTTTCTGGTACTTTCAATAAATTTATCGTCACGTGCATAACAACGTAATAGACAACCTTTTTTTTTCTGGCTAATGCGGCAGACGATTGGACATTATCCAAAAGAATATTAAAATACAGTAAAAGATATTATGTTCCTCGAACTGTACTATATTCTTTAGTATGTCCTATTAGATTTAATTTGAACATTTTCTTCTACATTATTTTGTCTATAAAATATCTCTTGCGATTTTCTTATATATATATATATATATATATATTTTTTTTTTTTTTTTACATCAATTATATACATTGATCGCCGTATTTATTATATATATATATATTTTTTTTTTTTTGGCATTAACTGCATATATTGACCGTTGTATTTAATTTGAATGTACTCTGTAGCGAAGTGCGGGTTTCCAGCTAGTCATCCAATAAAAATGGTATTTTCAGATAGCCCGAACTTTTCTTCGCCTTGCAACAGGATTCAGTTTATAAATTGCGTCTACCAAAGGAATTGAGGAGCATTTAAAACACTACACTACATTTTTCCCGAATCATTTAAATTAAAATTTTTTTTCTTCAAAAAAATGTCCCCTATGTGTCAATTTTCTTTCTCTATGACGGAATACAATTTTAATGTAGAATTACGTTCCTCAATAACGGTCCTTCGGAGAGAAATTGTCCTGCGTCGCGAGTTATAATTTTGGCAGCGTGCCAAACCCAGTAGCAGTAAAGTTCAACAGAAAAGTACCAAAATGCGGGAATAAAATAGTGGTAAGCAAACGATAAATAATAACCCGCGGTGGTTTCTTTAGAGGAGACCACCTGAAATCTATATATTTAAGTTGCTAAGCAGACTTTTGGGGTAGTCCGTGAGAGAAAACTGCTACATCCATTGACTTTATTTTGGTCTTAAACGAAAGATTGTAATCTGTAGATGTGTCAAATTTGGTTTTTGTAACCGCAATTTCTATTAACGAGCGATACTTTGCAATTGAAAAATTGATTTCTGCGCATGCTCAGTGGCATGTTTAAATCTGTCTTTATAAACTCACTGTTTCTGCGCATGCTCAGTGACACGTTTTAATGATAAACACGTTTAATCCGAGGAGTCTCTCTAGATCTCTCTCCGCCCTTTTTATTTTTATGATAATTATGTTTGTGAAATATAAGATTAAACCTCATGGAAATTGTTTATTTCGCGCTGTTTAATTATCGATAATTTACAATTTCAAAAAAAAAAAATTGCTTTCCGCTCATGCTCAGTGACATTTTTAAATCTGGCTTTAGAGACTCACTAAGTACGAGACCTCTTAAACACATTAATTTTTTTCTGCGCATTATTATGATTTTCAACTTTTGGCAACGATGTGTTGAGTATAATTTGTGTATTAGTGCATTTATTTACTATCTAGCCGTCATGTTTTGAAGGGTACAAAATAGTATTTTTTTAAAAAATCTTTCCATCCAAATCGGTCATTCTCGGACACATTTTCTTTATAGATTAACATTGAGGTGAGCGAATCCAATAGGGTTACTACACTGCAGCTGGCATAAATGAATTAGGAGTTTTTATTGGAACTTAACAACTTTCAACATAAATGGAAGCTCTATTCACGCTAAACTTGGCAAGGGTCAATAAATAAGTAAAAAGGTTAAAAATCAGTAAAACAGAAATTAAAAAAAAAAAGCTAGATTCGGATAAAAATCGGGTGAAAAAATTAAACTATTAAATACTTATTCACATACTCATTTTAATAATTTAATTGTACAGTAATTAAACAATTGTTAACACTAGAAAGACGGGAATTTTTTTCTTACTAAAAAGACTGAACCCCGTCATTTTAATCGTTCAAAATAAAATCAAGAATTTTAAATATTTAATGTTTTTTAAAATGGTTAAGTACTTTAAATTTTGAACTATTTCATACCAATATATAATAAACTAGCTGAAAACCCGCGCTTCGCTACGGAGTACATTCAAATTAAATACAGCGGTCAACGTATGCAATTTATGCCAAAAAATAAATATATATATTTATAATAAATGCGATGATCAATGTATACAATTGATGTAAAATATATATCTATCTATATATATATATTTATAAAAAAATCGTAAGTGATATGCATTTTTTTGGATAATATCCAATCGTCTGCTGCATTAGAAAGAGAAAAAAATATTTTTTTTGTCTATTTAGTTGTAATAGATAAATTTATTGAAAGTACCAGAAAAAGAAATCACGTGATCAGCATTTAATAAATTAAAGTCTAAAAATTAATCTTTAAAAATTCACCAAAAATCAGGAAAGGGAGGTAAAAATTCGAAAAAAATTTCATTTTGAAGGAATTTTTATGATCTGTCTCGTGATATAAATTTTACAACCCTCAATGTATTATTTTAAATGCAAACGTAAAAAAAGTTTAAAAAACAGCTTAAAAATTTAATTTTAAAAAATCTAAGAAGAATTTTTGAAAAATCTTTCTTAGTGCACCCCTACACTATTAGAAGAATCGCCATGCAAAATTTCAGCCCTTTAGGTCCAGCGGTTTGGTCTGTGCGTTGTATGTTAGTCAGTCAGTGAATGAATGAATGAGTCAGTTACGGAACTGTTTTATATATATAGATTAGTATATATTTAGATATATTTTTATGTAAGAATGCCAAGCTGACAACCTGGTATGGTTTATCCGTAAAAATATGTGCAGGGTTTGTGCAGTCCTTATTTTTCAACACTAATGTTTCCGAAGAGTCAGTATTTCTGTTATTTGCAAAAGGGGGAAAAGACTTAAAGTAACAAACATTTTTCCGGTATTATTATATATATATAATAGCCATTGTCTCTGTATAACACTTCCGGGCTGTACTCATCTTTAATTGAAGCCCTCAGTAAACAAAGGCCGGTTAGGCCTAATTTCAATTTCAGATGTGTATTAGAATTTTTTCTTACCTAAAAACTAATATCTTCTCCATCAAATCACGTTTGTTCAGCCTATTTTTCTATAAAACATTCAGAACTAAAAAAAAAAATTGGATGCTTTTAGCTGTATATTTAACAGTTTTTAAAAATCTGTTTACTTTTGCGATGAATTCTGAAAGTAAACAAACTTGAATGTGAATGAATCAAGTAGCTCAAGTATTCATATCGCGTAGTGAGCTGTAAAAAACTGAATGGCAGTCTATTACTCCAATCGCATGAAAAACTAAATAAATAAAAAATAATGAAAGGGTTTCCTTTTACAAGGTGTGGATTAAATGCAATATTGTTAGATAATTCGGGATATTTTTGAACTTTCATATACTTTTCCATTATGACGTCATTGTTAGTATTATGACGTCAAAATGACGAGTTACCTTCTAGTTTTAAAGATTCCTGCCTGTTTTCTATATTGCCGTCGAATTGACGGCTTTCTGTCTCAGTAGGTATACAACACATTTACTCCCCCTCTTTACTATCGAATATAATTTTGTAAATGTCTGTGCATATTTCGCGTGAAATTAGAAAAAGTCATAAAATTTCAGAAGCCCGAGGACATAAATACAGACATAGCGCTCAATAGTATGTCCGAAACCGTCAAAATGACGTCAGCCGTCTATCTAGAGTTAAAATTCAAGACAAAAGCAAGCACAGGCATTCGGTCCAGAGCCTAAGGGTTCGAATCCCACTGTCGGCATGAGTGTATTTAGCCCAATGGGATATGCATTAAACTGTAGCCTCGATCTAATGAACCCTTTTGTGGCAAATGTTGACGGTAGCCCTCTAAGCGCCTGTTATCGCTAATAATAATCTAAAAATATTATCGTTAATCATCTCATACGGATAAATATGTTAGGATAAAAAAGTAATAGGTTTCAACTCATAAGAAATTTTCTTCATCGGAGAGCTGAGTATTGGATGTGTCTGTCTCCAAATAAAGGAATATGTAGTCATTCAGCTCTCTTACATAGCTAGTAATAATTTTAAATACAAATTTTACATTATATGCATTAACAATGTTCGATTTGTCAATGTTCGATTTGTCGTGTATTTATGACGGTTAGTTAAGGTCCAAGATCGGCCTGCAACATATCACATCGATCCTGTAGGCCTCATATATTCCTGTGAGACAATTTAATTTTAGCGGCAATCAACTTTCGATTATCAAATAAAAAGAAAATTCTCATTATTACTTTAATGTCTTTCATTAAGGATGTAGTCGTATTTTAAGAACATTTTTCGAGAATCTAAATTATCTGACATCAAGCCGTTCTGCTACAAATTCTGGACTCCCTTATCATGTGCCTCTATTAACAGTTTGCACATTCGGTTATTTAACGACTTAAGGCTGCTATGTACTAACCCCATTGGATTCGCTCACCTCAATGTTAACCTATGGAGAAAATTTGTCCGCGGATTGCCGACTTGAATTCAAAGATTTTTTTTAAAAAATTGTACTCCGTCATAGACAAAGAAATTTTACATTTGTGTACATTTTTCGTTTTTTTAAAAAAATGCAATTAATATTTTAAAATTTAAATTATTCGGGAAAAAATCTGGTATAGTGTGTTTTAAACGCTCATAAATTCCTTCGGTGGACGAAATTTACAAAATGAATTCGGTAGCGCTTTGCAGAAAAGTTCAGGCTATCTGACGATACCAATTTTATTGGATTATCAGCATTTATGTACCTGTAAATAGGTGACAAAAATATATTTTAAATAAACAATCTGGGGGCAGTGCTTAACCCCCCTATAGAGAGAGAACCATTACAATCCCTCAAAATGTCAATCCTAAGGGGGTGGAATTCTCGAACTGTCAACTGGACTCCTCCCACCACAAGAGTCTGCAAGAAGAGGAAAAGGGAAATACGATTTTTTTCTTAGTACATAGCAGCCTTAAGTCGAATTTTACTAGTCGAACTAAATTATATATATATATATATATATATATATATATATATATATATATATAATTTAGTTACATAGTTAGTTAGTCAGTCAGTCAGTCAGTTCTAACTAACTATCATAATATATAATCAGGAATATTAATAAATTCCTTTTATTTTAACCGGAAACAGTTTTATGATAAAATAGGCTAGAAATTTAAAAAGAAGGAAAACATGAAAACACATCGTTGAACTTCGATTATAAATCTGAACATGTATTCAAAGAAATTTGTTTTTAAATCAATATTTTTCGTAGTACTGTGAATATTTGAAATTCCTTTGGATTAGCTTGTATATGGTAGTCACTGATTATGTCTTTTATAGCACCTAAACTTAATGTTATTCTTTATTTATAGAGTGAAACTGAAGCAAAGTATTTCTTTATGTTAACGGGTAATATTCTTGTGACTGCAAACGAGGTTTTACATGCCAAATCGAACAAGCTAAGAAGCGCCATGCTGTTGCCACTCCAGATAAATAAAACTATCGAACATGTTAAACTATTGAATATGCCGTAGTAAACCACATGACCAAGAAAATGGAACGGAATATTGATAAATCCAATTAATAAATAATTGAATTAATAAATTTTATAATTAATGAGGGCTGAATTTTACTAGTCGCATAAAAATTAAAAAATTGCAAACATCTGAAGAGATACATAGTTCATGATATACTGCCAATTGCAAACGGTGAAATTTTAAACTTAGGAAGTTTGCAAGAGATGCGTATTTTGTAAAAGATTAAGCGACTAAAATTAAAGTATTTAAATAAACAAATATGAAAAAAAAATGCAAAAGGAATAAAACGCGCAAATTAGCAAATAAAATTATATTACCAATCGTTAAATTGTAGTAAAGGGTATTTAGATGTCAATTTGTATAAAATATAAACGATATATTAAATGCTTAGGTCTTTTCGATTGGAAGCTAGGTGCAAGTAGCTTTGACATGTAATGTTCATTTTTTTTTACCATTAGTTGACGTGCATAATCGGTCAATTCTAATTTATTGGTTAACAATTATATTTTTAATACGTGTGACTGCGCACATATATATATTTACATACATATATACATATATACATATATATACAAATATACATACATATATACATACATATATACATACATATATACATATATACATATATATACATATATATACATATATATACATATATACATACATATATACATACATATATACATACATATATACATACATATATACATACATATATACATATATATACATATATATACATATATATACATATATACATATATACATACATATATACATACATATATACATACATATATACATACATATATACATCTTAGCAATGTACACTCTTATAAGGTTCATTTCTTTACAATAAACATGAACTATTCAAACAACCAACAAAAAATACCTCATTTTCCGTCAGAATCGATCAAAAACGAACAAACTTACCAGCTGTATTCTTGAGAGGGAACAGACCTTTGCGTCGCCATGCTACAACAGTATCGCAAAATCCCAGTGACACTTTTTGTGTCTCTCTGTCCCCCCCCCCCCCCCCCCCGCGACGAAAGACACGCCGAATATTTACGATTATTGCCGACGGAACGATGCCACCCCGCTCCGGTGTAAAAGATTCATGTTCGATTCCATTGTTTCTTAATTCGATTGTCAGCCGCGGGGGGAGCATACGATCTCCTAATGGGCCGCACTTGTTGGCACATAACTGCGTAGCTTTGGCGTGACACGGGGGTGTAGAGAGCGGCTCGGTCCGGGATTTCTCGCCGGACTTTTGTTCCGGAACGTCCGGTTGTCACGCGGGCAGAGCAGCGTAATTGGATAATAGGGCGAAACTGTGCCCCGGGGAGCCGTATGTGCTGGACGTAAAATGATTCGTGCCGTAGACAGTGTGTCATGTGATACCTTTACGTGAGATCTGTACCGCTGTTAACAGGTTGCATATTCGGTTATTTAGTATAACGGCTTTATATATATATATATATATATATATATATATATATATATATATATATATATATATATATATATATATATATATAATCTCCAGTTTTAGGCTTGCTTGAGGCATTCCAACCCAATTTAAACGTTAAAGATACACATCTCCAGTGTATTTAGAAGTCATGGACCCGTGTTTCACCCTCGTTATGGTAGTTCAGTATGGTATGAAGAATAATAAGTAACTGTTTTTGACCAAGTTATCCCCTGTCTTAACTGTATATGACCAAGAAACCACAAAAGATTACGTGTGAAAGGAAAGTAAAATCGTTGAATGATTTTTAAAAAAATTACACGCAAAATTTAAAAGTAAAGTATGTGTAATATATCAATAACATCTCGTTCTTAAAATGTAACCTGAAAGAAAAACTAGCTCATATTTACCTGGCTGGAGCTAGACTCAGCCTGAAAGGAATAAAGATTATATTTGGAAACAGTCGGGTCGAATCGTTTTATTAGAGCGATAAGAAGTACGTCCATTGCAGATGACAGCTCGGAGCGAAGTGAATATCACCTTTCAAACTTATGCGGAGAGGCGACGTACATGTGCCTGTTGTTTTGAAGGGTCAGCAAAATATCGGGGCTCGCAGTGTGAACCCATGCCTTTCTCCAGGCGTATACACGTGTAGGAATGCAACGCATGCGATTTTATGGGAAGTTCTGTTGCTATGGGTCTCAAAGCGATAAAGCAATGTCACTGGAGATTGGATTTAGGAAAGGGAATTTAAATGATAGAATGGGGAGCCTAATATTTAATTTATTGCATATATATATATATATATATATATATATATATATATATATATATATATATATATATATATATATATATATATATATAGAGATATATATATATATATATATATATATATATATATATATATATATATATATATATATATATATATATATATATATATAGATATATATATATATATATATATTATCTACAAATAAGTATTTGGACACCTGTGATGGAAAAGAAAAACAAAATTTATTCATATTCAATAGTTGATAGAACCTCCACGAGAGGCAATTACTGACTCAACCCTCCGGGGCATGCTTTCCACAAGTCCTGGTATGACGACTAGTGGTATTTTCTTCCACACGGCTTGGGGAAGACACGCAAGTTCCTTCACCGATTTTGGACGGTTGTTTCATCCCTTAATTCGGCGATTCGACTCGTCCCAGAGGTTCTCGATAGGGTTCGGGTCTGGGCTCTGGGCAGGCCTGTCCATTCGGTTAACCCCATTGTCACCATGCCAATCATCCAAAATAGTGCGTCAGGCGTCGGCGTTGAGCTCACCGTGAATTGGGGCCAAGGGTTCCAGTTCATACCAGGAGAAACACCCTCCAGACCATGATTCAACACCCGCTGAACTTTACTGAGGGCACAATGCATTGTGGCAGGAGGTGTTCTCTAGGCAGACGCCAGACCCAGACCCTGCCATCCGAACTGCAGAGGGTGAACCTTGATTCGTCGCTCCAGAGAACCCGTTTCCACTAATCTACTGTTTACTTTCGACGTGCTTTGCACCACATTAACCGAGCAGCGTGGTTGGAATTTGTGATCAAACTCTTATGGGTGGCAGCGCGTCTATGAAAACTAAGCAGATGTGCTTCGTTACGGATGGTATTCATCGAAAAAACACTCTCGGATGCCTGTCGAAACACCTGAAGCATATAGGCTATCGGCTGTGGGCGGTTCTTCCGAATTTCTCTGGACAGCACCCGTCGGTCCCTATCTCCCAGTTTCGTGGGTCTGCCGACACGGGGCACATTCCGACAATGACCTCTCACCTTCCACTTCTGAATCACATAGGCCACTGTCGATTTTGGATAATTCAGCTCGCTAGATGTCCCTTAAGGATCGGCCATTTCTGTGATACTCGACGACTAATCTCTCTCGAAATCAGATAACCCTGCACCTCGTGGCATCTTGCATGCGACTAATGGCAATGTTTTTTCCCTACACGAAATTTAACGGTGGAGGGCGTGACGTATATCAGGACCGCTTGTATCGTCATTTGCATGGGGGGTGTCGTTGTTTTTTAGTGTTTTCATACTCTGACAATGATTGCTGAAGGGAGGGGGTCCCTAAACCGACCGGCCAGACGGGTGAAGCCCGGCTAGTATATATATATGTAACATACTGGACAACCCAAGGAGAGAATGGGCGTCCAGCACATCACAGGGGCTGATGGTGTAGTCGTGGCTCGAAGAATAGACAACTCTGCAAGTTACGGCATCACAAAACTTTATTAAGAGGAGAGTACGTCTTCCCAAGGCAGTTACATTATCCGAAAAGCGCACAGGTTTGTTGTTCAGGCGGTTTATATAAACTTTGTCATGTGATCATGATAGTGATTAGGGATTTGCTGTTGTCGATAAGTCACATGTTGGTTTATGTAATCTGCGCAGAGCCTATATGAAATCTTGGGTGACGCCACGCGGGTTTGAAAAAGGAAGCCATTTAATATTTTCCACTAGAGGCCTTTTAGGACTTAGATTTGAAAACGAAAGTTAGCTCGTACGCCCAAGGGAATTTAGAATAATGTTAGATTTTAAAATGGTATGGGGTTTTTAATGTTATAGAATATCCCCCCCCCCTTCCGAGAAGAGGCTGACCAACAATGCCTGCATTGGAGGACAGACTCACCCGGCCATGTGAGGAAAGTGGGCGTCGACCACAAATTTGGAAAAGTTTGAAAAGGAACATATGTTTTAAGTTAATTTAGTATGATGATCACATGACAAGACATTGCACATTTCATTATTGAATACACAAAAATACACTTATGATTTACTAATTTATGAATACAATAAAAGCAAAAAAAAATTATAGTAATTAATGATCAACTATAGAAAATTGTAAATTATATAAATTTCTTCTCATATTGTTGCTTTGAAAAAAAAATTAAATTTAAAAATGTATTTATCATCAACTGAAGACAATGTTGAGCAGGGCGGCGCCTCCCCACACAACACAATCTCAGAAAAAAAAATCAATTAACATAACCAAAAATTTGTAAACTACCAAAAATTTTCACTGGAAACATACATTTAATACAATATCTACCATCATCTCGATTTGAATAATACAAAATAACAAAACATAGTAATAAAAATATTAAAACAAACAAAAATTAAGTAACTGAAGTTGACTTTGATAACAAGTTGAAAAATTCAAAAATTCTTCCTCAACGTTCACTACTATGGAGTGAGTCCAAAAAAATTTTTTTATTCATTTATCTTGTAATGAATTATCTGTGCAACATTTTTAGTCCTTTCACAGTCATTAGTATGTTGAGGAAAATACACCAATTAAAAAATCACAGTCTGTGTGTTGCTGTTTCTTATTTCTGCTTCACCAACGTAGAATACATAAAACATAACATTATTTTGGCTTGTTTACATATCAAGGAAAATAGTTCTTCAGTTATATAATAAAAATCACAGTTTCTAATAAAAATCACACTTTCAATAAAAATCCCATTTCAAATATATCAATTGTATATAAAAATTACAGTACATATTACTCATTATCTAGTTTTCGTATCTTTATTTATCTCATTATTTTTTTCTTAATATCCCTTATCTCCTTTATTTCAATATTACTTATTATCAAAAAAAAATTCTCTTTTCAATATCCTTATATTTCTTATTACTCTCATTTCAATATTCATTTGTTATTCCTTTTTATTGCAACAATATTTATTCATTCCAAACTGCTATCCAGTATTCTTTAGTTATACTTATTCATATTTATTCTAACTTTATTTATTTATTCTCAATACTTTTCACTTTATTTTCAAATTATTTATTTACTATTCATTTTGTACATTTATTATAAGTTTATGTGGATCCATTTCCTTGTGTTGAAGGTACCTCGTTGTATGTGTGTTCCCCAACTCTTAGTCTCAAATTCTTTAATTCTACCTCTAAGTAGTGAGGGGTTGTGTTTATGTTTGTGTAACAAGTGGGTTTTCTTTCTCCCTATTGTTCTCTGACTAATAAGGAGGAAGAGTCTTTTTAGCCGTACAGTGGATTAACCGTGAATCTCCGACAGAATATGACTGCATTGAAAAACAGCATCTTGCATAGTACAAAGATGAAGAAAAAGGAAAAGGTGCAGTTGTCATACCTGTGGGAGTATAATATATAGAAATGGGAGGACAAAAGGAGTGGCCATCCCAGCCCTGTTTTAGTCATTACTCAAGCATATGATCTTCAGCACTTTAAGTGACTGAGTTGATGAATTAAAAACAAATAGCAAAAAAAAATTAATAAGATCTTAAACAGTTGGGACGACATCCAACGCGCTTCTAGAGGTGGGTGATAGGAAAGTGTTTTTCAAGAAATAGAAAATTTACTGAAAGGTTAAAGAAGTAGAGTTGTCATAGTCGGTGTTTAAATTGAGATCCAAAAAAAATTCACATATAATAGTATTCTTAAGAAGAAAGTTTAAGTTAGACAGTTTTCTTTTTTTTCCAATTTAACTTTAATTGAAATTGATTCGTCAACTTATTCCAAATTTTTTTAATGCCCATTCTTCTCACTCATCTGAGTGAGTCTGCCCTCCAATGCAGGCATTGTAGGTCAGCCTGTTCTCGGACGGGGGGGATATTCTATAATATTAAAAACTAGTAATTTCTTAATTCAACACTCTTAACATTTAAAAACTATTAATTCCTCACTTTACTATTCCAAATTACAAACCCTTTTTTAATCCCTTAAAACATTTAATTCCCTTTGGGCATTCGCGTTAAATTCCATTATTACAGCCTTAGGCAAAATCATTCAAGATGGCTGTCTTTTTTAACTAAAGAGACGCTGCGTGGCGTCAGTACAAGTTTAAATCAGTTCTGCGCATCAATACTAACTTTAAACCAATCAACCATTAAGACACACCTTTTAATCACGTGATGAGATAGAGTTTATATAACTCGTGACGTCCGGAAGTAGGACGGATTTTCTGTAATTGCTTTGCTGCACGCACACCGACGGATCGGTCGGTGATCTCAATAAAATGTTCCCTTAAACACTCGTGTCGACGACTGGTTATTTCGGACAGACTACCGTTCCAGGGTCTACAGAGATGATGGTGATGTGGGGGTGCGGCATTCTTCTTTTAAATGACCGACGGCCGTACGCCCCATGTTACATATATATATATATATATATATATATATATATATATATATATATATATATATATATATATATATATATATATAAATATGTATATATACATATGTATTTATATGAATATATATATATACATATATGTGTGTGTGTGTGTATATATATGTATGTATACAGAGGCTGTTCACACATTTTTTAGACGATGTATATTGTATTCACAAAACTAAATTACATAAAATTCTTGTGTTTTAAATGTTCTATTTCACATCCCTTATTCTGAACTATCTCTCGACACCGCAATTTCCAGGATAATAATGCCTTTTGAAGTGTCAGAAGAGGTATTCTATCCCATTCCTCCTGATCAGCTTTCCAGAGTCCTGTAAGGGTTTTGGGACGACGTTTGGATAATGCAGATTTTAAAAGTCCGAAAGCACAAAAATCCATAGGTGATACATCGGGAGATTTAATAGGGATATCAGTGAAGGGTATGGCCTTGATACCAGTTTTTTGTTCCATTTCTTTTAGGAAATTTACAGTGGATTTCGATGTGTGACTGCTAGCTTTGTCCTGATGGAGTCTCACAGATTGATGGCACTGTGGGTAAAGCGATGGTATTTCATTCAGAAAAATTGGCGATAAAATATGTTCCTGATAGTATTTGGAGTTAATCTTGACATTTTTTTCCACTCTCTTTATTTTTAACTTGCCATTATAAGAAAAACCATCAACAATCATGAATCCCTTAGAAAAACTTTCTTTCGATTCTTTGAACCATGTACTTAAATTTTTTCTCCCCTTTTATGATAATAAATGGCTCTTTTTTTGTTGCAATCATTTAAATACACCCATGATTCATCTATTGTGACAATTGTTTTCCATTTTTCTTTGGATAAGTGTTTCTCATATAGAATTCTGCAGCGTGTCCTGCGTTCAGCGATATGATTTGGAAGAAGACGATGCACATTGCGTTTTTTCGCTTTCTTAAGATTTAAATCAACGTTTATCATTTTGTTTACAGTGGACACCGAGCATTTTAATGATTTTGCAACTGTCCTTTGACTAGGGGGATTTTCTTTTAACATTAAACAACGTACCTTTGCAATAGTCGAATATGTCCGTTTTTTCCTTGGATACTTGTTTGGAATTTTTGTCCCACTTGAGGTTCCAATTTGACGTTTTTTTTCCTTTCTTGTTGACGATATTACCTATCGACGCTTTAGATATCACAAAACCATGACTCTCACATCGTTTTTGGATAACGGAGTATGCATATTTCTCTTCGGAAAGAGCATAAATGTAGCCTTAGAACCACTGCTTTGTTAAAAACGCCATTTTGAATAAAAACAAAACTTTCAACTTTTAAAAACATAGTACAAGTGCAATTATTTCTTTTGCAGCAAACGATTTTTTATTACCGCTTACCAAAATCGTCTAAAAAATGTGCGAACAGCCTCTGTATATGTATGTATATATGCATATATATATATATATATATATATATATATATATATATATATATATATATATATATATATATATACAGTGCTCCCAAAAGTGTTCGTACACTTACAATTTTCAATGAAATAGAGGTCTATCCATTAATTAAAATGAATATTTTAGAATGGATATTTAATAATAAGATCTATAATCTATTCTTAACAAAACTACATAAAATATTTTGAAAACTTAGTAAAATTTTATTTTTAAGAAACCAGTAATCAAAAAGTAACAAAAACTTTATCTCACAAATGTCATCGTACACTGAAATATTTTCGGACAAATTCATAATTAAAATTATCGTCTGGGGGATTATTTTTATTTTTGAATTGTGGTAGCATTTAAAATTTTTGCTTTAATTCGGCTTTAATTTTTGCTTGCCTACTCCGTAATATTCTTATTTATTATTTAAAAATGGCTTGTAGTCGTAAAGAAACAACAAACAGCATTCGGAAATTGATTATTTTTCATCATAGTAGTGGTAAATCAGTTCGGAATATTGCTAAATTACTTAATTTATCCCATTCTAATGTGCAGTATGTGATAAAACGCTTTAAAGAAGAAAATCGGATCGAAAACAAGTTAAGAAAAGACCGTCAGGCAATGTTAACAAAACGTGATCAAAGATTTATAATTAGAAAAGTTGTGAAAAATCCACGTTTGAGTGCTGTAATAGTTTCTGAGAATTTAATGAAACATTTTCTACTTCAATTTCACCTGAAACTCTTCGATGAGTTCTCAAAGCAGCTGGATTACATGGGCGTTCTGCCCGTAGAAAAATTTTTGTGAGAAAAACAGAAAGCTTAGGCTTTCCTTCACACTATCAATGATAAATGAGCCCCAAACGTATTGGAATAATGTCTAATTTTCCGGTGAAAGCAAGTTTAATATATTTGGTTCCGATGGGCGTATAATTGCATGGAGAAGAAAAAATGGGGAACTTAATCCCAAGAACCTAGTAGGAACAGTGAAGCATGGCGGTGGAGGTGTCCTTGTGTGGGGGTGCATGTCAGAATCGGGACTAGGTAATTTGGTATTTATGGATGGCATAATGAATCGTGCTGTTTATATAAATATTTTAAGAGACAATTTAAAATTATCAGCCCAAAATTGGGGTATTGGGAACAACTTTTTTTTTTTTTTAATCAAGATAACGATCCTAAGCACACGGCTCTCAACGTTCACCTCTGGTGTCTCTATAATTGTCCACAAGTTTTGAAAACACCACCTCAATCGCCAGATTGAAACCCAATAGAACATATATTTGGAGAGAACTGGTTCTTCGAGTACGAAAACACGACATTCACACGGAAAGCGAACTAAAAACAATTACGATGGAAGAATGGGCGAACATTGATGCAGAAATTTCAAAAGAGCTAGTGCAATCTATTCCCAGACGTTTAAAAGCTGGTGTGGATGCTAAAGGATATCCTACTAAATATTAATTTAACGAAAAATTAGAATATTTACTAAAATGTAGAGATTTTTTACAAGTGTGCGATGACTTTTGTGAGATAAAGTGTTTGTTGCTTTTTGATTATTGGTTTCTTAAAAATAAAGTTTTACTATGCTTTTAAAATATTTCATGTAGTTTTGTCAAGAATAGATTATAGATCTTATTAAATACCCATTCTGAAATATTCATTTTAATTTATCGATAGACCCCTATTACAATGAAATTCGTAAGTGTACGAACACTTTTGGGAGCCACTGTATGTATGTATATGTATGTATGTATATATAGCTATATGTATATATATATATGTGTGTGTGTGTGTGTATGTATGTACTATATGTATGTATACATATATATATATATATATATATATATATGTATGTATATATGTGTATATATATATATATATATATATATATTTGTGTGTGTGTGTATGTATGTACTATATGTATGTATACATGTATGTATATATATATATATATATATATATATATATATATATATATATATATATGTATATATATATATGTATATATATATATATATATATATATATATATATATATATATATATATATATATATATATATATGTATACACTCAAGAGCCAAAACATTATGACCACCCCTACATTTTGCAATGAATTCGCCTGGATGACGTGGAAGGCACGTGATCAGGTGGAAGTGGTATTTAACTGCTGCTGGAGAGTCTGAAGAATCATTCTTTCACCTACTTCTGTGTGTGATGGGAAAGGCTGCGGATCTAAGCGACTTTGATAGAAGGCAGATTGTAATGGCTCGAAGGCTCGGAACAAGTATTTCCGAAACTGCACGACTCTTGGGTTGTTCGCGACCTACAGTTGTTAGTACTTATGCAAAGTGGATGAATGACGGTGAAACCAGCAGTAGACGACTTGGTGTTGGACGTCCACATGCTATCAAAGAAAAAGGTCGTCGGAGACTGTCTCGCATGGTGAAGCAAATCCGGAGCCAGACAGTGGCTCAGCTGACAGCCCAATACAATGCAGGGCCAAGTAGAATAGTATCTCAGCACACTTTTCAGCGGACACTGTTGGATATGAGACTACGCAGCAAGCGTCATCGCCAACTGCGCCTGCGCTGGGCCCGGGAACATCGCGACTGGTCCATGGATCAGTGGGAGAGAGTTGCCTGGTCAGATGAATCACGGTTTGTCATTCATCACGCCGATGTCCGTGTCAGGATACGCCGTGTTCCAGGCGAGCGGTTGCTCCCTCAATGTACAGTAGGTCATACACAGGCCGGTGGTGGCGGTATTATGCTTTGGGGGACGTTCTCTTGGGCGTCTCTGGGACCCGTGGTTGTGGTAGAGCAGACCATGAATGCTACAGGGTATCTGAACATCATTGCGGACCAAATGCACCCTTACATGGCCTTTGTTTTTTCCAGCTGGAAATGGAATGTTCCAACAGGACAACGCCCCGTGTCACAAGGCTAAAATTGTGTTGGAGTTTTTCCAGGAACATGATGCTGAATTCCAGTTAATGTCCTGGCCACCTAACTCACCGGATCTCAATCCGATAGAACACATTTGGGATGTCATGGGACGGCAGCTCAGAGTTCAAAGACCACCAATTCGCAATATCTCTGATTTGCGTGACCGTTGCTTAAACATCTGGTACAATCTGTCTCCGGCCATCTACCAAGGACTTGTGACATCCATGCCAAGGCGGGTTGAAGCTGTGTTGCGCGCCAAAGGTGGGCCAACTCGTTATTGACAGGTGGTCATAATGTTTTGGCTCTTGAGTGTATATATATGTATATATATATGTATATATATATGTATATATATATATATGTATGTATATGTATGTATATATAGTATATGTATATATATATATATGTATATATATATGTATATATATGTATGTATATGTATGTATATATAGTATATATATATATATATATATGTATATATATATATGTATATATATATGTATATATATACATGTATGTATGTATATGTATGTATGTATATATATGTATATATATGTGTGTGTGTATTCATTTTTGGCCCCGTATTCTTGGCATACATGCTATCCCACCCCGTAAGGAAAAGGTTAAACGAGTTCTTTTCCCTGTTGAGTTACTAATAAAAACAGAACATTTATCAAAATGGCGCATTTTTTTAAATCGAGAATTAATCACTGTTAATTCTCTCCAAACTGAGCCCTTCATTTCTTTACAAAACTTCTCCTCCCCTCCGCTATCCTCTTCGATTGAATGCGGACCTGGAATGTTCCATACAACCCTAAAACTACCAAACGGAACACAGCCTATAATTTTTCACAACGTGTTTAACGACAACTCTCAAGCAAATAACCAGAGAGGTCCATAATCACGTACCGCGTTAACACGATTTCCGACCCTCTCCGGCATTCATCGCTCTCGGGGAAAAAACGTTCGACCTCGCGACCACTTTAACACGGCCATAAACGTCCCGGGAGCACCACCTCACGTACCCGGGCCCGGCCGTAAAAACGTTCTTTTACGAGTCCTCTTCTTCTCTAGGTGACAAATCCTAATGAAAGCCCTTTCCCGGGACGATCGAGGAGACGAGTCTGTGATGTCATCAAGAGTTAAGGCGCTTCTTCCTTTATGGGCCCGAGTGGAGGATTTTAATAGCTGGAGGAATGGCCCCTCCAGAAGGGGGGTGCAGGTAAAGTGGCAGCTCTAATAGGAGAGAAACATGCGTGCCGTATGCCCACTTGACTTGCATTATTAATTTTTCATTGTACTGTTACGAGATGCGGAAATTCTGATAATGGTTTTTATCTTCAGAAACATTAACTAATCCGAAGCTGCACACACAGGCCGATAAATTAGAAACCTGTGAGAGTTTTTACAAATGCCCACTAGCGGCGTGCATGTACAAAACTCGTTTTATGACGTGGATGAAACGTCATCAGAATGCTAGTATAAGTAAGGTGTGAAGCTGCATTTCACGATAAACGCAGTAGAATGGGAAAAATGAGAGATCTTTCTTCATTTGAAAAGGGCTTATTATTGGGGCCCGTTAAGCAGGGGACACGATTGTGAAGACAACGGAACTCTCTGGGTTCTCAAAAGCAGCCATTTCGAAGGTGTTCAACAGTCGGAAGCAGAACCTACAGTCCTTGTCCAAAAGACGTAACTGTGGTTCGAACAGAATCAACCAAGAACGTGGCCGATGTCGTCTCCGACGGATTGTAAGGCAGAAAAGGGACTCTTCTGTACTTCAACCGACAGAAATCTTCAACCAAGGTTCGTCCCAACCGATCTCGGTGCGAACCATGCGCAGGGACCTGCAGCAAAAAAAAAAAAACTCTCATTTCTGCCCGGAATGCCAGAATTCGTTTGCAGTGGTGTCTGGAAAGACGAAACTGGACAAAAAAAGACTGGACAAAGGTTATGTGGTCAGATGAATCACGCTATACCTTGTTTTGCACTGATGGAGGACGTAGATTTTGGAAAGAATCCCATGAAGCCATGAACCCATCTTGCCTTGTTTGCACTGTGCAAGGGTCTGGTGGGAATATCATGGTGTGGGGCATGTTCTGCTCGTATGGAAGTGATCCCCTGGTGTTCGTTGAGTGTAAACACACAGCCATGCAATACCTAGACATACTGGCATATCAAGTGCGTACTGCAATGTTACTTTTTTCTTTGCAGGTGACGGATACTTCATGGATGAAAATGCAACTATACATCGTGCCAGAATCATTCGAGATTGGTTCACTGAACATTAGACTTTCAGCAGCTTTCCTGGTCACCGCAAAGCCCGGATCTTAATCCAATAGAAAACATTTCGGACATGTTGGAAAGGCGCATCCTACAGCAATCTCCTCTTCCATCAAATTTACAGGATCTTATCGTCTGTGTAGCCAATGGTATTCTCTGGGCGTAAATGCACTCCAGAAGCTTGTAAAATCGTCGTATTCCTTCACAAATACGGGCTGTTATCCGTGCAAAAGGAGGTACAATAAAATATTAATCCTAGGTTTCTAATTCATTGGGCAGTGTGTATATTTACAAGTCAGGATCTCAGCCAATTTTCAATCGGCTGATAATTTTATGTCTTCTGTAAGTTTTTTTTGCCTGTCATTCTGCCCCTTAATTTGCTTCTGCGCGAAGTTTCATTAACTGTCTATCTGCCTGCATGTGTGACTGACAGCTAACTTGGGTTATTTTTATGTCTGACAGTCCTCTGGTCCCCTTACGAAATTGACCAACTGCTTGTTTCCATACATGTCTGACCGACTGTTTGTCTCCCGGCACGTTTGACCGACCCCTGAAATTGTCTGTGTTTTTGCAATTCTGTAAACTCTCTATCCACAAAATTCTGAACTATTTTTGGATAAGGGCCTGTCACATAGAATCCGTCGGCGTTAAAGATTCCGTTGGCTCTGATTGGTTAAATAAGTCAAAGATTGGCATATGATTGGCTAAAAAATTTTTCGCTCACGCTGACGGATTCTATGTGAACAGATCCTAAGGGCCTGTTCACATAGGAGTCCGTTGAGTTGCGTTAAGGAAAAGATGACGTTGAGGCGAAAATAAACCAATCATAGGCGTTAAAAATCTCATTGCTAATCGTTTGGAGGCCTATGATTGGTTTATTTTCGTCTCAACGTCATATTTTCCTTAACGCAAGGCAACAGACTCCTATGTGAACAGGCCCTTAGACTTTTCTAAAACTTATCTTAACTACCAGGGCCGGATCATCGCATAGACAAATGAGACAAATGTCAAACTTTATATTTTTAAAAGATTTGTAAACAAGATAGTTTACTTTTCTGTTGGACAACAGTATGTAGTAAATCTATAAATAAGCCTTTAGTTGCAAGTGTGAATTTCGAATTCTTTATTTTTCTACTGTAAGGGCAAGTTGAAGTTGAGAGGTAGGCCATTTACCATCTGTATATTTAAGTTGCTAGGCCGACTTTTTGGGCAGTCCGTGAGAGAAAACTACTGCATCAGTTGACTTCATTTTGGTCTTAAACGAAAGATTGTAATCTGTAGATGTGTCAAATTTGGTTTTTGTAACCGCAATCTCTATTAATGAGCGATAATTTACAATTAAAAATTGATTTCTACGCATGCTCAGTGGCATGTTTAAATCTGGATTTAGAAACTCACTGTTTCTGCGCATGCTCAGTGACATGTTTTAATGATAAACACGTCTCTCTCTCTCTCTCTCTCTCTCTCTCTCTCTCTCTCTGCCATTTTTAATTTTATGATAATTATGTTTGGGAAATATAAGATTAAACCTGATGGAAATTGTTTATTTCGCGCTGTTTAATGAGAGATAATTTACAATTAAAAAAAAAATTGCTTTCTGCGCATGCTCAGTGACATTTTTAAATCTGGCTTTAGATACTCACTAAAGGCCGTTTAAAAACATCAGTTTGTTTCTGCGCATTATGATTTTCAGCATTTGGTAATGATGTGTTGAGTATAATTTGTGTATTAGTGCATTTATTTACTATCTAGCCGTCATGTTTTGACGGGTACCAACTAGTTATTATAATAATTTTATAATTTTGATTATTTGAGCTTTTAAAATAATAAATTTTAATAGAGAAAATGAATTATCATCAAGCTTTGGATTCTGAAACACGCACACAGTTTTTCCACATCATTTAGTTTTGTCTTATTTATTGTTTTATACTTTTTGTGTGCTCAATTTCTTGTGGGAGAGGGAAGGGTCCCGGTAAGAAGAAAATGTCTAGGGCCCCAAAGTGGGTTAATCCGGCCCTGTTGACTGCCTTTAGGCGATTCAATATTTAATCAGGACTACAATGCTTATCAATGAAACAGCTTACTCTGAATAAATTAGTAAAGATGCATGTGATATTTCGGATTGAAGCAAGAAAAGAAAATACCTGGAGATATTAGAGAGCTTAACAATTTTATCTAAGTACAAGCTCGGACAATACAAAAATTAATCAAAAAGTATCTGTTAAAATTGAAATTTGGTTTTAAAACCTATACGCTCGTTAGGACAGAAAGTATGAAATTTTTTTTAAAGAACTGTGATAAACCAAGAAAAATTAAGGAAAGTTTTTCCAAAGAAATTTTTTGCATTTAGTTTATTATAGGTTTAATTTCGAATCATATATTTCTCGTCTGTTTCTAAATTAGTTTAGCAAAATATTTATTTTACAAAGTATGTTTATTATAGGTTGAATTTCGAATCGTATATTTCTAGTCTCTGTTTGTAAATTAGTTTAACAAGCTATTTATTTTACAAAGTATGTTTATTATAGGTTGAATTTCGAATCGTATATTTCTAGTCTGTTTCTAAATTAGTTTAACAAACTTTTTATTTTACAAAGTATGTTTATTATAGCTTGAATTCCGAATCGTATATTTCTCGTCTCTGTTTCTAAATTAGTTTAGCAAAATATTTATTTTACAAAGTACGTTTATTATAGGTTGAATTTCGAATCGTATATTTCTAGTCTATTTCTAAATTAGTTTAACAAACTATTTATTTATAAAGTATGTTTATATAGGTTGAATTTCGAATCGTATATTTCTAGTCTCTATTTCTAAATTAGTTTAACAAACTGTTTATTTTACAAAGTATGTTTATTATAGGTTGAATTTCGAATCGTATATTTCTAGTCTGTTTCTAAATTAGTTTAACAAACTTTTTATTTTACAAAGTATGTTTATTATAGCTTGAATTCCGAATCGTATATTTCTCGTCTCTGTTTCTAAATTAGTTTAGCAAAATATTTATTTTACAAAGTACGTTTATTATAGGTTGAATTTCGAATCGTATATTTCTAGTCTATTTCTAAATTAGTTTAACAAACTATTTATTTTATAAAGTATGTTTATTATAGGTTGAATTTCGAATCGTATATTTCTAGTCTCTGTTTGTAAATTAGTTTAACAAACTATTTATTTTACAAAGTATGTTTATTATAGGTTGAATTTCGAATCGTATATTTCTAGTCTGTTTCTAAATTAGTTTAACAAACTTTTTATTTTACAAAGTATGTTTATTGTAGCTTGAATTCCGAATCGTATATTTCTCGTCTCTGTTTCTAAATTAGTTTAGCAAAATATTTATTTTACAAAGTACGTTTATTATAGGTTGAATTTCGAATCGTATATTTCTAGTCTATTTCTAAATTAGTTTAACAAACTATTTATTTTACAAAGTATGTTTATTATAGGTTGAATTTCGAATCGTATATTTCTAGTCTCTATTTCTAAATTAGTTTAACAAACTGTTTATTTTACAAAGTATGTGTGTAATCTTTCGTTAATCCCCTACAAAGTTTCGTTAGATTCTGTTCGTTTAAAACAGTTGGGTATTAAAATAGAGCAATTCTACCCTCTACTACAGTTGTTTAAGACTCCATAATCTCCTGAAATAAGATGGGACACAAATTCTCACAGAAATGAGGTGGAGCGTTTTGACTATCAGTGGCCGCTAACTACGCAAAACCTCAACAACTCCCCTATGCTAACAAACTGACCTCAACCTGTTGAGTTAACAACAGCCAACCTGTTGAAGAACCCCTGCAGTGACAACTCCATCAGGCAGTTTTCACCTACTCGTAAATCTCAACTCTTTCTCTGGCAATGCTCTCTCAGCGCCACTCCACAGGGCTGTCCGCACCCCAAGACCTGTTCCCATCATCTGCGGCATCCCCCTTAGCAGACGATAACACCGGATACCGCAGACATGGCAGAATTTGTTCGCCGAAGACAAACAGCCAATATACGGTGCACATAATCTTCATAGGCCTCTTTAGACAAGGACAAGGGTGTCCTTATAAGCCCCTACCTGCCTAGGCGGCGCCTAGTAGGCGGCCGGACGGGGTGGCGCCTGCCAGGCCCCCCCCCCCTGCAGTCAATGCTCATTAACCTCTGGAATGCTTAAGAGTTGTTTTAGGATGTTCAGGTTACGTGTTGGCGGAACTGCAGACGATAGTTCGGGGGACCTCCACCCCTCTTCTGTCGGAGTGGAATTCGTTTCGTACATGCTCGGCGGCACGGGTGAAGATCTTTTTGTTTCTCAGTGCTCGAACGTTCTTTTGAAGAATTTATTTTCGTTTGGTAATTTGTGGCGAAAGTGACGTCTAATTCCTTGAACATCTGACGTCTCATCGTTTCTCCGGAAAACCCCTTAAGGGTAAAAAATCGGGCAGTAAAAAATTATTACAGCTTTTAAAATCGAAACTAATAAAATTCAAAAGCTCAAAGAAAACTAAACTATTAATTCAGTGGTGTACAATTAAAATTTACAATCTCCATTTTTTTTCTTTCAAAACTGATTCAAAGATACTTTCTTGTAGTATTTCAATCAGTTAATAACGATTTTTTTTATTTTTTTTTTTGGAAAATGGCCTACTGTTAAAACAGGAGAATTCTGTTAAAGTTAAATTCAAATTTATATTTTAAAAAAAAATAAGATATAGTTCTTTAAACTTTACCAATAGAAAAAAAAGTTATCTGATAGAGATTGCTAGTTTTGATCCTACACCGCATACGTATATATATATATATATATATATATATATATATATATATATATATATATATATATATATATATATATATATATATATATCGTGTATATATATTCACGTGGATTTAATTTCAAAATTTTCTATGTTAAATGACAAAAGAAAAAAACTGTTTCACTTGTCAAAGAACTGTGTACAACGTGTACTTTGAAATATTATTTCTCGTGGATTCAATTTCAGTTTTACGAATAAGATATGTCTGGATATTTGAAGTTTTAAGTTTAACCGCCGGGTTGAAAAAGATGACTGAGTCCTCCAAACGGACAAATCTGAAATTTTAATATGTGAATGTCAAATTTATCTTTTACTTGTTTTATCTGTCAAATCCGTAGGTTTTAAAATATTTTTTAGAGAGTAATTTAAGGGGATTTAATTTTAACATGACGTATTGAAAGAAAAGGAGATTTGAACTTAATTTAAATATTTTGTACATCTTCTTTTACACATTTCACACGCTAAGTTTTTATAACATACGTCATACGCCAAATTTCTAAGTTATTCACTTGAATTAATTTTCAACTTTATGAAGTAAAGACAGGAGATCTGATGTCTAAAAATGTAATAATACGTATAATTAAATGTGTTCTTTGTACGTGTTAGTTTCACTTGTTAATTTCTGAGGTTTCACGCCTTAAGCCACTACTGGACAACTAAGGAGACCTGGATGGTATTTGCTAATCTCTCTTAGAACGCACAAGACTAAAAAAAATCAAAGCATTATGATAACGATGATGATCAAAAGATTATGAGGATGATGGTCAAAACATTATGAGGATGATGATCAAAACATTATGAGGATGAGGATCAATGAAGATGATGATCAAACCATTATGATGATGATGATGAAACATAGCGATATTGATCAATGATAATGATGATGAAAACATGATCATAAGGATCAGAGATGATGATGATCAAAACATTATGACGATGAAGATCAATGATGATGATGATCAACACATTATGACGATGATGATCAATGATGATGGTGATCAAAACATTATGACGATTATGATGACGCAACTGAGCAATGGAGGTTCCAAGGGGGGGGGGCAGTAGGGGCAATTGCCCACCCCACCCCCCAAAAAAGCCCGACGTATTTTTTTTTCATAGCTTAAAATTATATAATCGTAGACCTAATACTAAATAAGTTTAAATTTAAAATGAGACGATGTTTATTTCTTATAACCCTAAGAGTCGACGATGCCCCCCCCCCCAAAAAAAAAAAAAAAAAACTCGACTGGAGCCGCCCCTGCAACAGAGTCAAGCAAAAAGCTAGATTGGATTAAACGCTAATGGTGCACAATAACACAATAAAACACAATAAAATTAAACACAACAATATTGGTAACACAATAAAAATAAATTGAACATAAGGGTTTTTAATTCACACTTGTTATAAGGAAATGGCTACTAGCCTTGAGCAAACAGGTGCAACATTTCGTCAGGCTTTTGGACGATTAGGCGCATTAATCTAACTGGATAGATCACAGAAGTTAGAAATGCAATCAACGGCCAATGCTTACGGTTGAGCTTGTGCTTGACCTGAAAAAATGGGAGTCGAATAAACTGAGATCTAAAAGAAGTCATTTAGAGAAAGAGAAAATTAAATTTCATAAAACACGAGTAAGATTTCCGAGATAACACCAAATAACGTCGCTAATGCGTCCAAGCGGGAACTGTGAATATCCATATTCATTATGCCTATTTATTCCCTTTCTATTAAAGAGAAAATTAGCAATGACTGTGGGATTAAATGTACAAATAAATTCCTGGATTTGGATTTAATGTACAAATAAATTCCTGTTGCATTCGTATACGAGGAATTTCTTCAAGACTTTTTAATGAGTCTCTTTCAAATTATTGTATTCATATAATTTCACAAATTCTTTATATATATATATATATACTAGCTGAAAACCCGCACTTCGCTACGGAGTACATTCAAAGTAATAACATCGGTGAATGTATGCAATTAATGCCAATATATATATAATAAATACGACGATCAATGTATATAATTGATGTAAAATATATATATATATTTATAAAAAAATCGTAAGGGATATTTTTATAGACAAAATAATGTAGAAGAAGATATTCAAATTAAATCTAATATAAAGAATACTAAAGAATATAGTACAGTTAATATAGTACAGTTTCTAGAACATTTCTTTTACTGTATTTTAATATTTTTTTGGATAATGTCCAATCGTCTGCCGCATTAGCAAGAAAAAAAAATTATTTTTTGTCTATTTAGTTTTTATGCACGTGACGATAAATTTATTTAAAGTACCAGAAAAGAAGTCACGTGATCGGCATTTAATAAATTAAATTCTAAAAATTAATCTTTAAAAATTCACCAAAAATCAGGAAATGAAGGTAAAGATTCGAAAAAGATTTCATTTTAAAGGAATTTTTATGATCTTTCTCGTGATATAAATTTTATAACCCTCGAATTATTATTTTAAATACAAACTTAAAAAAAGTAAAAAAAAACAGCTTAAAAATTTAATTTAAAAAAATCTAAGAAGAATTTTTCAAAAATCTCTCTTAGTGCACCCCTACACTATAAGAAGAATCGCCATGCAAAATTTCAGCCCTTTAGGTCCAGCGGTTTGGTCTGTGCGTTGTATGTCAGTCAGTCAGTGAATGAATGAATGAATGAATGAGTCAGTTACGGAACTGTTTTATATATATAGATAGGGAATTCATGAAATTATATGGATTATCATTGGCTGTAGTAAGCTGTTTTAGAGAGACGGTCCCATCAAGATATCGCATTCGTATATAGGGAATTTCTTCATGAGTTTATACGGACGCTCACTAGTAATTATTGCATTCATGTGCAGGGAATTCATAAGTTTACATGGACTAGTCTTTCTCTTCAACCTTTTTGATAGGGATGCTCTCTTCCTATTATTGCATTTACGAACATGGTATTCATGAGTTTATAGGGACTAGTCTCTAGCTGCAAGCTGTTCCATAGGGATGTTCCATCTAAAATGCTGCAATCATATATAGGGAATTTCTTCCTGGGTTTATATGGACTAGTCATTAGCAAACGTTTATAAGGACGCTCCCTCCAAGATGCTGCAATCGTATATAGGGAATTTCTTCCTGGGTTTATATGGACTAGTCGTTAGCAAACGTTTATAAGGACGCTCCCTCCAAGATGCTGCAATCGTATATAGGGAATTTCTTCTTGGGTTTATATAGACTAGTCGTTAGCAAACGTTATAAGGACGCTCCCTGCAAGCTATTTTATAGGCTCCCTCCAAGATGTTGCAATCGTATATAGGGAATTTCTTCCTGGGTTTATATGGACTAGTCGTTAGCAAACGTTTATAAGGACGCTCCCTCCAAGATGCCGCAATTGTATATAGGGAATTTCTTCCTGGGTTTATATTCACTAATCGTTAGCAAGCTTTTTTAGGGACGCTTGCTTCAAGATGCTGCTTTCATATACAGGGAATTTCTTCAGGGGTTTATATGGACTATTCCTCAGCTATAAACTTTTATTGGGACGCGCCCTACAATGTGCTGAATTCGTTTGCAGGGAGTTTCTTCACGGTTCCGACTTCATGCAAAAATTTGCTCATCTGATAGTCCTCCTTCCCACGGTCTTCTCCATTAGCCCGAGCCCTAATCTGTTTCCCACAACCGTAAGCAAAAAACAAGGAGACAACTCTCTCAACCCCTGCAATTTCTCGGGTTACGTCCCGCCTCCCCTCCCCCTCCCTTGTTTCCACCTCGTAAGCGAGATATCAGTGTTGTGTCACTGCGGATGACGATCAAGCTTCGTAATAGACCGTATCTGCTACACAGACAGTCGCACATGCGGACGGGGACTTGTTTACCGTCGCTAGAGCCGGAGTTCCGGACCCGGAGCATGGATTTCAACAATTAGACGACGTCGTTTATTCGGGTTGATGGGCCTGGGGGGGGGGGGGGGGGGGTCGTCCGTATCGCTTTATGCGAGCGTGAACGCCTGGTAATCAATGCCCTGAGAAAGTAGTCCTATCTTGTGACACCGTGTGGGTAAATGGGAACGGTAAAAGCTGTGTAAAATGTCAGTTTTCGTGGGATGGAGACAACGCCTTGCGTTGTGGAAAGTTTGTTTTAAGCGGTTTGGTTTCCCTACCTAGGAAAAAAAATGAATCTATGAAAGATTTCACTTTTTCGTGCTACATATGATAGAACAGCAAACATGAACTATACTTTTTAGTGCTAATCAGTATTGAGCAGTATGAAAGTTTGCACTGTTTCGTGCTATGTATACTTTCGCTATGTATGGTAAAACGGTGGACCTCTACGACACGTTTTAGTGGTTTAGATGTTTGATAGTTTGCAAATTTTCGTTCTGTGTATACTTTTGCTATGTATGGTAGAACGGTAAACTTTTTCTATACACTTTTTAGTGCACTATCTATAAGTATGAAATATTCCACTTTTCGTGCTGTGTATACTTTTGTTACGTATGGTAGAACAGTAAACTTTTCCTATACACTTTTTAGTGCTAAACACTATCTAGAAGTATGAAAGATTCCACTTTTCGTGCTATGTATACTTTTGTTACGTATGGAAGAACGGTAAACTTTTTCTACAATTTCTTTAGTGTTAAGCAGTATTTAGCAGTAAATATTCTTATCAGTAAACAAAGATCAAAGGAAAGTTAGTGACATTGAGCTGCACCCGTCCATCAGCTGCACCCGTGTTTCAAACGCGGTCGCAATTTTCCAGCTGCGCGTGTGAACGCAACGTTACGTCTCTCGCCGGGGCTTAAACTCTGGATTTAAGAAGTCGTTTTCCGACATTAAAGCCGGCCTTCTTTTGCACGCTCCAGCCTTTTTAATTGCTCTCTCCTCGGGCCGAAATGAAAAGGAGGGTGCTCATTTGCATATTAATTTGACACCCGCTAATGGAAAGCCCTTTCGTGAGCTGTGTGTGTGTGTGTTTTTTTTACTCCCTCCTTGATTTTCCTCCTATT
>OU015490.1:15014914-15124914 GCA_907164885.2 Dolomedes plantarius
ATATTTTAAGGACTGTCCGGCAGTCAATGCGCCGAGGAGGCCCAACTGAATTCAATTCGCGCCCCCCACAAAAGTTAGATGCTCGCTACGCCTACGGTCCTAACCGGAGGTCCGAAATAACCGAGGCCAGGAGTGATTAAAATAATAATAATATATTATAATTGATTTTATCGTTTCAAAACGAAAGTGAATTTAAACAATTTTTTGAAACTGGGAACAAAAAAAGTCGAGTTCCCAAATTTTTTTTGTTTTGTTTACATTCTAAAATTTCCTTTAATTCTTCCGCTTTGTGGCGTTTTGAGTGCGAAAAAATCCTTCTTCTGCTTAAAAATGTCTAATGCGTTTTCTGCCAAATTTGACAAGTGGTCCCTGGTCAACAAAAGGTTAGGAACCCCTTCTCTAATTGGTCGATTTTTCTAAATTCGACCATGCCAAAAGAGTTCATAACCGAATGCTATCGCCAGATGGTATCATCAGTCGGGTCTAACGAACCCTTATTCTGTTAAAAGTTGACTTCAGCGCTGTCGACCAATCAACCAACGTGTGTATGTGTGTACACATGGGTTGTCGAAATTTTAGGCGGGAGCTTTCCCGAGCAGTGGCGCACCCAGGGTTTTTTCTTGGGGGGGGGGGGCGAGATGAACGGATAAAAATATTTATAATGCATGGGGGGGCGAGATGAACGGATAAAAATATATATAATGCGTGGGGGGGCCGAGATGAACGAATAAAAATATTTATAATGCATGGGGGGGCTGAGATGAACGGAGAAAATATTTATAATGCATGGGGGGCCGAGATGAACGGATAAAAGTATTTATAATGCATGGGGGGGGGGGCGAAATGAACGAATAAAAATATTTATAATGCTTGGGGGGGGCGAGATGAACGGATAAAAATATATATAATGCGTGGGGGGGGGGCCGAGATGAACGGATAAAAATATTTATAATGCATGGGGGGGGGGCGAAATGAACGGAGAAAATATTTATAATGCATAGGGGGCCGAGATGAACGGATAAAAGTATTTATAATGCATGGGGGGGGAGCGAAATGAACGGATAAAAATATTTATAATGCTTGGGGGGGGGCGAAATGAACGAATAAAAATATTTAGAATGCTTGGGGGGGGGCGAAATGAACGGATAAAAATATATATAATGCATGGGGGCGAGCGAGATGAACGGATAAAAATATTTATAATGCAAAATCAATATTCATAATGCAATTTCTATTTCTTTGGGGGGGGGCAGGGCCCCTTGGCCCCCCCCCCCCCCCCGGGTGCGCCACTGTTCCCGAATCACTTATGACAATTTTCCTGATTGGTTGATCTATGCTTTCCAAACGAAAGTGTTCTAAGTATTTTCGTCATGCATTTTACAGCAATTAATGTATTTTTAGGGTCGTCTAGATATTTTTTTTTTTTTTTTTTTAGGGGGGAGGGGGTCTTCTTGGGTGTAAAATCTCATGTGGTACCTTCCTTTTAAAAAGAGATAGTCTCATGCACCCCCATCTGAGAGAAGCGCGATACCGACTCGGGAAAACCGTTGTCGCGGTTTTTCACGAACGTGTGACGTCTTCTCCCCACTTCCACCCTTCTGCGGCCACCCCTATCTGCCCGGTTCATCGGCGGGTATCGCGTCGAGGCGCCGACAAAGTCCCGAAATTGTCGGCGAGGGGCTGCACATCAGTTAAAAAGCCCACGAGTTAATGAGATGTGAAGTCGGAGGAGGGTGAGCTGAAGTGAAGAGAGCGTGGCCGGATTTGGCGCCGAGAGGCGGTCGGAAATAGAAAGTCGAGCGCTAGAGCGGATTTATCTTGATTTTTTCCCCCCTATCTCTCTTAATATACACTTCCACCTTCAATTTCTCGATGCGAAAATGTGAGGGAAAATTGAGTTAATAAGTTCGTTTGACGTTTGGTGCCCCGCAGACGACAGCATTAACTGCCGGGTGTCGAAACCGTGACTTATTTTGGCACCTCTAAGGACGCGTTATTCTCGGCGCGCTGGCTTGTACAAATGATGTTTGAGGTTACGGTTACCGGAACGTTCGATAATGAAGGCTGGAGGAGTCTTGGGAAAGACTCTTTCAAAGCGGTGTCATCAAAAACTTAGTTTTGGGGGTCCAATTTTTATTTCCGTTTATAACGCTGTACGTTAATGGGGAAAAAATTTTCTATAAATGAAAATTTTTAGCCTGACAACGTAAAAATCTAGAAATCTATGTATATAAAACAGTTCCGTAACTGACTGACTGACTGACGGATTGATTGACTGACTGACATATAACGCACACACCAAACCGCTGGACCTAAAGGGCTGAAATTTTGCATGGCGATTCTTCTTATAGTGTAGGGGTGCACTAAGAGATATTTTTGAAAAATACTTCTTAGATTTTTTAAAATTAAATTTTTAAGCTGTTTTAGTAACTTTTTTAAAGTTTGCATTTAAAATAATAATTTGAGGGTTATGAAATTTACATCACGAGAAATATCCTAAAAATTCCTTTAAAATCAAATCTTTTTCAAATCTTTACCTCCATTTTCTGATTTTTGGTGAATTTTTAAAGATTAAATTTTAGAATTTAATTTATTAAATGCCGATCACGTGATTTCTTTTTCTGGTACTTTCAATAAATTTATCGTCACGTGCATAACAACAACATAAACAAAAAATATTTTTTTTCCTTGCTAATGCCGCAGACGATTGGACATTATCCAAAAAAATACTAAAATACAGTAAAAGATATGTTCCTCAAACTGTACTATATTAACTGTACTATATTCTTTAGTATATCCTATTAGATTTAATTTGAACATTTTCTTCTACATTATTTTGTCTATAAAAATATCCCTTACGATTTTTTTCTAAATATATATATATATATATATATATATATATATATATATATATATTTACATCAATTGTATACATTGAGCGTCGTATTTATTATTTATATATATATATATATATATATATATATATATATATATATATATATATATATATATATATATATATATATATATGGCATTAATTGCATACATTGATCGTTGTATTTAATTTGAATGTACTCCTTTGCAAAGTACGGGTTTTCAGCTAGTTATTAATAAGAGGTGAATTAGAGCTTGCAAATATTTTAGCATCCGAGGCATGACGTCATCGTGACGTTTATTTGTTCACACGCTGAGTGAATAAAGCTAGTAGTTACTCTTTTCCTAACGCGTAATAGATTCTCTGTATTAACTGAACTCTTTCGGTAATCCGTCAGTGGATTATCAGTTTTTAAAATGACATGTGCAATACATAATATAACACAAAAATATGGATCCATTTACACGCAGTACATAGGGCAAAATAGCATCTTGAATTAGCGACAGAGCAAAATGATTTATTACATCTTAAATCCACTTACCAGTGTAAAAAAAAAATGGTTACCTCAGTACCTATTAGGTTTATTATATAGAAATTATTTATATATTTATATAGATATATAGATTTATATAGATATTTATATAGAAACTAGCTGAATACCCATGCTTCTCTGTGGAGTACAGTCAAATTAAATACAACGGTCAATGTATGCAATTAAAGCCAAAAACAATATATTTATAATAAACACGACGGTTAATGTATCCAATTAATGCCAAAAAAATATATTTCTAAAAAAATCGCAACGGATATTTTTATAGACAAATTAATGTAGAAGAAAATATTCAAATTAAAAACAACGGTCAATGTATGCAATTTGTATGTTTAATATCCATAAAACATAATATTTAGAATTAAATTCTTAAAAACTTCCATCTCAATTAGTATAGTGGTTAAGTTTTATTTTTTACTGTATTTTAATAGTTTTTTTGTAATTTATTTCGTTGTACTGCACGTGACGCAAAATTAATTTAAAGTATCACAAAAAGAAAAGAAAAACCACGTGATGAGCATTTAATAAATTAAATTCTTAATCTTTAAAATTCGACAAAAATCAAAAAACGGAGGTAAAGATTCGAAAAAGATTTCATTTTAAAGGAATTTTTATGACCTTTCTCGTGATATAAATTTTATAATCCTCAAATTATTGTTTTAAATGCAAACTTTAAAGAATGTTACAAAAACAGCTTAAAAATTTAATTTTAAAAAAATCTAAGAAGAATTTTTCAAAAATCGTTCTTAGTGCACCCCTACACTTTAAGAAGAATCGCCATGCAAAATGTCAGCCCTTTAGGTCTAGCAGTTTGGTCTGTGCGTTATCTGTCAGTCAGTCAGTCACGGAATTGTTTTATATAATATATAGATGATTTATAAAGATATAGTCTCTCATTTACATAGATAGGCAAAAAAATTCAAAACAGATAAAGGATGGAATAAAATGTAAGATTACACAGGAGACACCCCGAAAGAAAATTCAAAAGAATTTTCAAGAGCCCTAAAAGCTCCTATGTATGGTGGTCAAATGTAACTACATTTGAAATAAAGTTTGTCAAAAGTGAGACTTTGTATATATCTAGACAAGCACCCACAGTCTAGACACACAAGGAAGAAAATAGTAAGCTGTTACACACTTTTTTGGTAATGTTATTTATGCCCCTAAACTCTTTCTTCGTCTTGGGCTCTATCCCTGTGCCCCTACCGCATCCGTCTAATTCAGGGATTCCCAACCTTTTTTAAGTTTGTGGCACCCTTTGGAATGAGATTAAAAACTCGGGGCACGAGAGTCAGAATTTTAGCCTTTCCAATTTTTTAAATATTAAATCAAATTGTAATTTATACTAGGGACATGTCAAATTTAAGTTCAAATAATAAATACCAAAATAAATACTAAAATAAATGTAAAATTCGAAACTATTCTCTGAGATCGAAGTTCTTAGTGCTGTACTAACGTCTGGGCATTGGCGAGAAAAAAACAGGTGCCCGTGGAACCAATTTCCGAGGGTGTCATTTAGTAGTTACGTTTCATGATGTATCGCCAACTGGATGCCAATTTCTGAACTCTAAACCTTCCATCTAGCTGTCAGAGAGGGGTCTGGGAACCACGATTTCCGCTTCTTCGCTGAAGAGGTCATTGTTTCAATGATGATTGGGATGCCATTTCAGTTCAGGTGTTACGAATCTCCAACAACACTCATTTTACAGAAAAGAAGAAAAAAAAATTAGTTCTAACTTGGGATGATTAGATAATTGGTTAATTTTTTCTATTATCTGTATATATAAAACAGTTCCGTAACTGACTGACTCACTGACATACAACACAGACCAAACCGCTGGACATACAGTGCTGAAAATTTGCATGGCGATTCTTCTTATAGTGTAGGGGTGTACAAAGAAAGACTTTTGAAAAATTCTTCTTAGATTTTTTTTAATTAAATTTTTAAGCTGCTTTAGTAACTTTTTTAAAATTTGAATTTAAAATAATTTTTTGAGGTTTATAAAATTTATATCACGAAAATACAGTAAAAGATATGTTCCTCAAACTGTCCTATTACATTTAATTTGAATATTTTCTTCTACATTATTTTGTGTATAAAAATATCTCTTACGATTTTTTTATAAATATATATTTTCGTTTTTTTTCATCAATTGCATATATTGATCGTTGTATTTATTATAAATATATTTATACATAATTTTGGCATTAATTGCATACATTGACCGTTGTATTTAATTTGAATGTACTCCGTGGCGAAGTACGCCTAGTAAGTCAATAATTTCTAGTCTGCGTAAGATTCGATGACGGGGCAATATACAGCTGATAGTACGATGTCTAAATACTCAACCCAGTATATCGAACTGTTTTGGTGTTATATTCTCCAAGCATTTGAAGAATTTTGTTTTTGAAGAAATGTAACTTTTCCTTTCATCCCTTGAGTTGGTCGATAAAATGAGGATCAAGCATGCTTGGGAACTAAACTCTGAGAGTCCCACGTCAGGTTGACCACCTGACTAAGACATGCTGCTGTACAGCACCCCAAGCCCACGGTCAGGAAAGCAGAGGTGGGCACCGCCGGCCTTGGTCCACAGTGGACTGTAGCGCCATTGGTTAGTTTCAGTTTGGTTAGTAGCTTTTCCATTTTAAAATTTTTCTTCCACACATGGAAAGGGTGCGCGTTTCAAATACAGTACAGTTATTGTATATTATTGTCTTGCGTAACCGTTGCTCTGATTCAGCAAAAATAAGCATAGCTTGAACCCCCCCCCCATCCCCCCCATGAATCCATACGTCATACTTGAACTGCCACAAGGAAAGCAAAGTCGTTGATTTAATTTTAGTTAATAGTTGAAATAATTTGATAAGGATGGTTATAGTAGTTGAATATAATTTATTACCATGTTTTTATTAACTCGCTTTCTTGTTTGTGTGTGTGTTTGTCCAGTACAAATCTTGCAATCGATTTTTAACTAACTTCCCGTCTAGCTAGACATTTGAAACTTTTAGAATAGCCCAGAACACGGTGACAATGCATTATTTTGATACTTTTAGCCATCTTTAAGCAGCACTGAATTCATTTTCGGTTAATTTTGTTTTGTAGACTGGTGCAGCCATCTATCCACCGGGACGGGAACGAAAAGTTAAACGCAGGTTAACTTCCAATTAACTTAATTTTCTTTCAAGTGGATGGGATAATTCCTCAAAAAAATTTTATAAAAGTATTTATTAATACATATAATTGTCAAGTTTATAGGATTCAACAGAAAATTTAAAAACGTGGTATATAAAAAGTTCTTTTTTAATCTTGTAATTGTTTATATGTCTTAAAGTCTATTTTATGACACAATGAACTTCGTTAAATCACATCTGTGATGCAGTATTCGCACGGGGTACAAAATCACCCCTAGAACGTAAAACGAAGTCCACTCGCCTCCTTGAGAACTCGTATAAATAGAATTTAAAAATATTCTATTTTGGATCTCGTCAGAATTGTAAAGCCATTCTCCATAGGGGACGTTCAAGTTTTCAAAGGAGAAAGGGGGGGGGGGGGGTTCAAGCTTATTTTGCTGACAAGGGGGAAGCGGACATCAGTGCGGTGTTCAGGTATGACAGATGACAGGCACGCAAGAGAGTGCGATGTGATGTGCTCCTGACTACGCCAACCCTCCTACCTACAAATATCCCCCCCACCCACACACATATATATGTATATATGGTGAAACTTTGCTATGGCGGGTAGTCGTTATTCCGAAAAAGGTGTCCGTTCTGAGGGGGGGGGGGCGTGGAAAAGATGCTTCTTCCATAAAATTTGCACTACGGAGTCATGAATCGGTTCTGGACAAAATCGGGCATTTTAGAGGGGCGGCCGTCTAGAGAGAGAGAGGTGTTTCACTCTCTCTCTCTCTCTCTATATATATATATATATATATATATATATATATATATGTACAGTAACCACCGCTTATAGTGATCAGTGGTTATAAGAATCAACCGTTTATAAGAATCAATATCGCAAAAACAAAAACAAATGCATTTTTTCCATGTTAAAATTTTCGCTTTAAAGAATCAATCCACCGGTTTTAAGAATCAGTTTAAAATCTTCGCTTTCCTTTCATTTTTCCAAAAAAGCCACTTAAACCCTTAAAAGGGCACGAAGTTCTTTCTTTCTTTTTTTTTAAAAGAAAGAGTGATAAGATGAGATGCAATACAGTCGTAAAATGCATCCCTTTCTTTGTTAGACATAACATAATAGTTTCCCCTTAAACGCTTTAGCTAAACACTGTCCCATTAGCTTGACCCAGGGGCATCCTATCCGTCTGGATCCAATTTCACTTTTCTCCACTGACAAACAAAGATAGGGACTCTTTTTTCCACCTCCCACATCCTGGTTGCGGCTTCCTGGACCCTGAAACACATAAATCTTTGGCGAAGTGTCCACTATCACTTAGGCAAACATGACATTATTAGATTCAGCACGCTATCAAACCACCGTGAAATGTAAGCTAGAAGGTAAATCTTGGTTTGAGACTATTGGTATGGAAAGAGGTATAAACAGCCTCCTGAAAACTTCATTACGTCAAGCTACCATAAAAAAACTTTTTCTTGCACCCTTCCTGTAGCTGAAAAGTTAAACTGTTAAGCAGGTATGTTGTACCGAATATTGGGTATTTTTTCTTCTCTTACTATAATCACGTGTATCTACTTATAGGTCTAGAAATTAAGTTGTATTTTTAAAATTATAAAAAATAATTTTAATAAAAGATAATTAACTTAAATTAAAGATTATTTTATGGTAAATTATCTAATATACACAGTGCGTCAAATAAGTTTTAAGACTCGTCCCAGAGCGCAGGTTGTAGAGGTGCTTTGAGTGTAAATCCGCATGCGTCATAACGTCCATCATCTGCTGGCACACTGCTAACAAGTGCGCATTTCGTTAAGTAGTTGAGAGAAGGCGAGTGTTTATTGCACAAGTGAATATTTTTCATGTTGATTTTTTAAGATTGAGCAAAGAGCTGTAATTAAATTTAACGCAAAACTTGGTAAAAGTACTACGGAAACCTATCAACTCATAAAACAAGTTTATGGTGACTGTTGTTTAAGTAGATGAAATGTTTTTGTGTGGCACAAACGTTTTTTTGGACGGAAGAGATACGGTAGAAGATGATCATCGTAGTGGAAGACCAATTTCATCTAGGAGACCTGAAGTTATTGAGAAAGTACGAAATTTCGTAACAAACGATCGCTGTGCATCACTGAGAATGATGGAAGACTCTTTAAACATCAGCAAACATAGAATTCGAATCCTCCTGCATGAAGATTTGGCAAAACAAAAGTGTGTGCTAAATTTGTTCCACACACTTTAACCCCTGAACAAAAGGCAATGAGAAGTGCACATTGCGGAGACATTATTTCTGCCGCTGAAAACGATCCAAACTTCTTGAAGTCCATTGTTACAGGTGATGAAACCTGGTGTTTCCAATATGATCCTGAAACAAAACGAAAAAGTGCGGAATGGAAGTCACCAAATTCACCATAAGCCAAAAAAACAAGAAAAGTTCCATCCAAAATCAAAACAATGCTCATTACATTCTTCGATAGTAAAGGTATTATCCACAAAGAATTTGTTCCAACTGGACAAACAATTACAGGTCAATACTACTTAGCTGTTTTAAAGCGTTTGATGGCCAGAAATCGTCGCATTCGTCCAGACTACAGGACTGAAATCAGTTGGTGTTTGTTACACGACAATGCACCCAGTCACACCTGCCTTATTGTTAGTCGATTTTTGGCAAAAGATAATGTCTGTGTGTTGAACCATCCACCGTATTCACCTGATTTAGCAACATGTGACTACTCCTTATACCCAAAACTTAAAATGAAGTTAAAAGGGTGGTATTTTGAGGATATTTCGACAATACAAGAAACTTCGACGCGTGCTTTGCAGGCCATTCCACAAAGTGATTTACAACAGGCTTTCGATTCATTATTAAATCGCTGTAAAAAGTGCATTGAAGCCGGAGGGTCCTATTTTGAATAAAAAACCAAAACAGGTATTAATTTCTTGTTCCCATTTCTTTTTACAGACCCAGTCTTAAAACTTATTTGACGCACTGTGTATGTATATATAGGTGTGCGTGTGCCTGTCCAAAAACCTAAATTTCGGCTATAAGAATCAACCGCTTATAAGAATCAAAAACAGTAATAACAAACGTGATTCTTATAAGCGGAAATCACTGTATATATATATATATAACTAGTAGTGAAAATGAGTTCTGTTTTGACGGTTAACGATCTATGCACTTTTATCTAAAGATGTACAATAAATTGAATGATTGAAAAAACCGTTTCGCCTACGAAACAGTGACGAGAAATGGGCCAAATCTTACGTAAGCAAAGGGGGGGGGGACATCTGCTTATTCTTGCTTACAAGGAAAAAGAAAGGGTCTAAAATGACCCAAAATGATGCTTACGTAATACTTCAACGGTCCCATTCTGAAATGCAAAATAAGACGTCGTCTGTAGGGGGGGGGGGGGGAAAGAGAGGTTAATACTATACCCACGGAAACTGTTCTCTTCCATCAAGTCCCCAAACGACCCTAGCAGCGCGACGAAACGTTCGAAATTCGAACGAAACGCGGCGTGACATTCCGTCCATTCGTGACACAGATCTCCCGACGAAACTGCGGACACTGGCTATGATTTCACGAGTGCCTTTTTGCCAACAGCTGCAGTCGTTTGTCTTCTTTCGATTTGGGCGCTGGGTTACGGTTAGAGTGACTGGGAGGGGGGTTATGTCTCATTTTCTTGTCAAAACGTTACGCGTCCCCATGTGTTTCTCCGATGGCTTTCGAGAAGGGGAACTTCGCCGTATTAAGTAATCGGCTGTCGAATTAAAGCGTGCCGGAGAAGATACCACCTCATGAAAGATTCTATTCTTGTGCAGAACGTATTGGGGTGGGATGTGCTTAACACGCAAATGGGAATGGAGAGGATCAAAACCAACTGCGGGAAACGGGGAAAAATGACACTTTCCAGTGTCAGTTTCTCCAGACCGATAGTAATGATGTTAACGAAAGTGTGGGTTAGATTCGAAATCAGAATTAGAATTTCATGAACACTTGTATTCGAAGTTTTCCAAGAATTTCGAATTCGAATTTTTCTTAGAAATGAAATCCAAATTTCTAAAGAATTTCGAATTCGAATTGGAATTACTTAAAATTTTTCGAATTGCTTAAATTTTTCCGAGAATTTGAATTCGATTTTCCAGAGAATCTGGATTAGAACTTGAGAAACTCAATTCGAATTTTTCTGAGAAAATGAATTCGAATTTTCTGAGAAATTTAATTCGAATATTGCTGATAATCAGAATTTTAATATTGCTGAGGATCAGATTTCGAAATTTTCTGAAAAATTGAATTTGAATTTTTCTGACAATCAGAATTTGAATTTTTCTGAGAAATTGAATTTGATTATTTCAGAGAAATTGAATCTGAATTTTTCTGACTGTCAGAATTCGAATTTTCTGAGAAATTGAATTGGAATATTGCTGAAAATCAGAATTTGAGTATTGTTGAGATTCAGAATTTGAATTTTTCTGGGAATCAGAATTTGAATTTTTCTGGGAATCAGAATTTGAATTTTTCTGGGAATCAGAATTTGAATTTTTCTGGAAATCAGAATTTGAATTTTTCTAAGAGATTGAATTTGAATTTTTCTGAGAAATTGAATTTGAATTTTTCTGAGAAATTGAATTTGAATTTTTCTGAAAAATTGAATTTGAATTTTTCTGAGAAATTGAATCTGAATTTTTCTGAGAAATTGAATCTGAATTTTTCTGACAATCAGAATTCGAATTTTCTGAGAAATTGAATTTGAATTTTTCTGAAAAATAGAACTTGATTTTTTCTGAAAAATTGAATTTGAATTTTTCTGACAATCAGAATTTGAATTTTTCTGAGAAATTGAATTTGATTTTTTCAGAGAAATTGAATCTGAATTTTTCTGACTGTCAGAATTCGTATTTTCTGAGAAATTGAATTGGAATATTGCTGAAAATCAGAATTTGAATATTGTTGAGATTCAGAATTCGAATTTTTCTGGGAATCAGAATTTGAATTTTTCTGGGAATCAGAATTTGAATTTTTCTGGGAATCAGAATTTGAATTTTTCTGGGAATCAGAATTTGAATTTTTCTAAGAGATTGAATTTGAATTTTTCTGAGAGATTGAATTTGAATTTTTCTGAGAGATTGAATTTGAATTTTTCTGAGAGATTGAATTTGAATTTTTCTGAGAGATTGAATTTGAATTTTTCTGAGAAATTGAATTTGAATTTTTCTGAGAAATTGAATTTGAATTTTTCTGAGAAATTGAATTAGAATTTTTCTGAGAAATTGAATTAGAATTTTTCTGAGAAATTGAATTTGAATTTTTCTGAGGAATTGAATTTGAATTTTTCTGAAAAATTGAATTTGAATTTTTCTGAAAAATTGAATTTGAATTTTTCTGAGAAATTGAATCTGAATTTTTCTGACAATCAGAGTTCGAATTTTCTGAGAAATTGAATTGGAATATTGCTGAAAATCAGAATTCGAATATTGTTGAGATTCAGAATTTGAATTTTTCTGAGGGATTGAATTTCAATTTTTCTGAGAGATTGAATTTGATTTTTTTCCGAGAATTTGAATTTGATTTTTTTCTGAGAATTTGAATTTGAATTTTTCTGACAAACATAATTTGAATTTTTCTGAAAAACTGAATTCGAATTTTTCTGAGGATCAGAATTCGAATTTAATCGAGGAACACTCGTCATTTGCTTACTGCTAGAGTCCAAGCAACACGTTGTTTGGGTAAATAGCGTAGAGCTCAAGCCAGACTGCAACTAAACTAAGTAGACGAGGACTCTTTGAGAAAAACTGTGTTCAACTTGACCCGGACTGACACTTAGATTCAAGCTTATTTGGACTATAAATTTTACCAACATATATACTTCCTTTATAGCTAAGTTATAATTGGTTAACTGAGCAGTCAACTTATTAATTTATGTCACTGAACTATGTATTAACCAGTTTAACTACTTAACTATAATGAGTATAATAAATTAAGGGCCTGTTCACATAGAATTAGCCAGCGTCAGCGTTATTCGTATTTACATATTTTAAACCAATCATAGACCTCAACAATTTCGTGTCTAATCGTTTGGAGGTTTGTAATTGGTTAAATATATTTCAATACCATCAATAACGCTGACGGATTCTATGTCAAAAAGCCTAAGATATGCTGCGTGATATGTTAGTTAACCAACTTGAATTGGTTTTTAAATGCTTGATTTGCAGTTTTGTAATACGATTTTATACGTTTTTAACTGTAGGAAGATTTTTTTTTACATACGGATAAATTTTGTATAATTTTTCCATGCGGATAATTATTGTAGGATAATTTTAATGCTGAGGATTTTCGTAGGATGATTTCTTTTGTACAGATGATTTTTTTTTTGGGGGGGCGGGGGGTGCAGGGTCTTGTCTAAATGCGGATGATTATTGTAAGATGATTTCGTTTTCATACGGAAGATTTTTATAGGATGACTTTGTTTCCATATGGAGTATTTTGTTCGATGTATTTTTTTTTTAATCTTAGGTGATTTTTGATTTCATATTCATATTTATTTTTGTCAGATTTTATTTTCGCACTGACGAATTTTTTCCCTATACGAATGAATTTTTAAGAATGATTTTGCTTTCGGATATACAATTTTTGCTAGAGGATTTTTTCATAATTTTTTTTTATAGAAGGTATTTATTTTCATGCAGATGACTTTTAACAGGTGATTTTGTTTTCATGCAGACGACCTTCATAAAGCTGTTTTCTTTTTTTCTTTTTTTAAGCAAACGATTTTCAAATACAGCTTCTGCGGCTGAGTGTTTTGCACTATTTGTTATGACAAAGAGTGCGACAAGGCTTTAATCATGGGTAGAATGATCATGGTCTTTTTTTAGTTTTTATTCTAATTCTAATACACAGGAGCTAAAGATGTTTGAGCCATCGTTCTGTCAATCATCAAAATTTAATAAGCACAAATATGGCAGTAACGTTTCCCGTCTTTTCCAAGTTTTTAATCCGTTGAAGTATTTATTTATAAAAAAAAAAAAAAAAAAACATTGTTCTATACATGTATTTTTAGCCACTTTTCCAGTTCCTGTCTGCCGTGTTATTCTAGTCTCTTAGAATGGGGGGGGGGGGGGCACTGAGCAGGGAAGGATTCCTTGTCTGACACGGTTGTGATTGAGGGAATAACTTGGTAGCTTTTGTTTGACTTAGTTTCTTTGCGCTTGTATAACTTAATATCCCGCATGTCAGACTGAGGGGGAAGCAAAGGGGTTCGTTAATTTTAGAATTTATGGCAGGGAAGGTTCAACGTTTAAACGGTCGCCAGTCAAAATGACAGGCGTAACAGAAAATGTTCTTAAAGAGATTTTTTTGTGTGTGTTTGCCTTTAACGTCGGCTGGTTTTAATTTATGTACACAGAAGTGCCAGAAAATCTGAGACACCTGTCTAGTACGTCGTTGGGCATCGACTATGAAAGCCGATATGCAGTGAAAGTCGTATATGGGATGTTACCAGAGGCCCAAGCATTGAACGGCCATGATTTTTTTTTATCTAATGTTACTTTATTCTGCTTGATGTGTCGACAGAAGACGCCGGTAACACTATTGGCTTAGGTTCTATGTTTTACTGTAATTCTCCAATTCGAGGTACATCCTTGAAAGGGTCTAACTTGAAAAATATAAACTTTGCCCGTATCTTTGAAATGTCACGACCGATCGCACGAGCACCCACTATCACACCTCGTTGAAATTCGCCTAATATCATATCATGCTCATTGCTCTGTTAGCTTTTTAAGCATCCACAGATGTCTGTCACTCTCTATATGCTGCTCGCGGACGAACGGGAAAGATAGTATTGCTGAATGTTCCAAAATCGATCGTCTATCCCAGTCTTTCTGGTCCTTAAGTGTATATTAATTCTGCGTGTTGAAAGTAAAATCTGAAACTTTAAAGAAAATCAAATTTTAGAACAGATAATTAGAGAGAAAAAAAATTATTTCTCTATCACACAAATCGAGTACAATTTTCAAATAAAAATCTGTCAATCCACGTCGACAATCCTTGGAGGCATTTTCTTTATAGGTTGACATCGAGCTGAGCGAATCCAATAGGACAGCAACCTTAATTCATGGAAATAAGCCACTCAATTGTCCCCTAGAGCTGAGCGAATCCAATAGGACAGCAACCTTAATTCATAGAAATGAGCTGCTCACTTACCCCATTGAACTGAGTGAATCCATTAGGACAGCAAACTTAATTCATGGAAATTAGCCGCTCAATTGTCCGTGCTGAGCGAATCCAATAAGACAGCATCCTTAATTCATAGAAATAAGCTGCTCACTTACCCCCATCGAACTGAGTGAATCCTACAAGGCAGCAAACTTAATTCATGGAAATGAGCCGCTCAATTGTCCCCTCGAGCTGAGCGAATCCTACAGGGCAGCAAACTTAATTCATGGAAATGAACCGCTCACTTGCCCCATCGGTTCTGTCCATTCAACAGAAACGAGAGAAAAGGGATCCAATAATAGACATCGTTTTATGAAATTCCCCTGAAAATATCCAGTCAGGAAGCCATTGTAGAATGGATTGTTGCAAATGGAGCTGTTTTCAGGTGGCATACAAGATAATTCGATGCCCCCCCAAAAAAATAAATAAATAAATAAAAAAAATTTGTTATTTCGTGGTGTTCATCCTTATCATTTGGGAAATTGATGATAAATGTCGAAAGTGAGGAGTCCATCCAGTGCTTCGACACTCTAATTTCAAACATTTCGAAAAGCGGACTGAACCGTTTGGGCTCGCGAATGCCTCAAATATTTAAAACGATTTTTTCGGCAGGCCTAACTCAAATTCCATCCGTTTTTATTAGTTACTTTCCGTCCAATCCCCGACGCCCGCAGGCCGATGACGTTGAAATGACGTCCCTCGGCACGTGCTAGTGTGCGGACCTCCCGACGAGTTTGGGGGCGCAGTGGGGTCAGTGGAACGAGGAGGAAACCTTGCCATCACCTACCTTCGTCAGCACATTACGGGCGCAATTTGATTAATAGGATGATAGGATGAAATTATCAGTGACAGGCGCGCAGGCACGAAAATCCCAGAGATGACATAGAAAGTATTAGGAGGGATGACAACTTACGGCTGCTGCAATCCGGAAGACCGGCAAGTGTCCGGGTAATCGTCCGGCAAAGCATATGTCCAAAGACAAGGGGAGGGGCCCCCGTCGTGAAACCTTTTGCTAAATAAGCGCCTTCGACGATCGTCACTGGCCTCGGGCCCTGGCCGACTCTACCCCAAAAATCATTCTATGTATTCGACCGTAAAGAATAATGAAATGCCGGTGGCGAAACTTTTTGCCATGTTTTTATTAACTCGCTTTCTTGTGTTGTTTGTTTGTGTGTGTGTTTGTCCGGTACAAATCTTGCAAATCGATTTTTAACTCACTTCCCGACTAGATAGACATTTGAAACTTTTAGAACAGTTCAGAACACGATGACAATGCAATCTTTTGGTACTTTTAGCCATCTTTAAGCAGGATTGAATTCATTTTCAGTTATTTTCAGTTAATTTTGTCTTGTAGACTGGTGCAGCCATCTATCGCCCGGGAGGGGAACGAAAAGTTAAACGCGAGTTAACTTCCAATTAATTACATTTTCTTTCAAGTGGGTGGGATAATTCATCCGAAAAATTTTAAAAAAGTATTTATTAATGCATAGAGTTGTCAAGTTTATAGGATTCAACAGAAAATTTTAAAAACATGGTATATAAAAAGTTCTTTTTATCTTGTAATCATTATGGATAAAAATGTCGTCACGGTGGATTCGTGTTGCAGCGAACACTACAGAAACGTATGCTCATTATACCGAACAAACGATATTTTCGGGTAGGGTGGAGGAAAGGTGAGCCAGCTGCAGCCGGCTGTTTCTATAAGATTTACCGAAGAATATCCCTATCACGAGCCCCACTGGATGTAAGGCTTATTGTGGATTTAAAATATTGCAGCTAACTAGCATACGGCTCGTCGGATAAGAGCGGGGGGAATCGTATGTCTTATAGGGCGTCCACACACATCTGCACTGCACATAATTCTAGGGGGAAAGCAGGGATTTATGGGCAGAGCGCTCTGCAGCGATCCCTCCATCGAGCGGTTTTTTGCACAGATCATCAAAGAGACACGAGGGACCTTGGGGGGGAGGTTCTAAATGGGGGAACGTCTGGAAGACAATCTAGTGTTCCTTCACACATCGCTTGGGGGAGGAGCGTGACTAATCGACCCCCAAATGTGCCAAGAGGAGCCGGGGGGGGTTTGTCTGAATGTGTGTGAAAGCGCCTTTAGGGCCTGTTCACATAAGGAGTCCGGTAGAGGAAGCGTAAAAGGAAAGATGGCGGTGAGACGGAAATAAACCAATCATAGGCGTTAAAAATTTCGTAGCTAATCGTTCGGAGGTTTGTCATTGGTTGAATATATTTCAATACTTTAACGCTTTTCTCTACCGTACTCATATGTGATCAGGCCTTTATTCTTCATCAATTTCCCCTTTCGGGAGGATTATTGCGTAATGTACAGGGTAGGGATGCGACATGGACAACAAAACATCGATGTTTTGAAACATCGATCTTCAATATTAAAACATCGATGCTAATAAAACATCGCCCAAAAACCATCGATGTTTTTAACCTTCTCCTTACGGGGTGGGATAGTATATATCCCAAGAATGAATATGTATGTATGTATATGTATGCATATATATATATGTATATATATGTGTGTGTGTATATATATATATATATATATATATATATATATATATATATATATATATATATATATATATATATATATATATATATATATATATATATATATATATACAGAGCGAGAGATAACCCCCTTAATGGCAGTTCTTACAAAGGGGGTATGAAATTTCTCGTTGTAAAGAGGGAATCGGAAAAAATTGGCCCCGTAAGCTAAAGGTTAAACATCGATGTTTTAGAACATCCGTTTTTAAAAACTGATTTAGTAACCTCTAACATTAATGTTACTTCGGTTAGTCGTAGGGGGGGGGGGGGGGGATATTAATTTTACTCTCTGATTGGGCTGACAAAAATGACAAAAACTTGGTTGCTAGAGTCAGTGCATATCACAGAATTTCCGTGATGGATTTTATTACTTTTACCAGAAAATTGAGAAAGAAATTATTTCTATAAAAACAATTGATAGGACCAAAGCCATAAAAAAAAAATCCGTGATGTTTTCTAATTTAAATTGGCCGAATGTGAAAAATTATTGTAATATTTATTTACTAGTTGGAGAATAATTTACTTCCAGAAAGCTTAAATAATTTAGTAAAAAAAAAAAAAATCTGAAGTTGTTACATTTAACAAGTGTTTAAAACCCGCGTCTTCAATAAATGAAATGAGCTGAGAATCTCTACAAATCATGCAAAGAATAGTTGGAGAAACTTTGCTGTGCATATCTCCACCAAATTTTTTTTATTATGGGGCTTTTTCATTAAAAAAAAACATCGAGTACAAAACATCGATGTTAAAAGAACATCGGCTTCAATAAATCGATATTTAGAACATCGATGTTTTTATCAAAACATCGACTTACAGGGTGGTTATAATGAAAGTTCCACAATGAAATGGTTATAAAAGGAAAACTACTGGACGGAATGTTATCAAACTTGGTAATAGTTTAAAAGAGGTCATGGGAATTTCTTTTCCACAAAAAAAAAAAAAGAAAAAAAAAAGAAAAAAAAAGTTCAAAAACTCACCACCAGGGGGAAAATGGCGCTGTATGCGATATTGTTAAACGAAATAAGACATGAAGACATCGGTTTAAAATGTGTTTAATCGTTTCTGAAACGTGTTACAAAGCATGTTCAATAGTGGCGTCCGCCATTTTCCGAAAGCAAGTTAAATCGCTTTACTGCATTCCCAACAGTAGCTCTTATAGCATATCAGCAGGAATGTTACGGACATGTCGGTGTATCGCATCTTTCAATTCCGCCAAATTCTTTAGATTATCACCATAAACAGGACTTTTGATATAACCCCTTAGCCAGAAGTCAGCAGTGGCGGATCAGGGGGCGGGGCGGGGGGGGGCGGTTCTCTGATTTTATTAATATTATATTTATTTTTCTCATTGTATAACTAACTACTCTAACATCAATTCTATTTTTATTCAATATCAAAAAATCCCAATATTTCATATTTTAAGGACCGTCCGGTAGTCAAAGCGCTGAGGAGGGCCCTAACTGAATTCAATTCGTGCCCCCCCCCCAAAAAAAAAAAGAAAAGTTAGAAGCACACTACGCCTATGGTGCTGAGAGATGCCATAGATCTGACGCTGAGTTGCTGAGAATCGCCCGGTATTCTTCGTCGTATTCCAGAACCCACGAACTTTTCTTGATGTATTTTAAAATTTTGCATGTAACTGTATTTATCCTAGAAGTGCAATAAACACATGAAAATCATTAAATAGTCTGATAGTCTTTATTTTAGGCAAAGTCCTTATAGACCAGGCTCTGATTTTCCATTAGGCCCGGAACTAGTAAGTTTTTTTGGGCCCCCGAATGTTGGGGGCCCTAAAAAACTTCTATTTTAAAAGAAGGAAAAAAAAAGAAAATTTCCAATTCAGTTTTTTTTATTTTACCTTTTTCAATATCAATTTTTATTATATATCCTTTCAAATTTGATTGATTGGTTCATCATATGTATAGTTATATGTATAGTTCATATGTATGTTATAGTGTATATAAGGGATTACTAAGTTTTTCTGGTTGCATTGTATTGGTGTTTTAATTTAATGAAGAAGTTAATATGTTGTATTGCTTTTTGTTATTTGATAATGCTCTAGGCTTCTACGTTTCAAATAGCCAATTCTCGGTAAAATGATACTTTCACAATGATTCATGATTATTTTTTGTGTGTGTCAATTTTGGAAATTTTACGCCCACATCACTGTTAGGGGGCCCCCATCGCCCCATCCCGAGTTGTGCCTAAAGAATTTTCTAAATCGGGCCCTGTTTTAGACTGGTTAGTTTTCTGGTGTCAGAAGTCCTGATTTAAGTATTAGGTTGAGGAAAGACTGACGGATGACGACGATGAGCCTGGAAATTACAGGTAAACCGATTCTTTGTGTCAGATTCTGGCTTTGGCCTAAAAAATTTGAATAATGTTGTGTGTTTTGGAAAATTTGGAAAATTGATCGATGCTGTGGAGAAGCTGTGCGACGAGTCTGAAAACCTAGATACAAGAGGATCAGCTCAGATTATAATGGCAAATGTTTGCGATTTTAAGTTTATAGCGTTTCTACGGCTGTGGTCAGACATTTTGGAGGAAATCAACCACACTCAACACTACCTGCAAATTCAGGGGATTTCCTTGGACAAGGCTTTAAATAAACTAAGAGCATTAGAGCTTTTTATTAAGTAAAGCAGAGAATCTTTTGTTAGTGATGCTTTGGACTTCACTTCCCAGAAATGTGAAGAAATGGGAATTGCTATTCAAAAGAGAGGCAGAAAAAGAACGAAAGAGATGATGCCGGGTGAAAAAGCTAAAGATGAGGGTTTATCTTTACAAGAAGAACTAAGGAGGTCCATGTTCCAGGGCCGCCCAGAGAGTTTACGGGGCCAGGGGGGCAAACTTCTGTTGGGGGCCCCAATAAAAATAAAAATTGCAAAGAGACGAAAACACACATTCAAATTAAGTTATTCATACTTAAAATTTTTTTGCATGAAAGATTAACATAATTATTATATTTCATTGCACTGCTCTCTTGTTATATTTTCTGAGGAAATCTAATAAATATTTTTTTTAAAATTTTTTTGGGGCCCCTCCGGCAGTTGGGGGCCTGGGGCAAAGTGCCCCAGTTGCCCCCCCCCCCCCTCTGGGCGGCCCTGCCATGTTCCAGTGTGTAGATAGGTTGTATTTGGAACTCCAAACAAGAACAAAATCCATGGAGAACATTCATAACAAATTTGAAGTATTGCAGTCGGTTAATTTGATCAAAGCTCCAGATGAGAAATTGCCAGAAATTATTTCTCGTCTAACTGAAAGTTACGACGAATTTTCTAAGGACGAGATTTTGCCAGAAATGAAAAGACTAAGACGTAATTGGTCGGATATTTGTTCGGATAATCGTTTCTGCATAGATTGAACCAGTTTGAATGTTTCATTAGGAGATATATTATTCCATTCCATAATGATAAACTTCAAATATTAATACAGAGGAAGTCAAAAAGTGGTCAGCTCTTCAAGTTTTGCAGTTCATTGTTGGTATGGAATTTCAAGAGTCAGTACCAAACTTGTGTTTAGCACTAAAGTTGTTTTTGACGATCTGCATTTCAGTCGCAACTTGTGAAAGAAGTTTTTCGAAATTGAAAGTCATCAAAAACTATTTGCGCTCAACAATGAGCCAAATCATACTAAATGGCCTAGCAATGTTATCCATCGAGAACAAGTTGGCTATGAAAACAAACTTTCATGAGACAATTAGACAATTTTCTGATGCAAAAGTTAGAAAAAGACAATTTTAAAAGGAGGCTTTTACCTATTTGAAATTAATACAGAATTCTTAATTTAACTTGCTTATATGGAATTTTTTAAAAATGTTTGTTTTTAATAAGTTTTCAGAACGCACTTTTTGGAACCCCCCCTTTTTGGAAATGCCCCTGGGTCTCATACAACATGGTTTCACACAACACGGCATTTTCTAGGTGATGTATTCCCATTCTATTTTTTTTCATACTGATACTGTGAATGTGTATTGCCTTGTGAAAAGTAAAAATTTTTAAAGTTGAATTACCAATAAAGTTAACGTAGATCAAAGTGAGGTATTTCTTTGGTTTTCCTTGAAGCTACCTGAATATTATAAGTAAGTATTGGCGCCAAAATGGCTCCTATTTTTTATATGAATTTTATCTTTAACTATTATCGCTTTTATTAATCAAACGGCCAAACCTTTTACCATTCACCTTGGCCCGACGAAAAATTCATACAACGAAAACCAGCGCCGTGCAATTGATTTTAACCTTGTACCGAACAGTAAGTTAGCGAGCTCATGGCTCAGGCGGTTAGAACGTTGGTTTCGGAGCTGTGCCGTGCGGTACATCATTGGTTCGATTGCTCGAACCCAGGCCTTGACATAAGACCTTTTTTATTAATTTAACGCTTAAACAGTAATGATCATTGCTCACCTCGTACTGCACGAGTTCGCTCCCTTATTCTGTCAATTTTTTTCTCTGCACACAGGGGCGTGCCGACGGGGGGGGGGAACGGGACAGGACACCCCCCACAGAGCTAAAATAATTTTTTTTAATTTACAAAATAATGCAAAAATATTTGATATAGGCCTAATAGTAATTGTGTTATTTATTCTTTACCATTACGATCTTTATTGCACTTACATTTTTAGCGATCTTTATTGTTACAATTTTAGCGCTATACAGTGCCAGAAACAGTATTTCTAAAGCCAAGTGCCGAGCGCTGTTTATACACTTCTACAGTACTATCCGCGAACCGCGAGAGTGAACCGAACCCTTGCCTATCAAAGTATTGAAGGCGTCTTTTTTTCAACAGGGCACGCACGCACTGTTTATTCGCGTATCTGCTTTAAAAAGCTCTTCTTGTTAGATTTTCATTCCAATAATGACGGGGGCGTCGCTTTAAATATTTTATCCGAATTCATAGATATATGATTTTTAAGAAGTGGCATCTAGTACTCTAGATAGCCTAAAATGGCATTATTTAACACCAAATTTTCAAAATTTTCCGGGGGAGGACCCCCGGACCCCCCCTTCGGCTGGGGGGATTCCATACCCCCCAAACCAATCGGAAGACACCCCCTTCTAGTCCACCCTGATAATAGAGCGTCAGGGAAATGGACGACCCCTAGCACGTGGAGGCCTTGACCCCCCAGAACAAAATCCTGAGCACGCCACTGCCCTGCACAGGTCAATAGCCTGAGGAGACTGTCTGATTAAGGCAAAGAAAGGCTATCTGTCATTAGAAAAAGTTAAAAATTACCTTTTTTTGGGGGGGGCCCCAAAAATACATCCGCCCCGGGCCCCAGATGGTCTAGGTACGCCACTGGAAGTCAGAGGGGTTGAGGTCTAGCGACCGGGACAAATTAGCGATCTGTGAGAAAACGATTTCCGGAATGCGCACAATTTAAATGGTAATTTTGTTTAGGTCAATGTTTCTTAAGGGTATACAAAATGTTAAACCCGTGTAACAAAACGTTAAGTTAGATGTCCGACACTTATTTCGTTTAACAATATTGTATACAGCGCCATTTCCCCCCTGGTGGTGAGTTTTTAAATTTTTTTAAAATTTTTTTTATTTTAATTTTTTTTCCTTTTGCGGAAAAGAAATTTCCATGACCTCCTTTAAACTATTAACAAGTTTGATAACATTTGGCCCAGTAGTTTTCCTTTTATGACCATTTCAAAGTGGAACTTTAATTATAACCATGCTGTACTTTCATCCTAAAAATCGCTTTCCATGGATTATTATTTAGTCTAAGTGAAGGCGTCTAAACCGGAACGTCACAGGCGCTTTCGGAAGTCAAATTGCAGGCCTGAAACATCCGCCGCAAACGTTTCCAAGCTATGATAATATAACATTCCAGATATGGAAACGTACAACCTGCTTACAGATAAACTGTGATTGGTTGCATGAAGGGAACGACCACAGTTTCAGTAAACTTTAAAAATATGATCTAGCTGTGTGGATGGCTGAAACATTACGGCACTGGTCTTTGGAAGACTTGGCAGGTTCGAGTCCAGATGATTGCACAGTTTATATACAGTAGATGCTCGTTAATTCGAACTCGGTTAATTCGAACTTTCGGTTAATTAGAACTAATCCAAAGGCCCCAAAAAACTTGTATTGGAGTTAATGTTAAAAATATCTCATTAATTCGAACTAAATTTTTATCAATTCGGTTAATTCGAACTAAAAATTTGACAAAAAGTTTTCTTTTTCCTCAATTAAAGGAGAAAATACACGCTGTATTTATTATTTTGTGTGTCAAAATCCCCTGTATTTTTTTTCTATGTAAAGAGGCACATGCCCGCATTCCTAGACTATTGCATTTCCGCTAAATGTTAGTGGCTATTGTCCTTATCAGTGCTTAACGGACAAAACGATTTTCCGTTATTTGTATCGATTTTCTTAGAATTTCAGAAAAACCAGTCTTTACTACAGATTCTAGGGAGCTGCGTCAGTTATGCCTGCAGTGCAGACAAGTTAATGTGATCTAGTTTTTCTTCCTCAGTGTGTGATGTGAAAGTGCAAAAATTCAGGATGTCCACGCGTGGAAAGTACAATTTTGGAGACAAAGGTAGAAATTTTAAAGAGTGTAGAGAATGGCGAATGTAAAACAAAGTTAGCAGCTGACTATGGAATTAAAAAAAAATCTTGTCAACTTATTTGAAAAACAAGGAGTCAATTTTAGATTCATGGGAAAAATCAAAATTAGCTAGAGGAAGGAAACGCATGAGAAATGCATCCCAAGAATATCTAGAAAAAGCTCTACTGCTATGGTTCCAGGATGTTAGATCTCGAAATTTTCCGATAAATGGACCCCTAGTGCTGACGAAGGCTGATGAATTGGCAAGTCGAATGGGTATTGAAGATTTTAAATGCAGTGATGGATGGCTTTCTCGATTTAAGTCAAGGCACAATATTTCTTATCAAACTGTATGTGGCCAAAGTTCTGATTTAAACGAAGACGTATGCACTAATTTCAGTAGGAAACTGCCAGGGCTTTTCTCTACACCTGCCGAAAGATATTTCTAATGCGGCCATAATGGTCAAAGCCATAATGGACTCTGTTAAACCTCTGAAAACATTTATTTATATGGAACCTTCCTCTGAAAATGAATTGAAATGTTTACTTCAAATCGAGAAGTTGGCTGAACAATGTAGGCATCATAAACAAAACCAAACATCCACTTTATAGTTTTTCCCCAAAGTGTAATTCGTATTTTTAATTAAAGTTTACTTTCTACTGCATATCTCCTGCTTCATTTTATGATTAAGGCAAGTTTGTATTGCTTTTTAATATGTTAATTTTAGATAACATACTATAATATATTTTCTGGGGTTATACATACTAGGAGATTTTTGTTCTTCAGTGATACACTTTTAAAGTTATATATTTTCTCATAACATCGGATAATTCGAATTTCGGATAATTCGAACTTTTTTCCGAGAACCTTTGAGTTCGAAATATATATATATATATATATATATATAAATACAAGTGGTTATCAAAATAATGGAAATACCTATCAATATTCGTGGTGTTTATGAATGTGCTTCGTATTCCTTAAAAAACTTGTCTGGCCACCGGTATTTTTTTCATATAATATAGTGTATGCATTATTCTACTGTCAGGTAGCAGTAATGAAACTAAGGTCATCGTGCTTTTTGGGTGAACAGCATAAAATGTCAAACCTTGCAGACTTTGTGAAAAGGGCAAATTGTTGGAGCGCGTTTAAATTGGAGTGTCTGTTACTGCAACCCCCAGGATAATGGGTGTTTTTCGAGCTATGGTATCGAAAGTCATGATAGCATACAGAGTGCACGGAAAAACATCCTTTACCAAACAGAATAGTGGACGAAAGGGAGTGCTGAGTGAAAGAGACGGACGAGGTATTGAAGCGGATTGTGACACGAAGGAAGAAAACAACTGCATTCAAAATGACCGAAGAGCTCAATCGGCATCTGCATGTTCTGGCCTCAACCATTAGAGGTAGAAGGGAACTTCACAAACAAAGCATTTACGGAAGAGTAGTTATTCCCAAGCCACTTATAATAGATGCCAATACAAATTATCGTCCACAATGGTGCCAAGAGCGTAAATCCTGGTCGAGTAATATGTCGAAAAATGGCATTTGGTCCGACGAATCATTGTTCACTTTGTTCCTTGCAATAGGGCGTGCGTATGTCTGGAGAACACCTACACAAGCAGGCACAAAGATTCTGGCTGTCTCATCTCAACTGTCAATCATGGAGATAAAAGTTTCACTTTATGTATATATATATATATATATATATATATATATATATATATATATATATATATTAATATATATTAATATATTAATATATTAATATAATATAAAGAATCACCTGTCAACTTGATGTGTGGGTCAGTTTGCACCCAGTGCAACCCAAATGCAAAACAACTAACAAATAATTTTCTTCACTAATTCATTTAATCGTTTGCATGGAAGGAAATTCGAATTGCAGGAACTAGATATAGCCCCGTGTAATTTTTCGATCAGCATTAATCATGCCGACCCAGAGTCATGGACAGGTCTTAACTATTCTTATTGAATGATATACTATCTCTGAATGATTAATTTTTCATCATCTTCCACACAAATAATACAGACCACGATCTTATTCGCGGAAATATAGACAAATTTATTGTTTCCCGTGGCTTTATATTCCGCGTATTTTAAATTTTGATAATTCATCGTAATCGGAAGTTTTACGTGATTTAATTAAAAGCCCCTGCACAATTTTACGTCGAGTTCCCAGACGGTTAAAAACAAATCGAATATTCCCCTATTTTAAGACGAGGGTCTATCATATATATCCTCTTCCAATTCGCCTCGGGATACCTTGACTGATGAAACCTACCGCCAGGGGTCGCTGTCTGATGCCGGGGTTGACCGATGTTCAAACTGAAGTGAAGGAAAGGAGACGACAGATTGCCTAAGAGAGAAATAGGAAGAAGTGAAATATTACCGTCCTTGTTGCCGTAAATTTTCCTCAAAAGTTCTAAATCGAATGAGTGTATCGGCTTCCGCCACCCCCATTGCTCTAGAATTCGAAGATTAATCATCGATTTTCAGGGGAGCGGGCAGAAAAAAAAGGGCAACTGCAAATAGAGGTGGGTTTGCCCGCTGATTTACATAATTCGCTGGAGAAAAATCGTTTGGCAGGTGAGCTGTTTGTTTTAGAGAGATTTCGAAAAAGAAAATCAGAAAAGGTCTCGAGTAGAAGAGGATTGATCGTTCTCTCTGAAATCGTTTGAATGGATATTATTTTAAAAACCATGAGTTTGCTGGTCTGGTGATTCATTTGGCGAAAAGTGGCTGACGATCTAATTTGCGAATTTGCGCTACCTTTGAATTATGAGCTGAAATAAATTGAAGAGAGCGTATTCAAAATCGGGCAAGGTTCTGCTGAATAAGAGATTTTAAATATATTTTATACTATAATCATCGTTGGATTTATGCAGAGGATGGCTGGTTCGTTGCAAATTTCGTGGTTGCTATGAATTAGAAGATAAAGGGATTGTTTGATCACGGTAAAAATATTTTAGAAAGAATTTTATAAAATACTGTAATATTGTTACCTGGCTCTTTGTGGCTCTAGCATACTTCCCCCGAAAAGAAATCTCTTTCTTCTACACACACACACACGCACACATATATATTATATATATATATATATATTCTTCTCTCTCTAATATATATATATATATATATATATATATATATATATATATATATATATATGACAAAGTTGAAAGTGAAAAACCAGTATAAGCTCTAAAACTACTTGCAGCCAGGAACTAAAAACATGAAAAGATAAGTATTAAATAGGTTTTAGACAGCATCTCTTCATCAGAGGTGCCGATACTGTCTAAAAAACAATGGATTGTTTCTGATAAGTATGATCTATTCAATAAACATACTTAGACGTCGTAGAATCCATAAGAAACAGAAGAATTGTATAAATAGTTGCTTAATCATAGAACACCAAGCCTGGCGCTAGACAAAGTGGAAGTTAAGAGTAGGAAACCGTTAGAAGACTGACGTCATAAACCTTGCAACCATGGAGCTAATGGAAACACTGAAGCAGACTTACTATGGAGACTGTGTTTATTATTACTAGGTTTTTATTATTACTAGGAGTAATATATTGTTATTTATTATTTAATATTATTTTTACTTAAGAATGAAATTATTATTAATTAATATTAATTTTTAGTAGTTATTTTGACTAATTAACCTTATTATTTTGTATTATTAATTAATTGCAGCAGAACAAGCTATTCATTAAAGCTAAAACAACCAATTATGTGCTTGGAAAGACTATCGGGGTAATGATTACGATTTAGCACAACAAAAAAGTCTAAAATATGCTTATTCCTATTGTCTTTAGAACAAAGACTGTTTATACGTACTAGCTGATTTACAGTAATGTTATTGAAAACAGATTTATGTAAACAAGTTTGGTAATTTTGAAATTTAACAATATTAAAATCATAATCTGATCTTTTATCATCTATATATATAAAACAGTTCCGTAACTGACTGACTCACTGACTGACTGACTCATTGACATACAACGCTCAGACCAAACCGCTGGACCTAAAGGGCTAACATTTTGCAAGGCGATTCTTCTTATGGTGTAGGGGTGCACTAAGAAAGATTTTTGAAAAATTCTTCTTAGATTTTTTTAAATTAAATTTTCCAGCTGCTTTTGTAACTTTTTTCAAGTTTGCATTTAAAATAATAATTTGAGGGTTATAAAATTTATATCGCGAGAAAGATCCTAAAAATTCCTTTAAAATGAAATCTTTTTCGAATTTCTACCTCCATTTTCTGATTTTTGGTCAATTTTTAAAGATTCATTTTTAGAATTTAATTTATTAAATGCTGATCACGTGATTTATTTTTCTGGTACTTTAAATTAATTTAGCGCCGCGTTCATAGCAACGAAATGGACAAAAAAAAATTTTTTTTCTTGCTAATACGGCAGACAATTGGAAATTCTCCAAGAAAATATTAAAATACAGTTAGATATGTTCCTCAACCTGTACTATATTAACTGTACTGTATTCTTTAGTATTATGTCCTATTACATTTAATTTGAATATTTTCTTCTACATTATTTTGTCTATAAAAATATCCGTTACGATTTTTTTATAAATATATCTTTCCGTTTTTTTTACATCAATAGCATACATTGACCGTTTTATTTAATCAATGTACTCCGTAGCGAAGTACGGGTTTACAGCTAGTATATATATATATATATATATATATATATATATATATATATATATATATATATATATATATATATGGCTCAATTTGATGCGGAACGCGCCGTTCTGGTACCTCTCTTTAGGAAAAAAAAATTGCGATAGTTTAAAACATTTATTTAATCACATATTACTCTAATGTTAATGAGTGGACCTGGCCTACTACTTGTTACACTTCACGTAAAAGAACCATTCGCAGGTCGTAACGATCGATTATGATGTAAGGCTAGGGTGTGTGTTACAATTGAGTACTGCGAACTGCGACTACTTCACTGGCCACAAAATGTCCCAATTACGTTTGGGGAAAATGAAATGAGGAAACTTGCCTCCAAGTTCAAACTCAATGAAAGGCAAGTAATTACAGGATTCCGAGAGTATCTCCACTCCAGAGTGTTCCCGGAAAGTCTCACCCCGTTGAAACAGTCAATCAATTCGATAGTCATATCGTCGAGTGATTGTCAAAGAGGTTTCTCACAGATGAACCTCGTGATCACACCACTGAGATCATCCCTGAATATTGCAGCAGTTTCTGGCCTGATGTTTGTAGCGGTCAATGGACCTCCTCTTCGGCACTTCAACCGAGTTAAGTATGTTCGGTCTTGGCTTGTGTCTGGACACCATTCAGCATTAGCCGTTCAAGAGTAAGGAGAGGTCAAGAGACAAGAAGTAGGATGAAGTCATGTTGAAGTTTTGGACAATCTTTTAGGATGGGTAGACAACTTAAACAAACATGAAACTGTGTTTTTTTTTACTGCTTTTATTACTTTAATAAAACGCATTTTTGTACTCATTTTGCAAAATAAAATTTGGAATGAAATAAAATGTTCATGTTTTTGTATAACCAAAGATTTCTTATTTCAGACCAAAAATTTGGAATTCCCCCCCCCCACACACACACACACCCGGAAGTTTATAGTTCCGGCACCTCTATGTATCCTTTTCTCTCTCTCTCTCTCTCTACACACACACACACACACACACACACACACACACACACACACACACACACACACATATATATATATATATATATATATATATATAATGGAATCTCGATCGATCGTTCCCGAATCCTCGTTTTTTTCCCTCAGTCCCGACATATATATATATATACATATATATATATATATATATATATATATATATATATATAATAAATATATATGATATATATATATATCTATATATATAAATATATATATAATAAATATATATGATATATATATATATATATATATATATATATATATATATATATATATATATATATATATATATAAAATATTCCTTTTATTTTAATGTTACCTTCGGACCATAAAACGTACACAAATCTTAAGTTGATTTTTTTATATAAAAAGGGGCGTCTTACGGTCCGAAAAATATGGTATATATATATATATATATATATAACATTAAAAACCCCATACCATTTTAAAATCTAAGCAGTATGTTACATATATGTATATATATTATATATATACATATATATTATAAAAAGTAATATAAATATGTAACATACATATTTATATTACTTTTATTAATATATACATATATATTATAAATATATATGTATATATTAATAAAAATTATATATATACATATATATATGTATACATTATATATATACATATATATTATAAAAAGTAATATTAATATGTAACATACTTGTCCAGTATGTTACATATATATATATATATATATATATATATATATATATATATATATATTATAAAAAAACGCAAATTGAGGGAAAATCCTGCCACGTTCTCAATGTTTTATCTCAGTGAGTAACTGTTACACAACGCAGCTGCCTCGACATGACAATCTATGCAGTCACTGGCAATGACCAGCCGGAACAGCATTTACAATGTACACGGACATGTTTGCAGTGCTGGCTACTATGATTCATACATTGGGGAAGGGGGGTCGAATTATAACCGATTGCGAGCTAATCGGCTCAGAGCCCTTCCCGGTCTCGACCTGGAATCGGACATGCAGCTCGAAGGGGGTGGCTAATGAAGCCGGCTAATTATTCTGGGCTGGCCTTGGTGGAGTATGTACTGCCTATGATTTTGTTTCTCCTGCCCTTGTGCGCGACTCATGCGGCTGCAACGTTTCCCATCATTGGATATGGGCGAAATTATGGGTGATTATGGGTGAAAACTTAAATTTTGATCCTTGCAATTTCTTTATCCGATAGTGGTAGTAAAATGTCTTATACACACTTCTTATAAATATCTATATACACACGCATTATATATATTTATAGATACATTTGCACATATATATGCATACATAGACATTTTTAATATTATTTATATATATATATTTATATATATTAAATATATGTATGTATATACAAGGCTGTTCACACATTTTTTAGACGATGTATATTGTATTCACAAAACTAAATTACATAAAATTCTTGTGTTTTAAATGTTCTATTTGACATCCCTTATTCTGAACTATCTTTCGACACCGCAATTTCCAGGATAAAAATGCCTTTTGAAGTGTCAGAAGAGGTATTCTATCCCATTCCTCCTGAACAGCTTTCCAGAGTCCTGTAAGGGTTTTGGGACGACGTTTGGATAATGTAGATTTTAAAAGTCCGAAAGCACAAAAATCCATAGGTGATACATCGGGAGATTTAGAAGGGATATCAGTGAAGGGTATGGCCTTGATACCAGTTTTTTGTTCCATTTCTTTTGGGAAATTTACAGTGGATTTTGATGTGTGACTGCTAGCATCGTCCTGATGGAGTCTCACAGATTGATGGCACTGTGGGTAAAGCGATGGTATTTCATTCTGAAAAATTGGCGATATAATATGTTCCTGATAGTATTTGGCGTTAATCTTGACATTTTTTTCCACTCTCTTTATTTTTAACTTGCCATTATAAGAAAAACCAGCAACAATCATGAATCCCTTAGAAAAACTTTCTTTCGATTCTTTGAACCATGTACTTAAATTTTTTTCTCCCCTTTTATGATAATAAATGGCTATTTTTTTGTTGCAATCATTTAAATACACCCATGATTCATCTATTGTGACAATTGTTTTCCATTTTTCTTTGGATAAGTGTTTCTCATCTAGAATTATGCAGCGCGCCCTGCGTTCAGCGATATGATTTGGAAGAAGACGATGCACATTGCGTTTTTTCGCTTTCTTAAGATTTAAATCAACGTTTATCATTTTGTTTACAGTGGACACCGAGCATTTTAATGATTTTGCAACTGTCCTTTGACTAGGGGGATTTTCTTTTAACATTAAACAACGTACCTTTGCAATAGTCGAAGATGTCCGTTTTTTCCTTGGATACTTGGAATTTTTGTCCCACTTGAGGCTCCAATTTGACGTTTTTTTAATTTCTTGTTGACGATATTACCTATCGACGCTTTAGATATCACAAAACCATGACTCTCACATCGTTTTTGGATAACGGAGTATGCATATTTCTCTTCGGAAAGAGCATAAATGTAGCCTTCAAACCACTGCTTTGTTAAAAACGCCATTTTGAATAAAAACAAAACTTTCAAGCCGCAGACGATAATTTTGACTTTTAAAAACATAGTACAATTGCAATTATTTCTTTTGCAGCAAGCGATTTTTTATTACCGCTTACCAAAATCGTCTAAAAAATGTGCGAACAGCCTCTGTAATATATGTGCATATGCATATATATATACATACACACATACACATAAGTTTATAGATAGATATATTCAAGAGTGTGTATATTTGTGTGTGTGTGTGTGTGTGTCTGTCTGAATGGAGGAGTATATTTGTGGGCATACATATATGCATACACACACATATATATCTATGTATGTATGTGTGTGTGTGTGGACGGACACATATATGCATACATACACATAGATATAATGTGTATATATATATATAATATATGCACATGCACACACACACACACACATATATATATATATATATATATATATATTTATGTATTATATATAATATAAGCACACACATATGCACACACACACACACTTATATATATATATATATATATATATATATATATATATATATATATATATATATATACACACACACAGTACGGATTATAGAACCAGACTAAAAATTCATAACCATGTTTCGGTTCTGGAGTGTTTTTCAGAACCCTGTACCCGGGTTTGAATAATTCATGAACCACAAGACATAATGTAAACAATTCCAGTTTATTGAGTAAATAAAAAGTTATACTTCTTTTAAATTTCTTTTAATTTGAGTTAATTGAAGATAATGATGTCTAAAACCCGAAAGTACCGAATTATGGCTTGCCTATTTTTTTTCAACTCTGAAGATTTTTTATTTTTAAATTTCCAATTAGCCACTCGATTAAAAGTGCGTGGAAGACTAGATTGCCCCATTTTAAATAATATGATTAAAAATCCATTTTTGTCCTTTAAAACTGCAATAAATATAATTTTGTTTTGTTTTGAAAATTTGATATGAAATCTATATATATATATAAAATAGTTCCGTAACTGACTCATTCATTCACTGACTGACTGACTTACAACGCACAGACCAAACCGCTGGACCTAAAGGGCTGAAATTTTGCATGGCGATTCTTGTAATAGTGTAGGGGTGCACTAAGAAAGATTTTTCAAAAATTCTTCTTAGATTTTTTTAAATTAAATTTTTAAGCTGTTTTTTAAACTTTTTTTACGTTTGCATTTAAAATAATACATTGAGGGTTATAAAATTTATATCACGAGAAAGATCATAAAAATTCCTTCAAAATGAAATTTTTTTTCGAATTATTACCTCCATTTCCTGATTTTTGGTGAATTTTTAAAGATTAATTTTTAGAATTTAATTTATTAAATGCTGATCACGTGATTTCTTTTTCTGGTACTTTAAATAAATTTATCGTCACGTGCATAACAACTAAATAGACAAAAATGATATTCTTTTTCTTTCTAATGCAGCAGACGATTGCATATTATCAAAAAAAAAATAAATATCCCTTACGATTTTTTTTATAAATACACTGCTGGCCACCCAAATTGCAACACCAAGAAAGACAAGAGATATCACAACAAAATTTATTTTGTAGATAACATGTTAACCAAGTATCAAATGATTAAATTTATAGACTTCTGTGAAGTGTGGTTCCTGCCAAAATCAGTAGCCAGAGTAGCCGCCATTGTTGGAGATCACCGCTGCCACACGTCTCGGCATTGATTAGAAGAGACTTTGAATGAGTTCTTGGGGTACAGCAGACCAAGCAGCTTCCACACGTTGCCAAAGTTGATCTGCTGTGGCAGCTGGGGATGGAATCTGGGTCAATCGTAGAGCAACCATGGACCACATGTTTTCTATCGGCGAAAGATCCGGAGAGCGAGGCGGCGAGGGAAGCAATTCAATCTGGCGATTGACGAAGAACCGTTGGACAATGCGTGCCACGTGTGGTCGCGCATTATCCTGTTGAAATATGGCTGTGGGCAAGCCCTGAAGAGAAGGAAGGACAACTGCCTCCAACACCTCGGAGATGTAGCGCTGGCTGTTTAAAGTACTGGCAATGCGTACTAGAGTTGTGCGAGAGTGATATCCAATACCACCCCATACCATAATGCCCGGTGCAGGACCAGTGTGGCGGTGCATAACGCAGCTGTTCAGCATCCTCTCTTCACGGTGTCTCCAGACTCGAATGCGACCATCGTGGTGTTGCAGACAGAAGCGTGACTCGTCAGTAAAGACAATTTCATTCCATTCTGCCGTCCACATCCTTCTGTCATCGCACCATTGGCGGCGGAGACGTCTGTGGTTCTGCGTCAAGGGTAGACAAAGGAATGGACGTCTTGTGGACAGACCACTCTGCTGTAAACGGCGTCGAATGGTACGTGCAGACACTGGATGATGCGTTATAGACTGCATGTGCTGTGCTATGGTTCGTGATGTGACTGAGCGATCCGTCACTGCCATGTGCACAATTTGCCTGTCATCACGTGAAGTGGTGCGCTGAGGTGGATGCGATCGAACACGCCGGTCCGTCGTACCCTCCTGCATCCAACGATCACATACCCGCATTAAAGTTGTTTGGTTTCGTCCAACACGAGTACCGATTTCCCTGAAAGATAATCCCCAATCTCGGTAGTCCACTATCCTTCCTCTGTCGTACTCGGATATTTGATCAAAAGATGATCGCTGTTTTCGACGAGGCATAATTGATCGGTTTTTTTTGAAAAATCCACAAGAAAAACACAATTGCCGAACTTGAAATCGTCGAAATCTCCAAGCCCTAAATAGCGCTTTGAAGTGGCGCCACAGGCGCGCGTGATGTGCGTCTGCGCTGAAATTCTAATCATTTCCATATCTCGCCTCCGCTAATGCATGTTGTAAATTTCATGTTATTTGCATGTTTCCTTCAGGGTGTTGCATTTACAGTGGCCAGCAGTGTATATATATATGTATATATATATTACATCAATTGTATACATTGATCGTCGCATTTATTATAAATAAATATATATATATATATATATATATATATATATATATATATATTTTGGCATTAATTGCATACATTGACCGTTGTATTTAATTTGAATGTACTCTTTAGCGAAATGCGGGTTTTCAGCTTGTCTATATATATAAAACAGTTCCGTAACTGACTCATTCATTCAGTGACTGACTGACTGACTGACATACAACGCACCAAACCGCTGGCCTAAAGGGCTGAAATTTTGCATGGCGATTCTTCTAATAGTGTAGGGGTGCACTAAGAAAGATTTTTCAAAAATTCTTCTTAGATTTTTTGAAATTAAATTTTTAAGCTGTTTTTTAAACGTTTTTTACGTTTGCATTTAAAATAATAATTTGAGGGTTATAAACTTTATATCACGAGAAAGATCATGAAAAATCCTTTAAAATGATATCTTTTTCGAATCTTTACCTTCATTTTCTAAATTTTGGTGAATTTTTAAAGTTTTAGTCTTAGAATTTAATTTATTAAATGCTGATCACGTGATTTCTTTGTCTGGTACTTTAAATAAATTTATCGTCACGAGCATGGCAACTAAATAGACAAAAAAAAAAATTTTTTTTCCTTGCTAATGCGGCAGACGATTGGACATTATCCAAAAAAGTATTAAAATACAGTAAAAGATATGATCCTCAAACTGTACTATATGAACTGTACTATATTCTTTAGTATGTCCATTAGAAATTGATCGTCGTATTTACTATAAATGTGTATATATATACATACATACATATATATATATATATATATATATATATATATATATATATATATATATATATATATATATATATATATATATATATATATATATATATATATATATATATATATATATATATATATATATTCATTTATTTGTTTATTTTTCTGGCCTTAATTGCATACATTGACCGTTGTATTTAATTTTAATGTACTCCGTAGCGAATTGCGGGTTTTCAGCTAGTAAATCATAAAAGCAAATCACACTCGATGGCTTACATTCTAACAGAAGGAGAGGAAAAGATTTCAGAGATAGTTGATAGCGATCTAGTAGTTGGTACTATGGATGCGTCTAAGACAAGGGGTTCCAATAATAGAGGTTGATTTTTAAAGTGCCTCTGAAAATGTAAATTCAAATAAACTGTGCAAAATGGATTACTACAGAGGGAGATTTGGTCGGATGACATATGATGGAAAAACCTAGGAGTCATCGTAACCATTATGATAAATTTTGCGTGACAGGGAGACTTAACCGATAACTTTACCTAATTCATAACTAGATAGTGATAAATAGTGATGCGTGACCTTTTCCTTTGTTTATGCTGGATTAAAATGTTTTTTTTTAAACCTTTAAAGTTTTACTACTTTCGATTAGGTTGTACAACCATTATAACTGGGTTTTCGGCTCAACTAATTTCCTTTGAGTACTGGGTTATGCAATCCCATATTATGCGATATTGGTAGTAAAATCTAAGATGTTACCTGGACTGAATAGAAAAAATCCGACTACACGAGCTTTAGATTCAAGTGATACGGATCACACGTGTCTCTTGAAAGAAAATCATTGTTGAAATGATGGTCCTGAAACAAAATCCTTGTTGAAATGATGGTCCTGAAATGGTCCTGAAACAAAATCATTGTTGAAATGATGGTCCTGAAAAAAATCGTTGTTGAAATGATGGTCCTGAAACAAAATCATTGTTGAAATGATGGGCCTGAAGCAAAATCCTTGTTGAAATGATGGTCCTGAAACAAAATCCTTGTTGAAATGATGGTCCTGAAACAAAATCCTTGTTGAAATGATGGTCCTGAAACAAAATCCTTGTTGAAATGATGGTCCGTGTCACTTGTAATTTTGACGTTTTTTGCTAACAATAAAGAAGTCCCAGTTATAAATGGAATATGAAGTTGGTGAAGATACCAATATTGTTTTCTGTTACAAATATCAATATCTTTGACCGTGTCATGTCACTTTTGTGATCGTACCAACATTTTTCTCTTACAAGTACATACTAACATGTTTGATCGTTCGGTATTTGATGAACATTAGTAAAGTATGAATCGGAAACGCAGCGTGGCTTTAGTGATTAGACCAATGCTTAGCGATAATAGTAAAATTTACCTTTTTGCCATAATATTCTCGAACGCACCTTTCTACTGTATTTTCGGTATTTGATAAAATTCAATAAAGTACCAGTTGGAAATGTAATGTGACGCACTTGATAATACCAATATATTTTTTTGATAATACCAATATCTGTTTTCCCATTTTCTGTTACCATATTCTGTTCCCCACATCAATATTTTTCACCGTGCCTTGGGACTCGAAGCTTTGATACCTGATAAACGATAATAAAGTACCAACCTGTAGTTATAATTCGAACATGTTTTCTTGGTAATAACACCAATATTTATTTTTTAACTGAAAATTTTTTTTTACCTTACCATTTTACTCAAATTTTCAGCACTTCATAACGTCAATAAAGTACCAGTAGGAAAGGAAATGTAATGTAACACCAGTGATAATGCAAATTTTTAATTTTTTTTTTTTTACTGGTGATAATACCAAAATTATCTTTTACTATATTTGTCAGTCAAATTTCCCATTCATTATATATATTAATATATTTCCAGTCTAAAATCAAATGTGACGCTAGAAGCTTTTTTTTAAATGTTTTTGTGCACACTCTAAAAAGGGAAGTGACCATGTTAATTATTTACAGTTAACTTAATTTTTGTTATAAAAAAAATCTTAATATTTAGTGCCTACATTTCATTTCAAGCTGTAAATATTCAGAAAAAAATTTTTTTTTCTTCTAAAATTGTTATAAATTTTCCCATGAAATATTCCTCTACGGGTGACAGTAGTAGAATCTGAATCGAAATGAACTTTCGTTCCCATGGTTTAAATTTTATCGCAAATACACTATGAAATGTACAGTAAATGTCTGCTACTCAGTAATTAATGGCTTATTTTTAGCGTAGCTTTTCGATTATATGATTTCTTTATTCATGAGTGCCGCGTTGGTGCTATGGTGTTACGCTTAGGTCGTTTTAAATTAGAGAAAAACAAATCCAAGTTTTATTATAACAAAAATAAGGATATTTTCATTGCTTCTCTGTAAATAGGAAACTATGGAAGGTAGTGCACAACTAAAGAAAAAATTTAATCAGAACAGAACCAGTAAATTTCTGTGTGAAGGAGAAATTTGTGTCGTGTTATGGCCACATCACTCTGTGTGGGTATATATATATTTATTTATATATTCGCTGGAGCGTGTGTGTGTGTATGTGTGTATATATATATATATACACACCAGCATGCGTAAAATTTAGTTTCTGTTTACCATGTGACTCTCTGTGGTGCCATATGCATAGGCGACATCAAGGAACTTATAGAAAGAACGCGGAAGTTAGTTATATAACGGTAAAAACAAGATTGGAATAGAATTATAGCTGGTGGGGCATCATTATATATATATATATAATATTAAAAACTAGTAATTTCTTAATTCAACAATCTTAACATTTAAAAACTATTAATTCCTCACTTTACTATTCCAAATTACAAACCCTTTTTTAATTCCTTGAAACAGGTAATTCCTTTTGGGCATTCGCGTTAAATTCCATTTTAAAATCTAACATTATTCTAAATTCCCTGCGGCGTTCGAAACTAATTTCGCTTTTGATTCTAAGTTCTAATAACCTCTAGAGAAAAAATTAAATGGCTGCCTGTTAATCGAAAACTGAACTTGCGTGGCGTGGGTAGAAAATTAAACGCTTTAGCGCATTTGTCACGCCTTTTCCTAACTTTTAACCAATTAAACCTTACTATGATCACATGACGAGATAAGTTTATATAAGGTTTGGGATCACGTACATGTACGCTTTTTTGATTTGTAAGTTGCCCCGAGAAGTTGTATGGTGTATCTTAAAAAATAAAGATGTAATTAAATTAACGTTGCGGTGTTTTATGTGTCCGAGGGTGAGATGAAAAGCGGGAAAGAAAATTAAACGTGTGATGCACGGCCGGGCGACAAGTCATCCACCTTTACCTCAAAAAGAAATACCACTCAGGCCTTCCTTCGTCGGCCCGCGCTCGTGACATTACATATATATATATATATATATATATATATATATATATATATATATATATATTTATTCAGATTCAACATTGAAAACTGACATGTGGTATACCACCTCACAAAATATTATGTTGTTTCTCTTTGGGACATTAATAAAACAACGTCGATTCAATCACCACTTTTACTACTATGTTCCTAAAACCGATGTTCCACTGCTATTCGAGATTATGAGAAATAAATCAGGTGTACCCTCCACCATATTTCAACGCTGCATCGACGTCAAATAGCGTGAAATCACCCGGTGCAATCACTGGCCAAACAAAAACCCCGTTTTATGATGGATCCGACATTTTGTTTCAACAATAACAAACTGCGCGACCCGCCTTCGATTATCTGCAAATTATCGGTTGCAGAAAAGATATTTTCAATTTTCTCCTCGTGACCATACCCTCTCCCCGCGACCTCCCCTCATCGCGCACGGGCAGGGGTGCTGTCGCTTTTGAAAAAAAAACGCATTCCGATCTCATCCGCCATTTTTGACCACTTTCCGGCTAGATCGGTTTTCCCGTTATCTTCGGCTGGTTACAGTTAATTTCCAAATCCCGGGTACAATTCATTTGAGAAGAAAAGATAAATAACGATGTGAATATAGCCTGTATTTTCCTCGTACGCATTTATCTTTAAAAAAAATTAATCCCCCCAACCCCTGGATTTCGCCTTTATTTTGCTTAAGCCAAACTGTAAACTTTCAGCTGTAGCAACATGTAGTAGAGTTATGGCCTGTTGTACATACTGAATCCGGAGCGTTACGTAACATCAGCGTTAAAAATTTTAACCAATCACAGCATTCAATGTAATGACCACGTGATACGACAAACCAATCACAGGTCATTGTCAACAATTTCGGGAGCAACGTAGTAAACGCAACGCTTAAGTTGCAGTGTGAACAGGCCTTAACACCGAAGCGTTATGGTAATACATTTGTAGAATATTTGTCGTACAGTTAACTGGTGACGAAATTGTAGAGGTGGCAAAATAACAACCTAGCGCTAGAGATGCACCTGCTGTTAACCACATTGTGGTGAAAGCTTTGAAATGATGCAGATGGCACAAAATGAAGAAAATCTGGCTCTCCATTCCGGACACTGTAACAGGTCAGGGCAGCAGACCGATTAGAAGACTGTCAAAAATAGAGTTCCCTACGTTTTGATATGTCTAGCAGGAAACTTGTTTAAGGCTGCTATGTACTAAGAAAAAAAATCGTATTTCCCTTTTACTCTTCTTGCAGACTCTTTGTGGTGGGAGGAGTCCAGTTGACAGTTCGAGAATTCCACCCCACCCCCAGGATTGACATTTTGAGGGATTGTAATGGCTCTCTCTCTATAGGGGAGTTAAGCACTGCCCCCAAATTTTTTATTTAAAATATATTTTTGTCAACTATTTACGGGTACATAAATGCTGATAATCAAATAAAATTGGTATTGTCAGATAGCCTGAACTTTTCTGCAAAGCGCTACCGGATTCATTTTATAAATTTCGTCCACCGAAGGAATTGATGAGCGTTTAAAACACACTTTACCAGATTTTTCCCCGAATAATTTAAATTTTAAAATATTAATTGCATTTTGAAAAAAAAAACGAAAAATGTACACAAATGTAAAATTTCTTTCTCTATGACGGAGTACAATTTTTAAAAGAAAATCTTTGAATCCAAGTCGGCAATCCGTGGACAAATTTTCTCCATAGGTTAACATTGAGGTGAGCGAATCCAATGGGTTTAGTACATAGCAGCCTTAAGCCGAAAAACATGAGCGGACAGCTTCTTAAAATGTGCAATAAAAATTAAGGGGTGTCAGCTAGTTAATGCAGGTCATCATCAGGGTCATCATATAGGTCACTATCGTATAGGCCATCATCAGGGTCATCATCGTATTTGTCATCATCAATTGTACGAAGAGTGGATGTCTCTATGTGCAATTCACAAATGTGAACTGTCTATATAGAAATATACATAATAAGTACAAGATAAAAAGAATTTTTTTATACCATGTTTTTAAATTTCCTGTTGAGTAATATAAACTTGATGATTCTGTGTATTAGTAAATACTTTTTTAAAAATTTTTTAATGAATGATCCCATCAACTTGAAAGAAAATGAAGTTCATTGGAAGTTAACTTGCGTTTAACTTTTCGTTCCCCTTTCCGGCGATAGGTGGATGCACCAGTCTCTACAAAACAAAATTAACTGAAAATAACTGAAAATGAATTTAAATCTGCTTAAAGATGGCTAAAAGTATTAAAATAACGCATTGTCATTGTGTTCTGAGCTATTCTAAAAGTTTCAAATGTCTAGCTAGCCGGGAAGTTAGTTAAAAATCGATTGCGAGATTTGTAGCGGACAAACACACAAACACACAAACAAACAAGAAAGCGAGTTAATATAAACATGGTAAAAAATAATTATTTAAATGGCCTATAAAAATAAAATAGCAACAGAAACGATTTAGAGCAGTTGTTTTTCTCACAGTGTGTCAAAAGTCCTGGGGAAGATTCAAAATGAAATTTTGTGACATTTTATAGAGAGAGACTAGGGTTCGTTGCACACGAATAGGCAAACAATTGTTTCTAAGAAAGAAAGCTGAATATGAAAAAAAAAAGAAAAAAAAAAAGACCACAACCACAGTGGAACATCGTGCCAAAGGGCATGATAAACGGAAGCTAACGGATTGTTGTAAATTAAGATTAAAATTTTTTTGCATTTTTAATTTTTATTTTTATTATTTGCCTTCGCTTTGGAACGGTTCTTCGCCCACCCCTTTCTTCGTTTCCTCAGTCTTTCTAATCCGATCGACGTTTAAGAAAAAGTCTATTAAATTTCTCAGCAGGTGTTTAAGGAGGACAAAGGACATTCAATCTCATTTTTTGAAATTTTCAATTTTTAACTCATTATATAAAAAATATTATAATTTTCTTTTTTTACTAGCTGAAAACCCGCACTTCGCTACGGAGTACATTCAAATTAAATACAACGGTCAATGGATGCAATTAATGCCAAAAAAAGTAAATATATATATTTACAATAAATGCGACGATCAATATATACAATTGATGTAGAAAAAAAAATATATATTTATAAAAAAATCGTAAGGGATATTTTTATAGACAAAATAATGTCCAATCGTCTGCCGCATTAGCAAGAAAAAAAAATTGTCTATTTAGTTGTTATGCACGTGACGATGAATTTATTTAAAGTACCAGAAAAAGAAATCCCGCGATCGGCATTTAATAAATTAAATTCTAAAAATTAATCTTTAAAAATTCACCAAAAAATCAAAAAAATGGAAGTAAAGATTTGAAAAAGATTTCATTTTAAAGAAATTTTTAGATCTTTCTCGTGATATGAATTTTATAACCCTCAAATCATTATTTTAAATTCAAACTTAAAAAAAGTTACTAAAACAGCCTAAAAATTTAATTTAAAAAAAACCTAAGAAGAATTTTTCAAAAATCTCTCTTAGTGCACCCCTACGCTCTAAGAAGAATCGCCATGCAAAATGTCAGCCCTTTAGGTCCAGCAGTTTGGTCTGTGCGTTGTATGTCAGTCAGTCAGTCAGTGAGTCAGTTACGGAACTGTTTTATATATATAGATTACATTAAATACCTTTTTAGAATTCAAAATAAGAATTTTTTTTAGCAGAATAAGGGGTGTTTTCCAAAAGAAATATTTCAAAAATGCTAGCATTTCTCAAAATGGTTCATGTGTATTCCAGAATTTTTAAAATCTTCGAATTTTTATATATAAACATAATTGTGCATTGATTTTTTCGTTATGAATCTAAAGCCATAAATAATTATATTTTTTTTTATCTGCCTGTTATTTTTCATGTTTTTGCTTTATTTCATGGTCTATAAATTTGAAAAATATTTGTGGTTTTAAAGAATGGTGCACAGTTTTGTAAAAAAACACTTCAATTAACAATCCTCACAAATTTGGATAAAATCAGAAGGAAATTCATTCACATGCAGCATTTTGAAAATTCTAGCATTTTTGAAGAAGTTTTTGAAATACAGGTCTTGTTCTACCACAAAATACTTATTTGTGAATTCTAAGTAATTTCAATGCAGTAGGAAAGAATATTGATTATTCTCATTTTCTATAGAGAGTAAAATATTGAAAATTTGAAAAAAAACGTGGTTTAAGGATCCTTGTCCCCATAAGGACAAAAATGGCGCACGCTGCAGTTTGTCGCCTCGGAGGGTATCCTGTAGGTGTGGGTGGGTTGCTGTCAGCTCTTCCCCCACCCCGAGACAGAGTATCGCTGTTGTAACCTAATAGATTGCCCGCAGCCCCCCGTATTGGCCCGATGCTTTTTCGGCCAAAATTGTTGCCCATTTGTCAGTGTCATCAACAGGCAAGAGGAACGATTTCATGGGTAAAAATGGGAGGGGGGGGGTTGACCACGAAGCTCATGGAAATTGTTTTTTTTTTTTCCCTCTTTAAACGTTTGTTATGCATCTGTGAGGTGATATTTTGTGTGTGTGGAGGGGGTTGAGATTGAGATTGAAATAACATTAGATGAAAGGTTATTGTTTTCATTCCGCTGAATTTTCTGTTAGTGAGAGAAAAGATTTCGAAATTAATAAAAATTAAAAACCGAACTTCCAAGTGAATACGTTTCGCGTGCCTAGGCTTTTCTCGTCGTTAATGTGTACTCGTCGTTAATGTGTTTCAGAAGGCACGACGAGGGTAGATAGGCAGGTAGGTAGGTAGGAGAGATTTGCACTGGCAGGCGTTCTCAGTCGGAGACGAATTCGGTGTTCCAGATCGTACCATACGTGTTCGATTTTATTAAGATCGATTCTCTGAGCCAGCAAATCTAATTTCTGTGTGATTTGTTCTTCAATCCGTGCATGGGCACGTGTCATGCTGGGAAGTCTACCGAACTGTAGACACTTCCTACATTGTAGGAAGTATGCCATCCCCCCCAAAAGTTTATGTACCTTTCAGAGTTCATAGTTGATGGTAGAAAAACCAAAGGACTGGGCCCCAGCGCAAACAAATTCGAACCATTAAATTCGATTCCGTCTCGAATTTAATAGTTGGCACAATGCAGTCGGAAAGACAACACTCCCCCGGGCAAATTCTGCACCCAAGCAAGTCCATCATGGCAAAAGCTGGATTCACCCCTCCGCAAAACCTTTACCCTCTCTTCTATCGTCCAGGAATGACGTGCTAAACCCCACCATAGTCTATTTCTGTAGACTAAGTCTATTTGGTCAAGTAATGGGGGATTTTCGACAACCGACCTGCCATGGTATGATATATTTCCAACGAATTATGAACCCTTGAATCAGATCTCGCAACTTGAGACAGTGGACACTTGGTCCAATGTTGTTGAAGTGGAAGAGCAGTTCTTTAGAAATATACATCTGCAGTGTATGGATAGCCTTGGGAAAGGCATCACCGATCAGTACAAACAGAATTTCTCTCAAACATTACTGAGGACTGCTAAGGTCATCGAGAACCTCCTCGGAATGAACCATAGTCTATCACGAATTGTGGTGCTTCTTTACTTGTGGTACTGATTGTGCTAGTCCTCATTAACTAACTCTTGCATCGATCTCGACCCCTAGGTCGGGGTTTCGTTACAGCAGCAGCGTTAGACGTCCATTTTCGAATGACATCCGCCAAACCTGATCTCGAAATGCCTAGAAGTTGCAAGTTTGAAGACTGTTTGCCTCGGGCCATCTCGGGACCATACCTCCTTGGGAATCAGTAAATTCGACTGCGCGCACCGTTAAAGTTCCTCTATACGATCATGTATATACGTGTATATATATATACACTCATGGACAAAAAAATTAGCGCACCAAGAAATAATTGCTGGATCATAACGAAACTTGCAATGAAGGTACATGTCGGGGAGATATGCAAATGATTGGAAATGCAGCGTGATTGCGCATTACGTATAGCCGGTAGAGGGCGTTGAACATCGTACTTTGTGGAGTATAAAACATGTAACCAAAGCTTGTTTGAGTGTGCTGAATCCTTTACAAAGGAAGAGCTGAGATAGACATGCCATTACGCCGTGTTCGAAGACAATATAAGCAGTTGTCGCAGTTTGAGAGGGGGAGAATCGTCGGGATGATGGAAGCTGGGTGGTCAGCTAGGCGAGTAGCTCGTCAATTAGGCCGCTGTGATTGTGTTGTGAGGAGGTGTTGGGACTAGTGGACCCGAGAGATGTCATGTACACGAAGACCAGGCTCAGGACGCCCTCGACAGACCTTTCGTCGAGAAGACCGCCACATCGTAAGAAATGCACGCGTACAGCCAACTGCTTCATCGGCCGCCATCCAGGCACAGGTAGCACCTTCACTAGGGACCTCTGTGTCTTCTCGAACCATACGAAGGCGCCTGGCTGAAGGACAGTTGGCACCGCGGCGCCCATTACGTGTGCTGCCCTTGACGCCCAACCATCGACGCCTCCGTTTGCAGTTTTGCCGCGCACGAGGAAACTGGACTGCAGCGGAATGGAACCAGGTCGTCTTTAGCGGCGAATCCAGATTCAATCTTGGCAGTGATGACAATCGTGTTCGTGTGTGGAGAGCCCGTGGTGAACGCTTCAATCCTGCCTTTGCTGTACAGCGACACATCGCTCCCACAGCTGGTGTGATGGTATGGGGTGCCATTGCCTACAATACACGGTCACCCCTAGTATTGTTCCGTGGTACCATGACAGCCCAGCGGTATGTTCATGAAATCCTGCAACCACATGTGTTGCCACTCATGCAACGGCTCCCAGGAGCCTTTTTTCAACAAGACAATGCTCGGCCTCATACGGCAAGGGTGTCACAAGACTGTCTCCGCACTGTTACTACCCTTCCTTGGCCTGCCCGATCCCCAGATTTGTCTCCAATCGAGCATATCTGGGATCATTTGGGACGACGAGTTGGGCATCCCACGAGTTTGAGCGAACTAGAGGAAAGGTTACAGCAAATATGGAACGAAGTGTCTCAAGACATCATACATAAATTGTATGACTCAATGCCCGATCGTATCGCATCGTGCATTCGCGCTAGAGGGGGTCCAACGGAGTATTAACTCCTCCGTTCTTTTGCCTTTTTCTCTGAAATAAATTATCCTTTTTCTTTGATTTTCTTATCATTTACTTATATCAAAGTAGTCATTACCTATGTAAAATTTCGTTTCATTTTGACGACTCCTTCTTGGTGCGCTAATTTTTTTTGTCCATGAGTGTATATATATATATATATATATATATATATATATATATATATATATATATATATATATATATAAAATCTCGATCTATCGTTTTTCAAGGGACCGACTGAACTTATCGATCAATACGGGTAAACGATAGATGCGGGAACATAACAAAGCAATATGATCGTCGGGTCTGCATGAAATAAACGATACATACGGGCAAACGATGATTCGGGGAACGACCGATCGACATTCCACTGTATATATATATGTAACGTACTGGACAACCCAAGGAAAGAGTGGGCGTCCAGCACATCACAGGCAATGAATAGTAGTCGTGGCTCGAAAAAACGACGCGGCAAGTTACGGCATTAAATTTTATTAGACGGAGAATACGTCTTTCCAGGACAATTACAAAATCAAAAAAGCGTACATGTTTCCGTTCATGTGGTTTAAATAAACTTTGTCATGTGATCATCATCGCGATTAGGGATTTGCTGTTGTCGATAAGTCACATGTGGTTTTATATAATCTGCGCAGAGCTTATCTAAAATATTGGGGACGCCGCGCCTATTTGAAAAAGGAAGCCATTTAATATTTTCTCTCGAGGTTATTAGAGTTTAGAATCAAAAGCGAAATTTAGCTCGTACGCCCAAGGGAATTTAGAATAATGTTAGATTTTAAAATGGTATGGGGTTTTTAATGTTATAGAATATCCCCCCCGTCCGAGAAGAGGCTGACCAACAATGCCTGCATTGGAGGACAGACTCACCCGACCATGTGAGGAAAATGGGCGTCGACCACAAATTTGGAAAAGTTGGAAAAGGAACATATGTTTTAAGTTAATTTAGTATGATGATCACATGGCAAGACATGGCACATTTCAAATTTGAATACATAAAAATACACTAATGATTTACTAATTTATGAACACAATAAAAACAAAAAAAAATTATAGTAACTAATGATCAATTATAGAAAATTGTAAATTATGTAAATTTCTTCCTGTATTGTTGCTTTGAAAAAAAATTAAACTTGAAAAAAAAATTTATCATCAACTGAAAATTGCTGTGCAGGGCGGGCCCTCCCCACACAACAGAATCTCAGCAGAAAAAAAAATTTCAATTAAATTTAACCAAAAAAAAACTAAGTTATCAAATTTTCACTTCACATCAATTTTAATTTTGAGTCGACTCACACAAATAATAGAATATAACAATGAAAATATCAAAATCAACAAACAAACATGTTAAGTAAATGGAATAGAACATGACAATAATAATTTGAAGTTATTGTACGTTCCTCCTCAGCGTTCACTACTATGGAGTGAGTCCAAAAAAAAATCTTTATTTACTTATCTTGTAATGATTTATCTGTGCCACATTTTTAGTCCTTTCACAGTCATTGGTATGTTGAGGAAAAAACATCAATTAAAAAAAATCACAGTATTTTTAGTGCTGTGTCATTTCTGCTTCACAAACGTAGAATGCATAAATATCACATTATCTCGACTTGTTTACATATAAAGAAAATTAGTCCTTTAGTTACATAACAAAAATCACAGTTTATAATAAAAATCACACTTTCAATAAAAATCACAAGTTTTAATAAAATCACACTTCAAATATATCAATTGTATATAAAAATTACAAAACATATCACTCATTATCTAGTTTTCGTATCTTTATTTATCTCATTATTTTTTCTTAATATCCATTATCTCCTTTATTTCAATATTACTTATTATCAACAAAAATCTCTTTTTAATATCTTTTATATTTCTTATTATTCTCATTTCATCATTTCTTATATTCATTTTATTTCGACAATATTTATTCATTCCAAAATTCTATTCAATATTCTTTAATTATACTTATTCATATTTATTCTAACTTTATTTATTCTCAATACTTTTCACTTTATTTTCAAATTATTTATCTACTATTCTTTTTTGTACATTTATTATAAGTTTATGTGGATCCATTTCCTTGTTTTGAAGGTACCTTGTTGTATGTGTGTTCCCCAACTCTTAGTCTCAAATTCTTTAATTCTACCTCTAAGCAGTGAGGGTTGTGTTTATGTTTGTGTAATAAGTGGGTTTTCTTTCTCCATATTGTTCTCTGACTAATAAGGAGGAAGAGTCTTTTAGCCTTACAGTGGACTAACCGTGAATCTCCGAACAGGATATGACTGCGTTGGAAAACAGCATCTTGCATAGTACACAGATGGAGAAAAAGGAAAAGGTGCAGTTGTCATACCTGTGGGAGTATAATATATAGAAATGGGAGGACAAAAGGAGTGGCCATCCCAGCCCTGTTTTAGTCATTACTCAAGCAAATAGTCTTCAGCACTTTAAGTGACTGAGTTGTTGAATTAAAAACAAATAGTAAAAAAAATAATAAGATCTTAAACAGTTGGGACGACATCCAACGCGCTTGTAGAGTTGGGTGATAGGAAAGTGTTTTTCAAGAAATAGGAAATTTACTGAAAGGTTAAAGAAGTATAGTTGTCATAGTCGGTGTTTAAATTGAGATCCAAAAAAAATTCACATATAATAGTATTCTTAAGAAGAAAGTTTAAGTTAGACAGTTTTTTTTTTTTTTTTTTTTTTTTTTTATATATATATCTTTAGTAGGACAACACATAATTAATTATATCAATTTAAAAAAAATATAATGATGTTAAGCATCACATAGAAAAGAAAGAAAAATGGATCTAATGTTTGTCATTATTCGTGGTGTAGTTTTAAGTTCTCTGGTGCGTTATAATATCTTAATCTGCAAGCATGGACAATTTCAGAATCTCGTTTAGTGTGAAAGTTTGCTCTATCAATTTCATAATTAACTTTTGACATTGATCCTTGGTTACGTTAAACTGAAATACTAAATTAACTTAAAACATATGTTCCTTTTCAAACTTTTCCAAATTTGTGGTCGACGCCCATTTTCCTCACATGGTCGGGTGAGTCTGTCCTCCAATGCAGGCATTGTTGGTCAGCCTCTTCTCGGACGGGGGGGATATTCTATAACATTAAAAACCCCATACCATTTTAAAATCTAACATTATTCTAAATTCCCTTGGGCGTACGAGCTAACTTTCGTTTTCAAATCTAAGTCCTAAAAATCCTCTTGTGGAAAAAATTAAATGGCTGCCTGTTGAAATGAAAACTAAACTGGCGTAGCGTGGGCAGAAAAATAAACGCTGTAGCGCATTTGTCACGCCTTTTCTTAACTTTTAACCAATTAAACCCTACTACGATCACATGACGAGATGAGTTTATATAAGGTTTGGGATCACGTAATATGTACGCTTTTTTGATTTTGTAGCGGTCTTGGAAAGACGTATTCTCCGTCTAATAAAGATGTAATTAAATTAACGTTGTGGTGTTTTATGTGTCCGAGGGTGAGATGAAAAGCGGGAAAGAAAATTAAACATATGTGATGCACGGCCGGGCGCAAGTCATCCATCTTTACCCCCAAAAGAAATACCACTCAGGCCTTCCTTCGTCGGCCCGCGCCCGTGCTATTACATATATATATATATATATATACTTCCTAACTCGGACTGTTCATCTGTATAGCCGAAGCATAATTAATTTTTCCCAATGCATCATTCACTTTATCATTCGATATTCGCCCAATACAACGCGAAGATGTTGGTTACTTAAAACAGGAGCACCACATAGACGAAACCAACATCTTGCCCTGTTGCCACCCCATTTTAGACCGATCCCCCCCCCCCTCCAGCGGCTGCTCCTGGGGGGAGAGGGGACTCGTAACATCCTCCTCCCCTTCCTATAAATCGCCAGGGGGGGAGGGAAAGATGGAATTTCCTACCGAAAGATTTAACAAACCCATACCCGGCGTAGACACGATATCATTCAGTAGCGTATGTCAGCATTCGATCTGAATACCCTCAGCACCGAATCTCTAATCACTAGGGAAGCCCCAGATCCCACTTTGACAATTGAGTTTATGTAATTAAATTAAGGGTCATTTATTTGGAACCTGAGTCTATTATTGCCAAGACTTATTCGGTCATCCTGGCTTTTGCCAAGTCTCCTACATTGTAGGCATAAAGAGAGAGACTTCAAATTGTCAAAAATCAAGCCAAGTCGCCAAACGCCCGGCGTCACTGCTCTGGTGTGATTTCCAGACCAGTCGGAGCCTTTACTCAACGTGTCCCCTCCGAAATAAGCGTTAAATAATAATTCCTTCCGCCGCCTTATAATGAGGCGGTGAAAATCTTTTAAAAGCGCACCTCTGAGGAAAGCAGAAAAAAAAAGAAGTATCTCTTCCACCAAATTAGAAAAAAAAGGCCAACAAACAAAATAAACCTTCTTCGCCCCGCACTCAAATATTCATAACGTCTTCTTTTAAAAGCTGCCGCGTGCTAACGCCTTCATTAAATCTTAAAATCTTGTTTTTATTCTCTGGTAAGTCCGCTAAAGGACTTAATTTTTTTTTTACATTTTTTTCCCTTACTCCTTCTCGTCACATACGCGCGCGCTTGGAGACACCTGGTAGCTCTGACCGCCGCGTTGCCAGCAGAGACAGCGAAATAAATGAGCAGCGACCGGATGCAGGGTCGACGCAGGCAGTGAGGAGGCGGCCATTTTGTGTCTCGTCCTTAAACTCCAATTTAGGAAGCTGCAAGATGGTTTGAAATTGGTTCTGCAGCAGGGGGTTCCCAAACTTATTTGTCCTACCATCACCTTTTCAAGAAAAAAAAAAGAAAAAATACACATCGTCTCCCCTTCCCCCTGAAAATGTTCTTTCTTAAACGAACAACCATATGCAGTGACTCCTTTGCGCCCTTTTTAAGTATCTACACTTCTACCCATGTCCTTTGACATACGTAGTGGCGTGTAAATCGATGTGTGTGCATATTTATATGTACATGTATTTTTGTAAATATATATATACATACACACACACACACATATATATATATATATAGATATATATGTTTGTGTGTGTGTGTGAGAGAGAGAGAGTGTGTAAGTATAATGTATATATATGTATGTATATACACAACCTTTGTTCAGAAAGTTCGGTGAATGTGTCTATAGTTACATTGGATTGTTGTCTTACATGAAACAGCTGTTACTGTCCTTCAAAGTAATCCCCTTAGGCGGCAATGCACATCTGCGAACGGCTGTACAAGTCTTCGAAAATCCTGGCGTAGTCGTCTTTAGGGATGGCCTTCAGCTGGGCCGTAGCATTACGTTGGATGTTCGAAATGTCCGAAAACCCGAGGCCCTTCAGGGCTGATTTCAATTTGCCCTGAACAAGAAAAAGTCCGGGGGAGACAAGCCTGAGAAGTAGGGTGGTTTATTCGGGGACACACCTCGCCTATTGGTCAGGAACTGCTGTACCAGAAAAGCAGTATGTGGCCGGGGATTGTCGTGAAGCAGGGTCCAGTTGCCTTGCTTGGCGTACTGGGGTCGTACCCGATTGATCCGTTGCAGCAGACATTTCAGAATATCCACGTACTTAGCGGCATTTAACGTGGTGTCCTCAGGGAGGAATTCTTTATGGATGAGACCTTCAAAGTCGAAGAACACCACGAGCATTGTCTTGATGCGGGGTTTCTCACTTCGCACCTTCTTGCTTTTCTGCGACCCTGGACCCCGCCACTCCATGCTCTGACGATTGCCTTTGGAGGTCGTACTTCAGGAACCAGGTCTCGTCGCTCGTCACAATGGTTTTCAGGAAATTTGGGTTTCGATCCGCCATGTCGATGAAAGTCTCCACAGGCGTCGAGCCGAATTTGCATTTGTTCCGGCGTCAAAGAGTGGGGCACAAGTCGGGAGCAAAGTTTACGTTTACCCAAATCCTGGGTCAGTATGAGGTGGGCCATCTCACGACCAATCCCCACTTCCTCCGCTATCATTCGCACTGTCACACGGCGATCCTTGGCCAACAATTCGTTCACTTTCTGTACATTGTCCGGGGTGCGTGCAGTTGCGGACCGACCACATCGGGGGGAGTCTTCAATGGTGTCCCGCCCTTCTCGGAAGTGTTTAAATCACTCATACACGCACTTCAGGGTGACGGCACGTTCTTCGTAAACTTTTAGCAGCATTTCATGAATCTCTTTTGCTGATTTTCCAAGTTTGAAACAGAACAGCATATTCGTTCGCTAATCCATTTTGTATTTCGACCGAGAGCACAATACCCTCACTCTACAATGTATATGTATGTATGTGTGTGTGTGTGTGTGTTATGTAACTCTCTCTCTTATATATATATATATATATCCTCTTCACTACTGAAGTATAAAAGAATATTGCAAAAAAATATTTAACAGTTCCAAATTTCTGCTTTACGTTCATAAGTCATAATAAAATAGAGAAAACATAAATTTTACTGTTAGGGGGCCAATAATTTTAGGTACACTTATGTGTACCTCAGGTTTTAACAAAGTAAAAATACTTAAATATTTCAAATGATAAATATTATCTAAATCAGGTACAAATATACATATTATTGTATTACAGTTAATTTAAGTATAATAATGAATGTATTTAATAATTGTTTAGAAAGAAAATCAAATTTTTAAAAAAAATCTGAATTTTTATCTAAGTGCAATGCTTTAATATTTCAAACGAAAAAGTACAACTAATTATTATTGACATATTACATTATGACAAAAAATTAAAATGCACAGTTTATGGCTTATTTCGTGTTGCTAAAATACGCACACAATGGTTTTTGTGTTTTTAAACATTTATACATTAGCAAATAAAATGTCTTATTGTGTGTGGTAATTCACAAAGCAATTGTTCTTTAGGATACACAAGTATATGTTGCATTTAATACACATAACTCTTGTTCTCGATTTGTATCCTGCTAAACGACATTTTGAAGCGTTCTTATCGTCCATATATCTTATAAAATGTCCCACATTATCAAGACGTATTGCTTTCAAGGGTTGATTTATAATTTTGCGTTGTTTTCTTGGAATATCATCCTCTTCTGAGCTTGAGGAAGAAATCCTACGTCTTCCTCTACGTGCCACAACATTTTTTTTCCTTCATATTTTATAAGTGCTAATGCAATATGCATTCTGTATTTCAAAAGGAACATATGTTTCAATTTATTTGCTTTATGATAGCGTACATAATGAATCCAACAATTGGAGATTGCTAGATCTACAAAATGAGTAAATACACTGATTGGCCATTTTTTTGTTCTAACTGTGCATCGATAATAGGCTAAGTACCTATCACAAAGATCTGTACCACCCATAGAAGTATTGTAGGAACAAACTATGGCAGGTTGAGGTATACTAACTTTTTTCTTCTCCTCTTTAGACCATCTACGACAGCTTGAGTCTGGTTCACTTCCTACACATGTTGATAAAAGTGTGACACTTTTATTGTCCTTCCAATGCAACACACACACTTTTCAATCATCCCAAACAAATTCAGCCCACGCACCTTTCTTGATTTCTTTATTACTTCTCAATTTCTGTTGAGCGATTCCAATTTTATTATTCCTCACAGTTCCAGTCAAGAAAATATTATGTTCAAGAAGATATTCTGCACATTTAATTCCAGTAAAATACCTATCGGTATAAATTATATGCGTAGAATCTTGAGGAATAGCTTCAGAAAGACGCTTAACAGTGCCATCACCTACACCCAAATTACTCATATCTTCGACAAGAACACATCCTTTACCATCGTAGATAATAAAATCTAAAACTAAGCCATCTACTGCAGGTAAAACAAGATTTTTAAATCCAAGACAATTAGGTTTATTAGGCACATATTGCCGTAGATCTATCATCGCTATCTGATGATAGATCTATAGCAGACACATTGATAGTCGTTTCTTTAGAAATGGGCCAACCATCATCACTATCACTAGATATGTCTGATAAGTCACTCTGCTGCAAAATATTTTCAATTTTCTCTTGAGTCAGTATTCCTAAAAATTATATAACATTACAAAATTAGCTAACATTATTTTTTTCAAATTATATGCTATTATAAATATTATTCAAATATTATATTAAATTTTAGTTTCATAACTATTTCAATCATGCAAACCATGCAAAATATCTAAATATATTGAAAATTAGCTAACATTATTTTTTTTTAATTATCTAATTTTGGGGGTAAAATTTCAAAATTATGGAAAAAAAATCCAGAAAGATAGGTATTAGATGTACCTAAACATTAAACACTTAACTGAAATACCCATAAAAATATTACTAAATAGATATAAAATTAATACTCATAGTACAATGGGATTTCACATGATCACTATCACAGTCACAATTTAGCCATTTGTACGAAGGTACACACACGTGTACCTGCATATTCTTGACTATATTAGTTTTTAATATTAGGTTAATATAAAATAAAAAGTTTCATACAGATGATAGAACTAATAAGTTTAAAGAAATAAAATTATTTTGTGAATAACTAAATTATACAATAATGAAAATTACTTACGTTTTCGTGCACGCTGAGATGACGTCATTTTTGGAAAATCACTTCTGTAATGTGAAATTCTACCCAAACGCCGTACAACTGCAGCCATCTATTAGAATTGCCAGAAAACGTGAACATCCACGTATGTAACAGCGAGGTTAGAACTACAAATTTTCTCATGGCATGTTTTTAGAAGCTAAGAAGCGAAGGTCCACAAATGTGGACCGAGGTAATGAAGAGGATATATATATATATATGTGTGTGTGTGTGTCAAAACATAACTGAACTGTCAAAATATAGTTGAGAAGTACGGGGAAAGGGGGTTTAAAATAATAAGAATCTAACATTTCATTTACAAAGCGCGCGTATTTTTCAGCGGGGAATCATACTTTAAAAGCCACTTTGAGCGGAAAGCAAAGAATTCTAGGCGAGAGGATTTATTTTTAGAAGTGTAAAGGTTTTGGGCGCGAAGTTAAAAATGCACGATCAGCAATATTGAGGGTCCAGATGACCAAGGTTGAGGTCTGAACATGCGCCGTGCAGCAGGAGCTCGGGGGAAATTGAGTTTTGGCGGTAGATTGCGTGCGATTTTCGTTGAAAGCGGAAGCTCGCGGCAGTCGTGTCGGGTAGGTCGACAAAATGGCTACGTGAAATAGATTATCCTGGAGCATAGTTACTTCAAAAACGCAATGAATAAGGATTAAAAAGTAGTTGACTGTCTTGTGAACCTTTCCACTTTTCCGAACCCTTCCATTAGCCCAACTAATTACGGAATATGACGACTGCAGGAATAATATTTAAACATGGGAGCAAAACACGTTCCGTGTCATATATATATATATATATATATCTTTCGTCTCCAACCCAGATACGGTCAAATTAACTAATGTCTAAGCAGAACAATTTAATTTTGAGTGTTTCTTTAAACTACAAATACAGACTTTGTTATGGATACATTTTCCTCAAAATTCCCTTTTTAGTTTTCATTTTCTGATACTGCAGATCGGCGTAGTTTATACGCATATAATTGTTCGTATGATGTATACATATATATGTATATAGAGTGAAACTTCTCAACGGCGGGCGTCCAAAAATAGTGACCGTTTGGAGGGGTAGCCGTCATAAAGAGGTTTTTCCCGTAATATTGTCTCTATGAAGTCATGAATCGGTTCTGCACAAAATACGGCCAAATTACGATTAGAGGAGTGGCCTCCTAGAGAAGTTTCACTGTACTTAGTCTGCTGGTTCGTATCCAAGGTTAATGTGGGTGGCGCTACCCGTTCGGAATGGATCTCGAAATCGAAATTGCCTGTCTTTTTGAAAAAGAGAGGCTGCAGTGCTCTAAACCAGCTAACCCGGCCAGGACCTGCTCCTAATTAGCAATCGGTGGCCATTAATGGCCGTCCCCCGCTAGCCGCCCTTTTTCGGCAACTCTTTTTCTTCCCCCCCATCTTCTCAGCTCAAAGGCGTCATTTCTAATTACACTAATCATCGCTGGTGAACGCGTGGAGCTGATACATCCGAACGCGGGCGGGCGGAAGAAATTTGTGGGCCCGAAGCACCCGACTTATCAAGGGGCTTCAAAGGGCGCCGACAGGCCCTCCCCCTCCCCCACCCACCCCCTCTCCATCCCCGCAGACGATGATTATTCATAAAGTCGCGGCAATGGGGAAGAGGTGTGCGTGTTAATGCGTTTGTGGACGCTCTTTTCTTGGTTTGTGAACATCGCGAGAACTGATTTTGAGCGGGTGAAGGTACTGCTGCTCGCTCTCTCTCGAGTTAACACGGGGAATGAATGAGCCCGCTAATTGTGTATTGATGTTTCCAGGATGAACCTTATAAGTTCATTAGAGTTCTGATCCTTGATGTGCTTACACGGTGATACTTCTCTGGCCGGCCACCCCTCTGAATAGCCCTATTTTGTTCAGAATCGATTTAAGACTCCATAGATACTATGTCGGGGAAGGCAACATCTTTTCAACGGCCACCCCTCAAAACGGACACTTTATTTCGGAACCGTCGTGACTGGCCACCATGGAGAAGTTTCACTATATATATACACACACACAGACTTACACTCATATATATATATATATATATATATATATATATATATATATCGTCGGTGCTCCGTAAAAAGGGCGAATATGTATGTAGATCTCTATGGGTTTCGCCCTTTTTGCAGAACACCAATGATATATATATATATACACGCACACTCTATATGTATGTAAATTTATATATATATATATATATATATATATATATATATATATATATATATATATATATATATATATATATATATATATATATATATATATATATATATACACACACTATATGTATGTACATTTATATACAGACACACACACACACATGCTGTATGCAATTAATGTTAAATAAAAATTAAACATGGCTTAATTATTTTGTACTTGGTTTTCTTTTTTCGCGTTTTGAATAGAAGTTTCAACTAATCTCTCGTATTTCTGTCTGTGTGTGTGTGTGTATTAGAGAGACAGAGAGTGAAAGTTGAAGCTGAACACCAAGACATAAGGGTAAACCCACACTGGTCGATCGTGACCTAAAATGGACCGCAGAAAAGATGTCGATTCTATGATTTTCCTAACTTTGCTGTATGGAGTACTCTAACTTTTTGATGCTTCCATTCGTTTGCTTTAACTTTTTGCTGCATTATAGAGGGTGATTCACTTGAAAAAGGCCCCATATATTAACTCTCACTAGGATCATTGTAATAACTCTCACTAGGATGAAGCAATCGGAACAAAAAAAATGCGTAGTAGTGTATCACAAAAAATACTTGTAGCGTTACTGAAGGCTTAGACAGTAGTGTACCACAAAAATTACTTGTAGCGTTACTGAAGGCTTAGACAGTAGTGTATCACAAAAAATACTTGTAGCTTTACTGAAGGCTTAGACTGTAGTGTATCACAAAAATACCTGTAGCGTTACTGAAGGTTTAGACAGTATGTATAACAGATAATATTTTAGCCTTTTTAAAGGATAATACAGTATTGTAAAAAAAATACTATAGTGTAAAAATGAAAAAAATACTAATAGCGTTATTGAAGGATTAGACTGCAGAGTATAACAAAAAAAATGTGATTCACCCGCAAGAGGCCCCAAATTTTCTAGAATAATTCTCAGTAGGATGAAGCAATATAAACCCGCCGCCCGCCCCCCCCCCCCAAAAAAAAAAATATGCTACATACTATGACTTATGTGTAATCGATTTCATTACATGCGATGCTGGAAATGATCACCGTTTTCTGACAGACACATTTCGATGCGACGCTCCATGTTCCTGAACGTACTGACTAGGATATCGAGGAGAACAGCAGCAATTTCACGTTGGATGTTTTCCCTTAAAATCTTCCAAAGTGCAAGGCTCGTTCCGATGGACTTTTCCCAAAGGAAAATGAAGACGGGTGATGTCAGATCCGGCAACCGCGGTGGCCAAAGCCCCTTTGGAATTACCTTCAGCAGATAAGACTCTATTTCCGCCATGTTCGTCTACCGACGTGCTCCATCTTGCTGGAAGTAACCTCCGTTAACTCACGATCTTCCCGTCGATTCAAAAACTGTTCAGAAATGTTCAGGTACACATCGGTATCAAAGAAAATAGGACCTATGGCACTCAACCAATACATTCCGCACCACTCTCCCAATTTTTGGTCATGGAACGGTGTTTGGCGAGTGGCAAATGGATTTTCAGCGGCCCTAATGGGGTGTTTTGCGAGTTAACCCAAAGTGATACATGGAACCATGCCTCATCTGAGAACCATGTGATGGGATGTGCCATGTACCGAGGAGCCCGCTGTCCGCTGTTTCGTTCAGATTGCTGCGCCCTGGCGAGAGTTATGACAGGATATTCAGAGCCTCTTTTGAGTTAATCCCCCTATATGTTTATGTTTCTACGTATGCTATGCACTTTTTTTTATGTTCGTAGTTTTATTTATTCTCTTACTTTCTACAGAACAATCGATTTTGCGAAGTATGTCCATTTTGCACAGATAAAATTCCATATTCAAACCCTTATCTCTTTCTCTCTCGCATTCGTTTATATATATATAGACACACACACACACACACACACACATATATATATATATATATATATATATATATATATATATATATATATATATATATATATATATACATATATATATATATACATACATACATACATATATATATATATATATATATATATATATATATATATATATATATATATATATATATACATACATATATATATATATATATATATATATATATATATATATATATATATATATATATATAAATATATATATATATATATATATACACACAGGCATACATACATACACCCACAGGTACTCTCAGACACTTATCACGTTGTACTTGATGGGGTCATGAAATCCAGCGTCCGCTAGAAACACAATTATGATCGCTTGAGATATTTTTTTCTTGTTTTAGCTAGAGCAGAAGAAAGGGTACTAATAGCTGGGCCAAACTGAATACGAGTACAGTAAAACTTCTCTGACCGGCCACCTCTCACAAAGGCCACTTTTTTTTCGGAACCATGACTGGCCGCCATGGAGTAGTTCCACTGTATTCTTTTTCCTTTCATTTTCTCCGTTTCGTTATTTTCCAGAGGGGTGGTGTAACCTTCCTTAACAGCCGCAGTCGTCTGCGTCACATTGTTATAAAAGCTCACAAGCCGACCCGACGCACACATCAGTAATAGATTTGTCACCGAAAGCAAGAAGAGCCTTCCGTTGCGAATTTGCGAAAACTCAGATAAAGCCGAAAGGAAGAAATTAGCAAGAATTCCGCCACCACCACCCCCCCTTCTCTCATCCTGCCTGGAAAAACAAAGCCTCCCTTTCAACGGGACTGAGCGAACGAGACAGGTCTGAAGCGCGAGAGGGACGAAGGAAAAAATAAATAATTAAATAAAAATAGTGCTTGTTTTGAGACGTTAAAATGTGCGAAACTGTTTTTGTAACTGATAGGGACACGCTCTCTCGACGCGTTGGCGACGATTGGATGAAATGTCGCCAAATGTTCCAAAAGAGACTATAGGGTTTGATCAGGCAGGAAGGGGGTCAGGTTCAGCCCCCTCGCAAGGTCGAGAATTGGCTTCAGATTATTCGAAATGCAAGAATGATATGCGTTATGTACTCGGGCAATTTTATCTCTGACGTTCGCCAAGTTTCGATACGTCCGCCAAATTCGATAAGTATTTTAATCTGGGAACGCGCGTTCGCTACCATAGGCAATCTTAGTCGTTTAATGTATGAACTACCAACTTAGTCGTTCCGATTGTGCGAAAATTTCCTCCATTTTGTTTTATTATTGCGTTACTTATTTTTGTTCCAAATTTTTACCTCCAATCAATGGCGCACCCAGGGGGGGGCAGGGGATCCTGCCCCCCCCCAAAGATGTAGAAATATTGATTTTGCATTAGAAATATTTTTATTCGTCCATCTCGCCCCCCCCCCATGCATTAAAATATTTTTATCCATTCATCTCGCCTCCCCCCCCCCCCAAGAAAAAATCCTGAGTGCGCCACTGCCTCCAATATTTCATTATTAGCCGTAAGGTGCTATTGTTAGCGCTCTGACAGATTTGCACTTCCGCTTTGTTGAAGTTCGCCAAAATTTCTAATAGAACAAGTAATATTACTTGTCCCTTGGCGACATTTAACACAGGAAGAAAAATTAATGAATTTAATCAAAAACACCATGGGGCATGCATTATAAATATTTTTATCCATTCATCTCGCCTCCCCCCCCCCAAGAAAAAATCCTGAGTGCGCCACTGCCTCCAATATTTCATTATTAGCCGTAAGGTGCTATTGTTAACGCTCTGACAGATTTGCACTTCCGCCTTGTTGAAGTTCGCCAAAATTTCTAATAGAACAAGTAATATTACTTGTCCCTTGGCGACATTTAACACAGGAAGAAAAATTAATGAATTTAATCAAAAACACCATGGGGCAGTTTCTAAATTCCAGAATCGATTTTGTGTTATAGTTTTTGACTGTCAGCTCTAAGGTGCTATAGTTATCAATTTGACAGATCTGTGCATCCGGCTTATTCAAACATCGCCAAAATTTCCAATAAAACGAGTAATATACAATCCTTTGGCGACATTTGATAAATGAAGAAAAAATGAAGAATTGAATCAAAAACCCCTTGGCGCGTATTTAAATTCTCGAACCAGAGTTTGTTTTTATAGTTTTTAATTGTTAGCTTTCAGATGCTGTTGTTATCGTTTTGACAGATTTGCGTTTGTGCCTTATTCGAGTTCGTCGAAATTTCCAATAAATCGAGTAATATAGCAATCCCTTGGCGACGTATAACACGGGAATAAAAATTAATGAATTTAATCAAAACCATTTTGGCGTGTTTCAAAAATCTCGAGCCGAGCTTGTGTTATAGTTTTTATTATTAATAACTGTATGCTGCAATTGTCGTCAGTTTGACAGATTTGCACTGCCGCCTATTTCAAGTTCGCCAAAATTTCCAATAAAAAGAACAATACAGTAATCCCTTGGCGACGTTTTAATACAGGAGGGGAAAAAATTAATCAAAACACCTTGGTGCATTTTTAAAATCCCGAACAGAGTTTGTGTTATAGTTTTTATTATTAACTGTATGCTGCAATTGTCATCAGTTTGACAGATTTGCACTGCCGCCTATTTCAAGTTCGCCAAAATTTCCAATAAAAAGAACAATACAGCAATCCCTTGGCGACGTTTTAATACAGTAGGAAAAAAAATTAATCAAAACACCTTGGTGCATTTTTAAAATCCCGAACAGAGTTTGTGTTATAGTTTTTATTATTAACTGTATGCTGCAATTGTCATCAGTTTGACAGATTTGCACTGCCGCCTATTTCAAGTTCGCCAAAATTTCCAATAAAAAGAACAATACAGCAATCCCTTGGCGACGTTTTAATACAGTAGGAAAAAAAATTAATCAAAACACCTTGGTGCATTTTTAAAATCCCGAACAGAGTTTCTGTTATAGTTTTTAACTGTCAACTCTAAGGTGCTAATTGCTATCAATTTGACATATTTGTGCTTCCGCCTTATTCAAACATCTCCAAAATTTCCATTTAATCGAGTAATATACAATCCTTTGACGACATAAAAAAATTTTTCTTCCTTTGTAAATGTTATCACTTTGAGAGATTTGCGTTTCTGCCGTATTCAAGTTCTACCTCATTCAATTCGAATTTCTATAATTTAAAAAAAAAATATTTATAAATTCATAACAATTTTATAAATAAAATGTATAAATTTATAAAAATGTAAAATGAAAATTTAGAAATCTAAAAATTTATGATTATTTCAAATTTTTATAAATCTCTCTATTCTAAAAAAAAGTAACTCCTGCTGCCACTGTCAAAAGCTTGTCACGCTATCTCCTCCGAAACTGCTGAGGGTATGGGGTCGAGAGCGATACCAATGGATGCAGAAAAATGGGGGGACCAAAGTAAGACATGTCTCATCTTCGTCGGACTTTAAGTTTTTATTTTTTTTTATGTTTTGTGGGAAAATATTGACTTTTTCAACTTCAGATTACGATAACTCGCCAAAAAATGATCGTATAATTTTGATCTTTTTACAATCTAAGACTACAGGCATTTTTCTTTCAAACTAGACCTCATTTGTTTAAAAATATTTTAGAACAGATCAATATTTCCATCCAAAAATGAAACACCGTTTTTCAAGAAATATCGTCCCCTATGTGGATGTAATATCGATGCTCCTCGAGTATTTATCTTACAAAGAAAATATTGACATCATCTGGAAGCTGAAAGCTTTCTCCTTCATATGAATCTCATTTCAAGTCTATATCTTAAATTTTCCATTTTTAATTGGATTTTAAAGCTGATAACTCAACAGTGATGAAACGCCCTTCGCATTAAGGGTGACAACAGTAAATGGATGGAAGCTGTTACATTGCCCGAGAATCACCCCTATGTATCTCGCTATTAGCCATAACAGAGGAGCGAGCGTAGCGAGCCTAGGGACGAAGTCCCCTAGTCTTCATTTAAAAAATTATCTGTAAAATCTTACAGATTTATAAAATTTTAAATGTTTATAATTATTTTTATATTTCTAAATTTCCTTTTTGAATTTTTATAAATTTCCAAAAAAATTCAAAAGCCTGAAAAATATTTCTTTAGGGTTATTTATGCATAAGGAAAACTATTTTTAGAAAATTTATACTAAATCAAAAAGTCTGAATACAGATTCACATAAATATAGCAAAAGAAATATAGAATTTCTCCTGGCGATAGACCTTGGCGAGAAATCTTAGATACATCCTAGACGGTTATATTTAAAAAGTTAAACAAAAAAATGATATGTAGGGAAACCAAAACAAGATAACAGTTTTTCTGTTTAAGGATGCTGTGTACTATTATGCAATGTCCAAATTATTATTAAACGAAAGATTGTTCCAGAAAGTCGTGATATTCAGTACAGACACAGCCTGACATTGGGCAATCCCTCCCAAAAATTTCCCCAGATAGAAATATGAAGCACTTTACAAGTATATTTTATTTTTATTTTAATATGCTTTTAAAAGATGGCGAACTCTATTCGGGGGGGAAACAGGTTTAAACGTACAGCAAGTACCCATAGATAGTAGACATTCGAAATGTTGTATCTGGCAATGTGGTCATCGTAGACACCTGCCGTTTGTGCGGTTGTTTTATTCTGGGAGCTCTGTAGTATTTTTAATTAGTAACGAAAGGGTGATATCTAAATACACTCATGTCCATAAATTAAGGATAATGCCAGCTCCGGCAAATAAAGGTTCAGAAACAAAACAAACGTGACTTATTCATAAAGCCCATTTATTAAACAAAAGATAAAGAACAAAAAAGGTAGTGTATGTATGATACCATCGATAAAAATTATGAATTTGGCTCCCTGGAGCAATTGTAAAAAATATCTCCTTTACAAAAACTTAATATTACATGGTTGGTATGATGGTTAATACATTGTATGTCTCCCATGCGATGAAATACAGTCTGTACAACACCTAGGCATGCTGAGTATCAAATTATCGAGCTGATCTTGGGGAAGATTACTCCACTCAGCAAGCTATGCTCTCCCAAGTTCCGGTACACATGTAGGAAGTGGTTGACGGGCTGCAACTCTTCGGCCAAGCATGTCCCACACGTGCTCTATCGAATTCAAGTCAGGTGAGAATGCTGGCCATTCCATACGGGTGATATCCTCAGATTGAAGGCATTCGTTAACGATGTTTGCTCGGTGAGGACGAGCGTTGTCATCCATAAACACAAATTCTGCGCCCATGGCACCCCTAAACAAACGTACATGTTGTTCCAGAATGATGTCCCGATAAATGTGGCCATTCATGGTTCCGATTTGAACATGCAGATCTGTTCTGGAGCCCAGTTTAATTCCATCCCAAACGAGCAATCCTGCACTACCGTAACGGTGTAGTTCAATGATGTTGTCTTGGTAGTAATGGGTACCTGGCGTTCTCCGTATGAAAGTCCGACGTGAATGAGACTGCAAGCTAAACCTGGACTCGTCGGAAAACATCACACAAGCCCACTGTGACGATGTCCACATTGCGTGTTCTCTACTCCAGGCTAATCGCTGCCGACAGAGAGTTGCCGTGAACGGAACACATCTGACAGGCCTGCGAGCATATACACCAATATTTCTCAAACGTCTGTACACGGTTTGCCTTGAATTTGTGGTACCCGTGACTGCAGATAGCTGACGAGACAGGTCGGATACTGTGCTCCGTCTGCTTCTTTTGGCAGTTACTGCCAAATACCGGTCTTCACTCAGCGTTGTAACTCGGGGGGACCTGTACTCTAACGTCTACTGACATTGCCATCATCTTAGACTCGTTGCCAAAACCTAGAGAAGACACTTTGGGCAATTCGAAGTTCCTCGAATACTTCCATCTGAGTACGCCCACATTTTAGGTGGCTGATAATTCTACCACGTAAAGAATCATCCACATGCGTCCTCTATTTCATAACTATTCGGTTATGGCACTGAGCGACTTACAGAACACTTGTGAACAATTTTACTTCTTTGCCATCATTCCGTATATACTCTTCTCATAGGGCCTGTTCACATAGGAGTCCGTTGCGTTGCGTTAAGGAAAAGATGACGTTGAGACGAAAATAAACCAGTCATAGGCCTCCAAACGATTAGCGATGAAATTTTTAACGCCTATGATTGGTTTATTTTCGTCTCAACGTCATCTTTTCCTTAACGCAACGCAACGGACTCCTATGTGAACAGGCCCTTACACTCTCGTCATTGTGACGTACTATCGGCGTCATCTGGTGGCTTCCTATAATTTGCATATTATTATTGAAGATGTGTGTGATAATTCTACAGGTGAAATTTTTACTTTAGAGTTCGATGTCCATGTTATTCTGAATTATCCTAAATTTATGGACATGATTGTACTTCATAGTTACGAAATAGTGGCCGACGAGAATGCGTTTAAAGTGCAAATCTAGAAACGAAAGTGATATCTAAATACGTTTATAGTAACAAAATAGTGTTAGTATAGAATACTTTTATACTGCCAACCTAGTAATGAAATGATGATATCTAAATACGTTCATAGTTACGAAATAGTGGCCGACAAGAATGCGTTTAAAGTGCTGTGAGATTTCCCCTCCTCATGGCCCAGCGGCGGAATGCGAAAAGAATAGTTCCCCCGGCCGAGGGTCACTTACAAAAGGAGTCAGTTTTCGACTCTCGGGCGAGGAGTGACTTGACAATAGCGAGGCGCCCCGATGTCTACAGCGAAGACACTATATCACAAAAGACTAACAAAAGCAGACCATCCCCCTGATGAGACGACTTAATGACCCAACGTGCGCTGAAGAAATAAAGAACAAGCACCGTTTTGCACACGGCCTAGGCGGACCAGCCTATCCGAATAAAGCTTGAGAGACGGAGGATGTTACAGATCCCGCCAGGGGAAAAAGTGTTAAAAAAGGATGCAGGAGATTTTTAGAGAGAGACGAGTTTTGAGACGAGATTCGAAGCCTGAGTTTAGGAGGGATAGCTGATCTCCTAGCTCCAGTCACTTCGATATTTTTGGTGACTTCGATATTTTTGGAGGCTCAGCCGCCTGTGTGAAGAAGACCTTTTTCTCGCTGAGAAGGGTCATTTGGAGATCAAAACTTGATCTTTAGTATTTTCGAAGCAGCTAGCTTCTTTGGTGAGATCGTGGGACGAACCGTCCACTACTCTGATAATTAGACCACACTGCGTCTGGAGTTCGAGTTCGCCTCATTCCAGCCTGTTCCGACGAGTGGAATCCATTCCCAGCAACTGAGACTTCTGCAATTAGAGTTTTATTGCCTGAAGGCCCGATCTACGATCCGTAGCGACAGATCAGCCAGCCAGCTGAACGGACAATCTTTAGCGTGCATCGCAGACTTCAAAGGACATTATTAATGTAAAGTGTATGTTCGAGAACACGACCTAATCGTGAAGTATCTAATCCAGAATCTCTAATAAATTGATATTCAGTGTAAAAAGTTCTTATTAGTAAGCTGTTTATCACTAAACATAACCGGTGTGACGCTACCTAGCGTGTCGGCTTTGACACCAAGCACGGAATATGTTACAGCTAAACTAATATTAGAATTTATGGTGGCAGCAACGGATGAACTCAACTTTAGTGAGTGATTGTGCAAGACTGTGAGTGTGTGCGCGTACGATAATTCCAACTTTCAACAGTGCCTGACTAGTGTGGAGCCATTCCTACTAAGCCGAGAAAGCCAGCATACCCGAGGAGAGAAGCAAGCTTCGAGGACAGGTACTTGTTTTTTCATTCTCTAGAGGCAAATGTGTATTTGAAATGTTTTTTTAATTATTAACTCTTTAGTTAATTAAGTGGTCGAGAAAGTCGACAAAATATTTGTTTTAATTATTAACTCTTTAGTTAATTAAGTGGTCGAGAAAGTCGACAAAATATTTGTTTTAATTATTAACTCTTTAGTTAATTAAGTGGTCGAGAAAGTCGACAAAATATTTGTTTTAAATTATTAACTCTTCAGTTAATTAAGTGGTCGAGAAAGTCGACAAAATATTTGTATTAAATTATTAACTCTTTAGTTAATTAAGTGGTCGAGAAAGTCGACAAAATATTTGTTTTAAATTATTAACTCTTTAGTTAATTAAGTGGTCGAGAAAGTCGACAAAATATTTGTTTTAATTATTAACTCTTTAGTTGATTAAGTGGTCGAGAAAGTCGACAAAATATTTGTTTCAATAATTAACTCTGTAGTTAATTGAGTGGTCGAGAAAGTCGACAAAATATTTGTTTTAATAATTAACTCTATAGTTAACAAAATTCGAGAAATTCGAAAAACGATAGAGCATCAGCTCGTTAGAAATATTTTTCTTGAGTCCGAGAAATTCGAGACATTGTGGTTTTATATGTGATCTGGTTTATGAACAAGTCGCGAAGTGTTACAAAATTTAGTAAAGTGTATCTATTGAAAACATAGAATTTTTTGCAAGTGTATGTTATTGTGGGGAAATGTATTACATGAAATTTTTCTGAGTAGAATTGTGTAACATGTTATTGAACCGAGATTGCATATTGTGTTTTGAGTATTAAGTGTATTTGTGCTAGAAATTAAGAAAAGTGCATTTTATTATTCTTTATTAACTTATTGTATTAGAGTGTATTATTTTGGAGAATTGGTTTTGGACTAGTGTAATTGGGTTATACTGAGATAGGAAAAATGGCATTTTTAATGACTTATAAGAAAGATCTCCAGGTTCTTTCAGATGATCTAGGGATTGATTTCGAGGATCACGATAAGAAATGTGACCTATGTGACAGAATTTTGTCCAGTGCGAGATATGATGAAGAGAGCGTTAGGGCTCAAATAAAAATCATTAAAGAAGAGCGCGAAAAAACCGAGCTTAGACACTTAGAATTAGAACGCGAAGCTAGACAAAGCGAATTTGAACTGGAAAGGTTGCGGTTGACTCATGCAGCCGAAACCGCCAGTGTAGCTTCATCCCAGATTGATAGCGCTAGGCCAGTACGAAATTTCAAAGCCCTAATGCAGAAATATGATCCGGATAAGTCGGACATTTCGCTCTTCCTAACTCTTTTCGAACGTCAGGCCCGCAAGGCTCAGGTTGAGGACGGGGAACGAATGATGCATTTGCTTTCATTATTACCCACGGAGATCGCTGAAATAATTATTCGCGAACCCGTTGAGGTAGCAGATGATTACGATCAGGTAAAGAAATTACTTCTGAGCCGTTTTAAGTTAAGTCCGGAGACTTTTAGAGTTAAACTAAATCAACACCAGAGGCGGCCAGGTGCCCTATGGAAAGATTTAATTTTCGAGCTGAGAAACTATTTAGAGGGATGGCTTGAAGGGGTAATTGTAAAAGATTTTGAAGCCCTTAAGAATCTCATGGTTGCAGACCAGATTAAAAAACGCGTCCCGGCGGAAATCCGAGAACACTTTTTAGATGATTGGGGAGCTATCGTGGACCCTAACATCTTAGTAAAGAAATTAGATGAGTACGAAGCAACGCGATGCTCTATTAGAAAACCCCTTAATTTAAAACCACCAGAGAAAAAGGCGGCAGAGAAACCCAAAATCGCCGAGGAGATAAATGAGGATAAAAAGGGAGACAGGGAAAGGTCTAACTCTTTTAACTGGAGGAGCCAAGGATCAGGTGGAAATAACTGGCGCACACGCGAGTTCGAAAAACGTAAGCCCTCGGCTTGTTATCAGTGTGGGTCCACCGAGCATCTGAGACCTCAGTGCCCCGAATTGCACAGGCAAACTGCCGAGCGTGTAAACAGTGTAGCTACTGAGGAGATCTTTGAACCAGTGTTCAAGCCATACTTAAGTAAGGCAAAAATAAACGGTATCGAGACCACCATTCTCAGGGACAGTGGTTCGAGTTTTGATTTAGCCCCTATTAAATTAATAAACGCCGCAGATTTTACAGTAGAAAGGGTATGGGTCCGCACAGCCTTAGAAAATGAATTGCGGAGTTAACCGGTCGCTAGAGTGAGAATAGAAAGTGAAAAATATGGGGATCTGCTCACGAAAGCAGCCGTGGTAGGAAAGTCAGTGGGAATGAACCATTACTTAATGGGAAATTATACCCAGGAACTCATAGAGAGGCTCAAAAGCGAACCCCAGTCCGTGAACGGCATCGTTACGCGAAACCGGTCGCTAGCCATAGTAAGTCGTGGAGAAAAACTAGAAAATTCAATTCCCGCCGTAGGAGTTGAAACCGAAACTGGTCAGAGTGAAGAGGGAACGGTCCAGGTCGAGAGCGAATTAGTACTGCCCCCGGGAGAAGGGAGCGCAGAAATGGATTTAGCGGGTGTAAGCTCAGAAATTTTCCGAAAAGAGCAAGAGAGGTGTAATGAACTAGAGCCCCTCTGGAATAGGGTTAAAAATAAAACCACAATCGAATATTTGGTTGAAAAGGGGTTGTTGTTCAGAAGATCCACGGATCACAGAGGCAAAGAACGGAGGCAGTTAGTCATTCCTAAATGTCTCCGAGCCAGAATCTTAATTTTGACTCACGAGGAATTACGGGGACATATGGGGGTCCTCAGAACGAAAAATGAGCTATTACGTTATTATTATTGGCCCCAGTGCACCAAAGACGCGGAGATGTTCGTAAAATCTTGCAACCCGTGTCAGCGAATAGGAAAAATAATGCCGGTAACAACCATAGGCTTATGCAGTGGTCTCTAGCTATGCAACCTTTAAACTACAAAATTGTTCATAGACCAGGATCACAAAACAAACATGCTGACTGTCTCAGTAGAGCGGAATAAGCTAAAATTACTTGAATTGTAACATTTTTTTCTTATTATATTTGTAAATAAGTGTATTGTTTGAATTAAAAGTTGCACTAGGATAAAGTTTTTTCTCTTTTTAGTAAGGTAATGTTGTAAATGTAATTGTTTTTTAGATAATTATAAATGAAATCTAATGTCTTTTAAATCAAGGTATTGAGCTAATGTAAAATATTTCTTCTACTATAAATTAATTGTAATGTTAAGGAAAGTATAGTGTAAATGTAAAAGTTGGTCTGTAACAAACGTTGATGCATTGATTAAAATTGACAGGGATGCCTCTAGAGATGGAATACAAGTGAATCCCCTGTACCTAATCCTTGCATTTCAGATTTTGCAGGAGCCGCAAAATCTTTTTCAAAGGGGGGAGGGGCTGTGAGATTTCCTCTCCTCATGGCCCAGCGGCGGAATGCGAAAAGAATAGTTCCCCCGGCCGAGGGTCACTTACAAAAGGAGTCAGTTTTCGACTCTCGGGCGAGGAGCGACTTGACAATATCGAGACGCTCCGATGTCTACAGCGAAGACACTATATCACAAAAGACTAACAAAGGCAGACCATCCCCCTGATGAGACGACTTAATGACCCAACGTGCGCTGAAGAAATAAAGAACAAGCACCGTTTTGCACACGGCCTAGGCGGACCAGCCTATCCGAATCAAGCTTGAGAGACGGAGGATGTTACAGATCCCGCCAGGGGAAAAAGTGTTAAAAAAGGATGCAGGAGATTTTTAGAGAGAGACGAGTTTTGAGACGAGATTCGAAGCCTAAGTTTAGGAGGGATAGCTGATCTCCTAGCTCCAGTCACTTCGATATTTTTGGTGACTTCGATATTTTTGGAGGCTCAGCCGCCTGTGTGAAGAAGACCTTTTTCTCGCTGAGAAGGGTCATTTGGAGATCAAAACTTGATCTTTAGTATTTTCGAAGCAGCTAGCTCCTTTGGTGAGAACGTGGGACGAACCGTCCACAACTCTGATAATTAGACCACACTGCGTCTGGAGTTCGAGTTCGCCTCATTCCAGCCTGTTCCGACGAGTGGAATCCATTCCCAGCAACTGAGACTTCTGCAATTAGAGTTTTATTGCCTGAAGGCCCGATCTACGATCCGTAGCGACAGATCAGCCAGCCAGCTGAACGGACAATATTTAGCGTGCATCGCAGACTTCAAAGGACATTATTAATGTAATGTGTATGTTCCAGAACACGACCTAATCGTGAAGTATCTAATCCAGAATCTCTGATAAATTGATATTCAGTGTAAAAAGTTCTTATTAGTAAGCTGTTTATCACTAAACATAACCGGTGTGACGCTACCTAGCGTGTCGGCTTTGACACCAAGCACGGAATATGTTACAGTGCTAATCTACAAACGAAGTAGTGATATCTAAAGACGTTTATAGTAACAAAATAGTGCCAATATAGAATACTTTTATGCTGCCAACCTAGTAATGAAATGGTGATATCTAAATACGTTCATAGTTACGAAATAGTGGCCGACGAGAATGTGTTTAAAGTACCAATCTAGAAACGAAGTAGTGATATCTAAAGACGTTCATAGTAACAAAATAGTGTCAATATAGAATACTTTTATGCTGCCAACCTAGTAATGAAATGGTGATATCTAAATACGTTCATAGTTACGAAATAGTGGCCGACGAGAATGCGTTTAAAGTGCCAATTTAGAAACGAAAGTGATATCTAAAGACGTTTATAGCAACAAAATAGTGCCAATCTAGAACACTTAATGTAGTGCCAACCTAGTAATGAAATAGGGGATATGCAAATATGTTTATAGTACCAGTCTAGAATAGGTATTCAGTGCCAATTTAATAATTAAATAGTGATATTCAGATGCGTTTATACTGCGAGTGAAACTTTATTTACCCCTGAGGGATGCGAATAGAATCAATGTGATGAATTCGATCCTGAATTTTATCGCTTATCTAGCAATGTCGCTACCTGTGATATCTCGTCGAATTTATCAAGGACAGCAAGTTCGAATGGTAGCTCACAGCGGATTCAAAATGTCTCAATCGATTTTTAACGCGAGATTGAATTTAATTTATTTTTCTTGGCTGGTTCTCACATGCAAATATTTACCTTCCTAAGAAGGCGTAGATAGCTGATGATGATCATGGTGGCATAGTAAAAAAAGCTGCTGGCTAGATTCTGCCGTCCACCAGAAATTACTTGCATTCCGATTGGACAATGGGCAGGGACATTTAAGATGACATTAATACTTCTTCTTCCTTTAATGCATGTCTGTCTCATGCTGGATATTTATCATGGGAGAAACATTAACTTTAATCCCTGGTGTCTTGATGGTTCAAAGATCATTTAGTCCGATACTTTGAACTAAAAAACTTGCTTGATAAAAAAAAAAAAATTCCTTGTGTACTCTGACGTCGATTTAAACTGCCAATTGGAGATGCAGCGGGAGGCAGATTCTAAACACCCATATCTTATGTCCCTTTCAAGCACGTGCAGACAATTAGCACTGGAAGTTCTGTCCATTCCTTATTATCACCGAGATTTGCATTTTTCTTCACGGTTTTTGCAAATAATCGTTAGAATTTTTTTTGCATGTTAGAACTATTCGAATTCCCGACTTTGCGAGATGAAATAATTACGAGATATGAAAGACCATTTTATTTTTGCCTTCGCAGGTTGGATTGGTTGTCCTTAGCAGATGTAGAGTAAGTAGCTTATTCTAAATCCACGTAGTCATAATGTATATATGTTGTACACAGTGCTTACCGATGTGGTTACTTTAAGGGGGGGGGGAGGGCGATCACCTTAAAACCTTCAAAAAACTCAATTTTTTATTATGATTTAATTTTGAAGAATGGAATGTAAGGAATCTTTTTAAAAAATGAAGTCGATACTACAATTAGAACCGATTTTATGGCCAAATGTATAAAGCTAATAGTAAAGTAATTTATGGAAAACTTAAATTTTAAATAGCTTTTCCCAAAATTTGGCTTTTTTCAAACTTGTGCGCACTATTACTTCAAAATTAATGGTCAAAATTTGCTAAAATTTTGTATACGTGTATATCTAGTGCGTTTATACAATTTCTACTTACCTAAATTTAAGTACATATTACTAATTTTTTTACAGCAATTTTTGTGAAAAATTCTTATGACATTTCTTGTACATTGCAATACATTTGCCAGAAAAAAAATTAAATGGGAAATATGCTAATTATTTTAGGCGTAGATTAAAGTATAACCTGTGGATTGATACATACAAATAATTTAATATCTCTTAAAATCTCTTAATTTGCATTTTGGTGTTTTACTTGCCTTTAATGAAAATTCTTGGGTGCGCCGACAACAACAGCGCCATATCTTCCCCTACCAGCGACTTTTGGAACTATTTTTTTATTTTTTTTTTTCAAGGAAACTCTTTCCCATGTCGTCCTTAGTCCCTCTGTCAATTTTGGTGGAATTTCGGCTGATACATTGCGCTACAGATGGCTCTGAGTAGTGTCAGTTTAAAAAAAAAAATCACTCTGTATATATATATATATATATATATATATATATATATATATATAATGTACGCAGTGGAATCTCGATCTATCGTTTTTCAAGGGACCGATTGAAATGAACGACAAATGCGGGAAAACGATAGATGCGGAAACATAACAAAGCAATATGATCGTTGGGACTGGATAAAATGAACGACACATACGGGAAAGCGATGATTCGGGAAACGATCGATCGAGATTCCACTGTATACATAGAATTAACGTTTTATGATATCGGCGGCACTCCTGCATGTAGTTGTAGCCGAATAATGCAGCAAAACCAATATTAAAATGTTTTCCAGATAATCACCTATTTTATCGAACACGTTTCGAGTTTGTTACTGAACTGTCCTTTTCCTCTTCAAGACGTTCTTAACAAAACGAGCCTTTTTCCTGTGTTGTGGTCATTTCGAATGTTGCAGTGTGTTTTCAAAGTGTGTTTTCAACGTGTGTGCCCACAACGTTGCTGAAATCTAAGCAAAAATATTCTTAAATAGAATTCTTTGTTTCTTTATGTTATACTATTAGTAATTTAAAGTGGAAACTTTGCTGGTCATTGATTATGATTTTTGATTGGCAGCAGTGTATGTCTATAGTATGTCAGCGGATCATTTTCGTTCATTCACATTATTTTGAATATAGCAGGTGTGGTATAAGTTTTGTGAAATTTTCAAGAGTTTTTCAAAGCAAAATAAATTTTTAAAAATGAAAATCTGAGAATTTGATTGTGTCAAATAATGTTTGTATCTTTTTAAATATTTTCAACTTTCAATTCCTCAGCGTACTATGTTTAAATTTTTGTGTCTGTTTTATAACGATTCACTGATATAGATAACTTTTTGAGTTCACCATACGTGTTTCATTATTGTTTAATACAAAGCTATATCCACGCTCAGATTCCAGTATTAATGCTTTTGTGTCAAAACTACCCTAAATCCGAGAAGATGCCGGCAAAACTTTTCAATATCCATCGTTTTCCTGAAAAGCTGTTCTAACCCAAATTATTTACATCGATATTCCAGGTTATTTATGGTAAGATTTACATTTAAAATATATTTTTTAGCCTCAAAATCACTCTTCTATCGCCATAGGTACAAGGAAGTCATAAAATACAGTTTTTGGAACTCGCCGCTCTATATATTTTAGAGTGGAGAAAATTTTAAATGCCTTTCGACAAAACGTTCTAAAACATTCTATTCTATGTTCCAATCCAAACATTCCAAGTGTGTTACTAACATTCAGGATAACTTCTTTGATACGCAGTGCCGATCGAGAAAACAGAGTTATTTTTCCTATTGCGGGTGTGCTTTATTTGCGCATACAAGTCTAGAAGTTTCGAGTAAACTAAAGCACGTTATATAACGAATTCGAGCAGACGAAAGCTTATATAAACACTCAGCAGCTGCAATAGGAGTCAACAGCTGCAGAGCGCGAATCAAAATTGTTTTACCAAACACGTTAATTAATAATAATCACCCTATGTAACGTTTTAAGAATTGAAGATTGGAGTTATGAGAAAAAGGCTGAAATAAGTTTCTTCTGTTAAATTAGACAGTTGTGAGATAAACTGTTGTAAAATAAAAAAATTAAAAAATATTGCCTTTTTGAAAATCGAAATTAATCATTTATCAGGGTTTTCTCCTAAAGGAGCTATTGAATTTCTTATAGACAAGTTAAAAAAATCAACTATAAAAGAAATGTATATTTGTGTGTGTGGGGGGGGGGAGGCTATGCTTGTCTATATGTGTGAATATATATATCGTTCAATAATCAGGGTGTTCTTCCCCTGTATTAACACGAGTGAAAAATATTGCGGTACAGTTAAGTTACATTAATTTAAAGCCGATTAACTACTACCGCAATACTAATTTTAGTAATGAAGCAACTTACTTATCGCAATCCATGGTTTGGGTCCAGAATTTTGGGCTTACTCAAGGTATTAAGAGAAATCCGAGTGTCTCAAAAAGTTTTTTCTTTTCTTTTCTTTAACAGCAGACATTTTGTATAATTTATAGATCACAATTTAAAAAAAAAAACCGAGCATTAGGAGTGTTGTGTTAAAGAAAAATGTTTGACACTGATTTGTCAAATTTGATTCTTCTCGAATTAAAATATTGGGTGCTGACTACGTCAGAAAGAAATGTTAAAAGAAGTGCTAACGTTCGATCCTTTCTTTTCGAAGCTAAGCATAAATTTCTATTCTCTTTTCTGACGAATCGATTTAAACAAAGAAAATTTAGTTTAAAAGGAAGAAAATTGTTTAAAACTACGTTCTTTTTACACGAGTATAATACGCACCCTCATTTTTGCGGACTAATATGTGAAAAAAAAAGTGCGTATTATACTCAAGATTTTACGGTATGACTGAGTACTGCTGTATGAATGAGTACTGCTGTATGCACGTATGAATGAATACTGCTGTATGCACGTATGAATGAATTCTGCTGTACGCACGTATGAATGAATACTGCTGTATGCACGTATGAATGAGTACTGCTGTATGCACGTATGAATGAATGCTGCTGTATGCACGTATGAACGCACGTATGAATGAGTACTGCTGTATGCACATATGAATGAGTACTGCTGTATGCACGTATGAATGAATACTGCTGTATGCACGTATGAATGAATACTGCTGTGCGCACGTATGAATGAGTACTGCTGTACGCACGTATGGATGAGTACTGCTGTAAGCACGTATGAATGAGCACTTCTGTGTGCTCGTATGAATAAGTACTACTGATGCACGTATGAATGAATAGTGCTGTATGAACGTATGACGGAGTACTGCTGTATGCCCGCATGACTGAGTAGTGCTATATGCACGTATGACAGTATACTCGTTTAGATACATATGACAGTATACTCGTTTATATATACGTATGACAGAATACTGGTTTATACACGTATGACAGTATACTCGTTTACATACATATGATAGTATACTCGTTTATATATACGTATGACAGTATACTGGTTTATATACGTATGACAGTATACTGGTTTATATACGTATGACAGTATACTGTTGTATATAAGTGCAAATGAAAGGCGTATATTTTAAAGAGTTTATTAAGAATGGAAAATCAAAAGAACACACCCCAAAATTAGTATTACTACTAATAATAATAATAATAACTGTACAACTAACACATAATTCACCTTGAAATATATGCGTTCAGTCGAAAGCATCTTTTGTTTTATGGTACATCCACAGGACAAAATTTAAGCTATGGACTCATACGCCATAAAAGAATGTCACTATGATCATTAAAGTTAAATTGTTAGAGAATGTCTTTATCGAAATAGCTGTACATATGGAGCAAAAGAATCAACCACTCCCCCAAAGAAAAAAAAATCCAAAAAACATGCACATGGATGAGTAGTTTTGTTGTAATATGTTTAGTAATTTAAAAAATTTACAAGTGAAAAATACAAAGGCACCATAAAAGTAAAAGTTAAAATCCAATATCTAAGACTAATCGTAGTCATTCAACGGATATTGTCAGAAAATCAGACGCCCGCTGCATTAAATTCAACAGATTTATGATAATTGGACGCAAGTTGTGAAAAGGAATGGATGGACCTGCAAAATACAGATGGACAGTAAAAAATGACACAGATCTGAATTTTTACGTATAACAGATTGGATGTTCCTGGCTTCTTGTAGCTTTAGAGCTATTACTGGTTTTCTCTTTCATCTTATTCTTATTTATATATATATATATATATATATATATATATATATATATATATATATATATATATATATATACAAACACAACAGGCACACACACGAGAAATATTCCATCAAGTTCGAGCAATATAACCAGATATGGAATAGTAATATGAAGACATTCCCCAAATATAGCATGCAATTGTGAACATGGCACCTGTAACAGAGAATAAGCAATTCTATAGAACTAGCTTGAAACCCGCACTTCTCAACGGAGTACATTCAAATTAAACACAACGATCAATGTATGCAATTAATGCGAAAATAAATAAATAAATAAATATAAATATAAATATATATATATATATATATATATATATATATATATATTTTTTTTTATTTATTTATAATAAATACGACGATCAATATATACAATTGATGTAAAAAAACCAAAAAAATATATTTATAAAAAAAATCGTAAGGGATATTTTTATAGACAAAATAATGTAGAAGAAAATATTCTAATTAAATTTAATAGAACATACTAAAGAATATAGTACAATTAATATAGTACAGTTTCAGGATCATATCTTTTACTGTATTTTAATATTTTTTTTGATAATGTCCAATCGTCAGGCGTATTAGCAAGAAATATTTTTTGTCTATTTAGTTGTTATGCGCGTGACGAAAAATTTATTTAAAGTACCAGAAAAAGAAATCACGTGATCGGCATTTAATACATTAAATTCTAAAAATGAATCTTTAAAAATTCACCAAAAATCAGAAAATGGAGGTAAAGATTCGAAAAAGATTTCATTTTAAAGGAATTTTTATGATCTTTCCTCGTGATATAAATTTTATAACCCTCAAATTATTATTTTAAATGAAAACTTGAAAAAAGTTACAAAAACAGCTTAAAAATTTAATTTAAAAAAATCTAAGAAGAATTTTTCAAAAATCTTTCTTAGTGCACCCCTACTCTAAAACTAGAATCACCATGCAACATTTTAGCCCTTTAGGTCCAGCGGTTTGGTCTGTGCGTTGTATGTCAGTCAGTCAGTTACGGAACTGTTTTATATATATCGATTAGGTTTGGTTTGGTTTGGTTTGGATCGCTACGGCCAACTTTTTGCTACACGAGGGCTCATTAGACCGGGACCTACAGTTTAAAGCCGATTCCGAACGGCTACAAACATCCATGCCGACAGCGGGACTCGAACCCACAGGATCTGAACCCACTGCCAGCACCCTAGTTATTGGGCCATCACCTGGCTATATAGAATTAGGGGTCTTAATAGAAACTTTAAGACATATTTATGCCAGTGGGGGAACCAGGGAAGACGGGGACTCTATTCTAGAAATTAAAAATTAATTCTAGGGTACATTTTTCTCAACGAAAAACAAAAAATTTTTTTCCATCATGTAAGGAAAAAAATCCTTCGAAAAACCGGTTTCCTGCGGCACTTCAGGTTGCGGTGGGATTTTTTTTCAGGGGGATAAACTAAAAAAAATAAGCAAGGCCCACTTGAAATAAATATTAATTTGAATTAATGATTTTTAGCAATTTTCATTGTAGTCCTCTATTGTTTTACTATACTGAATCCCATGACTATTTTTACCATGTTTTTATTAACTCGCTTTCTTGTTTGTTTGTGTGTTTGTCCGGTACAAATTTTGCAATCGATTTTTAACTAACTTCCCGACTAGCTGAACATTTGAAACTTTTAGAATAGCAGAACACGGTGACAATGCATTATATTAATACTTTTAGCCATCTTTAAGCAACATTGAATTCTTTTTCAGTTAATTTTGTTTTGTAGACTGGTGCAGCCATCTATCGGCCGGGACGGGAACGAAAAGTTAAACGCAAGTTAACTTCCAATTGACTTCATTTTCTTTCGAGTTGATGGGATAATTCATCAAAAAAATTTTAAAAAAGCATTTATTAATGCATAGAATTGTCAAGTTTATAGGATTCAACAGAAAATTTAAAAACATGGTATATAAAAAGTTCTTTTTATCCTAGATTATTTTACCCTGTTTTTATTAACTCGCTTTCTTGTTTGTGTGTATGTTTGTCCAGTGCAAATTTTGAAATCGATTTTTAACTAACTTCCCGACTAGCTAGACATTTGAAACTGTTAGAATAGCCCAGAACACGATGACGATGCATTCTTTTTATACTTTTAGCCATCTTTAAGCAGATTTGGATTCATTTTCAGTTAATTTTGTTGTGTAAAAATTTCTTATAATTGCTTTCTTTATTACTCATTTGATCTTTTTCTTTCAAATTGGTGGGATAATTCATCATAAATAATTTTAAATGTATACATAGAATTGTCAAGTTTATATGATTCAACAGAAAACGTGGTATATAAAAAGTTCTTTTTATCTTGTAATTATTGAAACTGTATTAATAGATGACATTCTGGCATTCGCTACTTATATCTTTCAATAATCGAATGAAATCAGCAGTGGAGTTACAATGGAGTTAATGATCGGGGAAGATTAAGTGACCTAAAGAAACCAGCTGATGTGCTGACGAAGGACTCTAATAACCAATCGAACTTCTGAAACGTGATGTCACTTTAAAGGCGCCAATAAAAACGCTTTTAAATTCCGAGCGATCGCAGCGCTAGAGGTACGAGTTGTGTCGCTACGAACTAAAAAAAAAATCAGTCAGCATCCAGACCTGCATCTAGAGGTCGCTACTTCGGCATTGAAGCCGTAGCTTACGATTCTTTTAAGTCCTCAGGCGAGGCGAAGTTTTTCGACACCCTGTCGATCGCAATTAAGTCCTTGTGAGCAGTCGAGATTTTCTTGACTCGTTCCCAGAAGGAACCGTTATAGCTATTGGAAATAGCTTATGTTTTTGATCCCAGACGGATCTGTTCGCTAAATTATCAGCGGTATAGAGACTCCGAGCTGGAGTAATTGCCGCGTGTCCTACTGAGTTTCCTGATAAGAAGAAATAGACTCTAGCGTTTAGACCAAGTGCCGATAATATTGACCGATGTTCTTCTGCTGAAAATTGTTCCATGCACGTTATTTAGAGTGTATACTCTACAGTGTTGTAAATATTTCATCGACTTCATATTATTGTAATAAATCATTTCATTTAATATTACTAGATTGTATATTCGTCTTCTATACGCTACCATTCGGCGAAATCCTTGCACCCTACACCGGGCGGCCGGTCCAGTCTAATCGGAAAGGAATGGAATCCTATTCATACAGCGAAAAGATTAAGAATGAATCCCATAGACTGTGATAAAAGCCAAGAAAATTGCAAGTGTAAACGCCAATCAAACAGCAATATGGAAATTTCTTCAATAATAGTTTGTTAGGCTTTTAATATTTTAAAACTGATTCTTAAAACATAGTCTAGCTTTGTGTACCCCTTTTATTGTTTTTATTTGAGTAATCAATGCATGAATTATCAACCCTTCAGCGGGCGCGCCAATTTTTGTAACACCAGCAGGCGCGCGTAACACAAAGTGCAACGTCTCTTTCAACCTTCATTATTCATTTTGTAATAAACTGGTTTTTTTTCAAATTGAAAATAATAATTCTGCATTTTATAACAAGATATAAAATGTTGATAATATTGAGATATATTTATAATGAAAGGCAAAAGAATGCAGTTACAATCGCCTCATTTCAAAACTGTCCGGTTTATTGGATCTAAGGACAACGTGCCAATCGATTCCTATTACGTCAAAAAACCTAAAAAAACATTGAGTGAGTCCATCTTCGTGATATGCGGGATACCGTGCACTGGATTACAATGCGATAAAAGTAGGAGTTGGTGTAGTTCATCAAATGTGTAATAGCTGCACATTTGATGGACTACATCAACTCCTGCTTTTATCGTATTGTAATCCAGTATAATCGCTGGTTTACCACGATTAAATCACAATTAAGAACGAATGGAAAGGAATGCAAGGATCAGAAAATCAAGACCTCCATTAGAAAGGGTGTAGCTATAAATAGAATATGCTTAGAACAGGGTTTCTCAACCCCCCCCCCCCTTTGAACACTGATGTGAGGTCACATCTCTCCCACCACCATCACCATATGTGGCACACAATAAAAGAATTTCAATCGGAATTTGAAACTAAAGCTGGTTATTAAATGAAAATATAGAATAGATAATTTCATACACAAAATTTAATATTACTACACATATCTTAATTTAGAACATATTATTATTATTAGAACATATGAAATCAAAGAATTAAATTCAGATCAAGTATATTTGAGGTAATCAAGGATCTAGGTGAGGTTGTTTTACTTTTAAAGGGATATATTAGTTTTACCAGGTTGATAACCGCTGGCTTAGAACATTCTAACCTTGCATATAAAAACAAACCTTTCAAAATTACGACAATGTTGCACTTTGTACACGGGCTGAAGGGTTAAACTACCTTTCGGTATATCTTTTGGTATGTTTAAAATGGTCATTAGGACTTAGAACCGATTGTTAATTTATTCGCGTTCCCCACCACCACTGGATATATCCTTTCCCAACCCTCTTTTTCTCGTTTATTCGTGTAAAAGTGTAAATGTAAGTCTGAGGGAAAGTTAGAAAGTTTGTTACATATGGTTAGTCCCTTTCCGGAAACCTTGCCAACTTCTATGAATTTCGGTCGCTGCAACTTTTCGTTTGGCCACCACCCCTCTGGCAACCCGTGTCGCTCCATGATCTCGGCTGCTGATAAGAGCCAATTACCGCCGCGACATGGCGTAGATATATTTTGGCGAGAAGAGACAAAGCCCCCCATTCTAGTGTTTTGTCATCTGTTGTTCCGGGATATCCACGGGTCAGGTTTTTGCCGAACTCATTTTTCTTGGTGTTCTTCACCCCCCCCCCCCCCCCCCGTCTTCTTGCTTCGCTGTTTTTGCAGCGACCTTCCTCTTGTTTCTCGTTCATTTTCTGGGGTTTTTTATCTGATCCCACGTCCAAGCGCCGGAATTTGCGGCCTCGGCGTTATTTACCCCGGGTTTTTTTTGCGGAGGGATTAAGCTTGGCAAGAAAAATTTAAGGGGCTCGCTCTCTGGCTTTCCTTTTTTTTTTGTTCCGCCTTTCTTAAACTGCAACTTTAACTGGTAATGTGCGAGTAACTTATGTCAAGCGTAACTTTTTTTTTTCTTCTGATTCCAGAGAGACTAATTTGAGCAGGTGAAGTTCAAAGTACTCTAAAAGTAAATTTTCGAATTTTATTTATTTTTTTAACTGACAGTCCACTGGGTTCGAGGGTTAAAATGATCTGTGACACGTCAGTATTGTTTAAAGCAGTGATTCTCAACCTTTTTATGACTAGGCCTTCAGACCCTCCTCCCCCCCCCCCTCCCAGGCCTAAAAAACTTTAAATAATGCTAGTGAAATACATTTTACACATATATTTTTGCAAACAATCCCCCCCCCCCCCCCCTCGCATGAATATCCCTCAGGTTTCTCCGGGGGGTGGGGAGACGCCCTTAGGTTGAGAATCAGTGGTTTAGAGGAATGAGTTAAACTGTGCTAGAAGTGAAGTAAAGGTCTTTAGCTGCTGGTTTCTGTCGATGTATTAATGCATCGTATTAAAAACCTAGCTGGTATGGCCTTGACCAGTACCTCAATCATGTTTGGGAGGTCTAAGGGTCAGCTAACCCCAGGAGAAAGCCGTGAAAGAAAGGATGATTGCACTATATATATATATATATATATATATATATATATATATATATATATATATATACACACACACACAGTGGAATCTCGATCGATCGTTTTCGGATACATCGTTTTTCCGTATGTATCGTTCATTTTATCCAGTCCCAAAGATCATATTGCTTTGTTATGTTTCCGCATCTGTCGTTCATTTCAATCGGTCCCTTGAAAAACGATAGATCGAGACTCCACTATATATATATATATATATATATATATATATATATATATATATATATATATAATAATTCGTGCAAAGTTCAAAAATTCGTAATAAAAGAAATAATGCTCGGAAAATTTTTCTGTTTGCGTGAATAGGATCAGAGGGACATTGGATTTTTTTTCCCATGTTACAAAAAAAGTTTCCAAGAGTAACCGAAAGAGGGCGCTTTTGTGTGACAACGTTAAGCCTGCATTGCAGGAAAGACACACGTTACCTGTTGTCACCTTCATGCAGGATGGTGCCCTGCCCCGCATATCACGTGATATCAACGCGTTCCTGTTGGAATCTTTCACTGAAGACCGAGTTCTATAAGTCGCGGTTGTAAGGTTCAGTGGCCCTCACGATCACCAGACTCGACTCCGGGGAATTTTTAGTTGTGGGGATACTTCTATTTTCAGTTGTGGGGATAAAGTCTCATGTGTACCGGGGCTCCCCAACCACTTTGGGTGGAACTGAAAAATGTCTTTCGACAGACAGTCGCTGCCATCGATGCTACAATCCGTTGTAATGGGCTTAGTGACGCGCCTCACTTGCCTATTACCTTGTGCTGGTAGTAATGTTGAACATCTGTTACTTTAAAATAAATGCAGTCTCGTGATATTGCTATCTGTTTGATTTTCTGTTTCAGTTTGCCTGATTTGCATAAAACGTCTAATTATGACGTGTGAGCGCCTTCTTTCGGTTACTTTTGGAACTTTTTTTTTTTTTTACATGGAAAAAAAATCCAATATCCCTCTGATCTTATTGGCGCAAACAGAAAATTTTTCCGAGCACTACTGCTTTTATTATGAATTTTTGAACATTGCACGAATTTATGACACACCCAGTATATATATATATATATATATATATATATATATATATATATATATATATATATATATAGTTTACAAATGTAAATTACTTAATATGAAACCAAAAATGAGTAAATAAATTTTAGGCGCTAAGCTGCTCACAAAAATATTTACGATATATAGATATTTAAAATTAAGATGACTAAAAGGGCAGATGCGACCATTTAATACTCCTATAACCTGAAATAAGATAGACATATATAAATAAGCAAAAAAGTAGTTGATGACTGGGGGGGTCACAACCCCCCCCCCCCCCCCCCCCAGTCATCAACTATACCACCTCCAATTCCGTTTTTTGCTTATTTATATATGTCTATCTTATTTCATGTTATAGGAGTATTAAATGGTCGCATCTGCCCTTTTAGTCATCTTAATTTTAAATATCTATATATATATATATATATATATATATATATATATATATATATATATATATATATATTCCTCTACACCCCAAAAATGCGGCCCCCTCCACCTCTAAAAAAGGATTCTGGTTACACTACTGTCTTAGGAAACTAGATTACATTTTATAGTATTTAAAATTATGCAATCTCTTTTGCTGATTATAATTGCAATATATAAAATTTCCTTTGAAAATGTTGTATGAAATAGATCAAAATAACCAAAAACCCTCAATGGCATAGCTTTTCGATAGCAGGAGGGGATTGAACTCTGGGGGTGCGCTTAAGAAAGAGGGGACTCTAAACATCTAGATTGTGATAAATTGTAAAGCATGGTAAAACTATTGATCCCAATTTAAAGGTTGTTTTTAAAGCCTAAAATTTATTAGCTTTAAATACCCAGTTCTACAGGAACCGGGATTTTAGTTCCAATAATTTCTCCCGGGTTCTCTGCTACGCAATTCCTATCAAAAAGCCTTTGTGGTATATGCAGTAGATCACAATTCATTTGTCTCTTACTCATTTATCTACACTGTCAGACTCGCGTCCGACATTCTTAATTGGGACCATGGTCACATCATTTAGAATGATTAGCGAAGGCCGTTAGTGGCATTCAACAAAGCGAAATCCGACGGCAGTGCAAATCGCTATAGGTGGTCCACGTAAAAAGGAATCCGGAAGATGGGGGTCCGAGGTGTGGAAAGATCTATATTGTTCCAGAACGACAGACAGGAAAAGGGATGAATAGAGGAGACAGCGAGAAAAAGAATAGACTGGACTTGGACTTTGCCGAAACGAGCCGGGCGAGCGGAGAGAATAGAGAGAGAGACAGGGTCTCTATCGAACTGATTTATGAACTCCGCGTCTTTGAATCGATGTATGATGGTTCTTTGGAACAAACGTGTATACGTTAATATTAGTCTAGATATTGATTTTATAATAAACAAGATGTAAATAGACATGTATTAGTGTGTACTTTAATATTACTAGTGGCATATACCATCGGATCACGACGATCAGATTAACATACACGTGTATTGTAATTATACAGATTAGGTCACAATACTTCGTCGTTTAACTCTGCTCTACCTACTTGCTTTCTTTCCTTTACATTTCTTTCAGATGCAGTGCTTTGAAGTTGTTTAGATACCGTATTGAGGGTACAACAGTAGAAAGTATCTTGTACAAGCTTTCATATTCGCTGTTTGCGACAACCACTCTCTAATATTCGAATCTATTATTATAGAACAGTCACTGTGACTTGACTGATCAGGTGACTGATTTAGAGGAGACAGTGGTTCAACCAAGGGTGGACCAACTTCGGGGAATCGTTTATTTTCAGGCACCTTAGGAGGAAGTTGAATTTTAGGCTATAGCTGTAGGCGCCTTACACTGAAATGCCTACATCTATAATGATTTAAATTTTAGAGCTGTGGGCCCGAGTTAGCCTAGTAGTAGCTCATCGGCTTTCGGTACTGAGGGTGCTCGGATTGAGTCTCGACAAGTCCTTCATGGTCCTATGAGGTCAGAACGGTTAGGAGAAGGTACGATCCCTCTGGTCTGGAATACTTCCCACCAGGTGGCCCAAGCAACAACAACAACAGATTTTAGAGTAAAAAATTCCTCGATCTAGATTCGTATAAGTCATTGCTATTGATAGAAAAAGTAATACCAATAAAAACTTTCCTCCCCACCCGACTAAAATCGTGTCACCATCATGTTCAGCACCCCTGCCCAAACGACTGGGGGATTGCATGTTCAGCCCACCCCCCCCCCCCCCTTGCCTGTAAGATAGCTCCCTCAGCAAGAGATTCTACATAGTTGCACGATTGCATGGACATACACATACCCCTGCAAGGAACGGTCGATATAACTGCTTTCCCGTTTGCCCATGTTAAATTACTCCCAAAACCGAACGAGTTTTCCCTTGTCGAATCATTTAAAGGGTGGCTTACTTTAAATGATTCGAAAAAGGGAAACATTTTCCTAATTTTTTTCTTTTTTCCTTCACTTCCAAAACCTCTCTCTGGATCCAGACGTTCAAATTTGTGGACACGTTACTTAGCTCCCGCTCTTCCACTGGAGATTAGCAGAAAACTTAAGGGTCTCGTTGGGTAAAGGAGCATTTTCTTTCTTTTATTTTTTCGCGAGTATTTTGGTAACTGCAACTTTAGCTGGCATGTTGGTAATTTAAAGAAGATTACGTCGGATCGAAACGGCAGCAGAGGATGTCGTTTTCTGGCGTGAGTTTAAAACTTTAAGTAGCTGCTTAGGGGTTGACCGTATTAACGGGGAAAAGGGACGTTAATACTCTAAATATTAACCATTAAATTAACTCAACACCATATGCTTTGTTTAGCGATCCAAGCAGTTGTTTATAGTCGATGCTAGTCACAAGGGAAAATATCGATATCTTAGAGTTCGCTGTTCGTTGTAATAATATTCATTTATTCAAACTAATGCTGAGTAGTATATTTAACTATTACTGTTAATTAAGCGCCTTAAATGTTTTAAGTAATGGTATGTAGGTGCAGAATGCTTGGTGGAATATATTCCAATAACAATACTTATTAGTTTACCGGCGTTCTTTAGAGTTTTATCTTTTATGATGACGTGGGAAAATTCTGACGCTGTAGGTGTGGCCGGGTTTAAACGGACTCCAAAATTTTACGAATAAACTAATTACGTTTCGTGACAAGTACTCTGATTTGAATTTTTTACAATAGTAATATCACGTATTGTATAAATCGGTGAAATCCATATCATCGGATATCGAATAAGCGTTATATATATAATAGCCGTTGTCTCTGTATAACACTTCCGGGCTGTACTCATCTTTCAATTGAAGCCCTCAGTAAACAAACGGCCAGTTAGGCTTAATTTCAATTTGAGATGCGGATCAGAATTTTTTCTTACCTAAAAACTAATATCTTCTCCATCAAATCACGTTTGTTCAGCCTATTTTTCTATAAAACATTCAGAACTAAAAAAATTGGATGCTTTTAGCTGTATATTTAACAGTTTTTAAAAATCTGTTTACTTTTGCGATGAATTCTGAAAGTACACAAACTTGAATGTGAATGATTCAAGTAGCTCAAGTATTCATATCGCGTAGTGAGCTGTAAAAAACTGGATGGCAGTCTACTACTCCAATCGCATGAAAAACTAAATAAATAAAAAATAATGAAAGGGATTGCTTTTACAAGGTGTGGATTAAATGCAATATTGTTAGATAATTCGGGATATCTTTTAACTTTCATATACTTTTTTTTCATTATGACGTCATTATTAGTATTATGACGTCAAAATGACGGGTTGGATGGCAGTTTACTACTCCAATCGCATGAAAAACTAAATAAATAAAAAATAATGAAAGGGTTTGCTTTTACAAGGTGTGGATTAAATGCAATATTGTTAGATAATTCGGGATATCTTTTAACTTTCATATACTTTTTCCATTATGACGTCATTATTAGTATTATGACGTCAAAATGACGGGTTACCTTCTAGTTTTTTAAAGAGTAAATAAAACTATCTATATATTTAAGTTGCTAAGGCGATTCTTTGGGCAGTCCGTGAAAGGAAACTTCTGCAGCACTGCAACCATTTACTTCATTTTGGTCTTAAGGCTGCTATGTACTAAGAAAAAAGATCGTATTTCCCTTTTCCTCTTCTTGCAGACTCTTGTGGTGGGAGGAGCCCAGTTGACAGTTCGAGAATTCCACCCCCCTTAGGAATGACATTTTGAGGGATTGTAATGGCTCTCTCTCTATAGGGGGGGTTAAGAGCTGCCCCCAAATATTTTATTTAAAATATATTTTTGTCAACTATTTACAGGTACATAAATGCCGATAATCAAATAAAATTGGTATTGTCAGATAGCCCGAACTTTTCTGCAAAGCGCTACGGGATTCATTTTATAAATTTCGTCCACCGAAGGAATTTATGAGCGTTTAAAACACATTATACAAGATTTTTCCCCGAAAAATTTAAATTTTAAAATATTAATTGGATTTTTAAAAAAAAACGAAAAATGTACACAAATGTAAAATTTCTTTCTCTATGACGGAGTACAATTTAAAAAAAAAAAATATTTGAATCCAATTCGGCAATCCGTGGACAAATTTTCTCCATAGGTTAACATTGAGGTGAGCGAATCCGATGGGGTTAGTACATAGCAGCCTTAAAAGAAAGATTGTAATCTATAGATGTGTCACATTTGGTTTTTGTAACCGCAGTTTCTATTCATGAGCGATCATTTACAGTTAAAAATGGCTTTCTTCGCATGGTCGGTGACATGTTTAAATCTGGCTTTAGATACTCACTAATCACGCGGAGGCCGCAAAAACATGTTAATTTGTTTATTCAGAGAAATCTCTCCAGCTCTCACACTGCCGTTTTTATTTTTAATTATGTTTGTGAGATACAGAATTAAACCTGATGGAAATTTTAAAGTGCATTTCTCTCTCCTTAATGTTATGATTTTCAACATTTGACAATGACATGTTGAGTATAATTTGTGTCTTATTAGATTTATTTACTTTACAGCCGTCATGTTTTGACGGGTACTAACTAGTATAGTTAAAAATGCAAATTGAAATGTTACAGAAATATTTTTTGCATATGTTAGGCAAATCATTGTGCCATTCAAAGGGAGAAAAATCTTGAACTCTACGTTGCTTATAAAATTAAACTTGGTTTTGAATCTTTTTATTTAAACTAATGCATTAAAATAAACTATATCTAACGGAAGCATTTCATGCGGAACTATTTTTAACCGAAGTTGCTTATAACAAACTTTCAACTGAAGCGCTTTATAGTAAAGCTGTTTTCCACTGAAACGCTTTAAGATGAACTTTTTTCAACTGAGACGCCTTAAAATGTAATTTGCCTTTTACGGGAGAATAAAAGCTTGAACTCTAAGTCACTTAACAAGGTTAAATTTTGTATGAACCTTTATGCTTTCACTAATGCATTAAAATAAACTATTTCTAGACTAAGCACTTCATATGTAAGTAATTTCAACTGAAGTTCCTTTATAACAAACTATTTTCACTCGAAACGCTTCGAAATAAAATCTTCAACTGAGATGCCTTAATGAACTTTATTCAATTATAATTTCAAATTTTATGGCCAAAAAAAGTTCTTCGATTCAGATAGGGGTTCGTTCTTACGAGGGTCTGTACATCGTTTTTAAAGCGCCAAATAGTTCTACCTTCTACTTGTCAAGAATAGAGCATGTCTTAACAAAATATGTATCATTTTGACTACCTTAGGGGTGAAAAGCTGACCCAGTAAGGATATAAAACTTTTTGCTGAAGAATAAACCTCTGTACAAGTGTTACTTAAGAATTTGACATTAACATATCACAAAAAAATGTCTATAACGAAATGTAGTCTATTAAAGGATCTGACAGTAGTGTATCACTAAATACACGTATAGCTTTACTGAAGGTTTAGACAGTATTGAATCACTGAAAATACTTGTAGCTTTATTGAAGGACTAGCTGAAAACCCGCGCTTCGCTGCGGAGTACATTCAAATTAAATACAACGGTCAAAGTATGCAATTTATGCCAAAAAATAAATATATATATTTATAAGAAATGCGACGATCAATGTATACAATTGATGTAAAATATAATCTATCTATATATATATATTTATAAAAAAATCGTAAGGAATATGCATTTTTTTGGATAATATCCAATCGTCTGCTGCGTTAGAAAGAGAAAAAAATATTTTTTTTGTCTATTTAGTTGTTACGCACGTGACGATAAATTTATTGAAAGTACCAGAAAAAGAAATCACGTGATCGGCATTTAATAAATCAAATTCTAAAAATTAATCTTTAAAAATTCACAAAAAATCAGGAAATGGAGGTAAAAATTCGAAAAAAATTTCATTTTGAAGGAATTTTTATGATCTTTCTCGTGATATAAATTTTATAACCCTCAATGTATTATTTTAAATGCAAACGTAAAAAAAGTTTAAAAAACAGCTTAAAAATTTAATTTAAAAAAATCTAAGAAGAATTTTTGAAAAATCTTTCTTAGTGCACCCCTACACTATTAGAAGAATCGCCATGCAAAATTTCAGCCCTTTAGGTCCAGCGGCTTGGTCTGTGCGTTGTATGTCAGTCCGTCAGTGAATGAATGAGTCAGTTACGGAACTGTTTTATATATATAGATTATGCAGTATTGTATCATCAAAATACTTGATGCGTTATTGAAGGATTATGCAGTAGTGTATCACAGAAAATACTTGTAGCTTTATTGAAGGATTCTGCAGTATTGTATCATCAAAATATTTGATGCGTTATTGAAGGATTATGCAGTATTGTATCATCAAAATACTTGTAGCTTTATTGAAGTATTATATAGTAGTGTATCAAAAAAATACTTTTAGCTTTATTGAAGGATTATACAGTGTTGTATCATCAAAAACACTTGGAGCGTTAGTAAAGATTTAGACAGTAGTGTATCACAAAATAATACTCATAACTTTATTGAAGGATTATGCAGTATTGTATCTTAAAACATACTTGTAACGTTACTGAAGGCTTAGACAGTGTATCACAAAAAAAATTACTTATAGCGTTATTGAAGGATTAGACTGCAGCGTATCACACAAAAAATATTTCATTAAAATAATTTATTAAAGTGAACGTACCATATTCTAACAAATTACAAAACGAAGTATCTTAAAGTCATCTGTTCGCAAAGGGCAATGATAGCAAATAACCTTTAATTGTATCTGATATTTAAATAGAAACGGGAAAGAAAATTTCGTCACAAGCGGAGTGATATCATTTTTAATGATTTAAATTAGGCGTCAAAGGCGGCGATTTTCAGCTAAATTCATGGAAAATATCTATTTGGCGTAATTTTAATACTGCCAATAAAGCGTAATTTATTCAAAGGATGTTAAAACTTTATCCCTAGACGTTTCACTTAAAGCGTATCATTTTGACCCCAAACATCAATTTGAAGGTTATCTAGAGACACCCACCTTCGGGTGATGGACAACTGAAACTTAGGTGAGTACTCGACTGCACACTTACGAGTGTGCTACTAAGTTTATTTACATGCAATGTTCTTGTACTGTGCTTTACAATCGGATTGGTGCACCACACAGAACATCAAAACAAAATAAATTGACTGTTTACTTAATTATTCTCGCTACTTTATAGTAAAATAGTTGGTACCCTTCAAAACATGACGGCTAGATAGTTAAATAGTTAGATAGAGCCCTAATACACAAATTATGCTCAACACGTCATTGCCAAATGTTGAAAATCATAATAATGCGCAGATACAAATTAATGTGTTTAAGTGGCCTCGTACTTAGTGAGTATCTAAAGCCAGATTTAAAAAGTCACTGAGCATGCGCGGAAAGCAATTTATTTTTTAATTGTAAATTATCGCTAATTAAACAGCGCGAAATTAACGATTTCCATCGGGTTTAATCTTATATTTCCCAAACATAATTATCATAAAAATAAAAATGGCAGAGAGAGATCTAGAGAGACTCCTCTGAATAAATTTGTTTATCATTAAAACATGTCACTGAGCATGCGCAGAAACAGTGAGTTTCTAAAGCCAGATTTAAACGGGCCACTGAGCATGCGCAGAAATCAATTTTGAATTGTAAATTATCGCTCATTAATAGAAATTGCGGTTACAAAAACCCAAATTTGACTAATCTACAGTTTACAATCTTTCGTTTAAGACCAAAATGAAGTAAATTGATGCAGTAGCTTTCTCACACGGACTGCCCCAAAAGTCGGCTTAGCAACTTAAATATATAGATTTAAAGCTTTACAGTACTTTTTTTTTAATGTATGTTGTGTCACGCAGAAATAAGTCAATATAATGCATTGAATTTTGATATTAATATCAATTTTGTTTAATTAAAAGTTTTAAGGTTTTCGTGCAAAGTAATTTAGATGTAAAAGCAATTTATGAGCCTACAGTTGAAGCTGTTGTGCACCAAGCCTATTGGATTCACTCCCCTCAAATTGAACCCACGGAGAAAATGTGTCAGTGGATTGTCGACTTGGATTGAAAGATTTTTTTCTAAAAATTGTACTCCGCAATAGAGAAAAAAATTTTACAACTCGCAGCATTTTTCGTTCTTAAAAAAATAGAAATATTTTTTAATTTCGGTATGGGGGGGGGGGAAATATGGTATAATGTGTTTTAAACGCTCATCAATTCCTTTGGTGGACGAAATTTATAAAATAATTACAAGATAAAAAGAACTTTTTATATACCATGTTTTTTAAATTTTCTGTTGAATCACATAAACTTGATAATTCTATGTATTAATAAATACTTGTTTAAAATATTTTTTATCCCATGAATTATCCCACCAACTTGAATAAAAAAGTTATTTGGAAGTTAACTTGCGTTTAACTTTTCGTTCTCGTTTCGGACGATAGATGGCTGCACCAGTCTACAAAACGAAATTAACTGAAAATAACTGAAAATTAATTTAATTCTGCTTAAAGATGGCTAAAAGTATTAAAATAATGCATTGTCATCGTGGTCTGAGATGTTCTAAAAGTTTCAAATGTCAATTGCAAGATTTGGATTGGACAAACACACAAACAAACAAGAGAGCGAGTTAATAAAATCATGGTAATTTATCCTGTTGCAAGGTGTGGAAAATTTCAGGCTATCTTGAAAAATACCATTTTTATTGGATGATCGGCATTTATGCAGCTGTCAACAGTAGTCGCATTTTCTCCATAGGTTAACATGGAGGTGAGCGAATCCTTTAGGCTTAATACACAGCAGCCTTAAAGTGGTAAATTAAACCACTGATTGTAAATTAAGTATATAGTAGTGAATTAATTAATCATAAAACATTTCCAACTTTCAGTAAACAATGTAGCACAGCCACCGTCAATTTTACTTCAAAGAAAGATTTGAAGAGTTTATTCCGTTTTACACAAACTGTTATTGAGCAAGTCAAAATATTGGTGCAAATGTTACGTTACTTTTTTCCCCCGTAATACACATAATTTTAAGTTTTTAAGGATATATTTATAGTCTGACGTGTAGCGCAAAAGTAGATTAATTTTATAGTAATAGCATTTCTGGCTGCCTGTTTTGAGTAAGATGTGGGCTTCATTTTCAGTTGATCTTAAGGCTTCAGCCAGTCTTGCGTTCAGTCCAGCATTTGTAGACTGCATGACCCTGACCGTCCTTTTGGTTGCATTACTGCCTCTTTATTTTTTTAAACTGTAGCTCTCGAACGTAGTGAGACAGGTTTTATGCAGCTTTTATTGAAATACTAAATGCCAAAATGCAGGACAACTGCATGCCTACATAAAAAAATTTTGAGTAGAAGTTAAGCTTTTATTGACATACTAAAGAGTTTTCAACCCTCTAGTTTTAGACTATAAAATTTTCTAGGTATTAACGCAAACATGATTCAGTTTAAAATAGTTGATTGTCCATTTATCCTACGCTTTCTGGAAGCAGAATATTTTGTCTGCTTTTCTATGACCTACTGAAATATACCGGTTAGCATTTAATTCAACCGTTATCTTATTCTTTATTGAAACATAATACTTTCGGTATACTTTCATAAATGCATTGCACGCTCTCTATCAGGACGCTTTGAGCTTTAACTGCTGAAATGCATTGGTTAGTATTTCATTCAAACATTATCCCATGCTTTTTAGAAGCTTATTTACAGTATACTTTCATAAATGCATTGTCCTCTCTCTTTTAGAACGTTTTCTGCTTTAACTACTGAAATACATTGGTTAGCATTTAATTCAAACGATATTTTATTCTTTACTGAAGCTTTTGGAAGCGTAAAATTTTCAGCATACTTGCATAAATGCATTGCACGCTCTCTCTGGAGAACGCTTTCTGCTTTGACTACTGAAATATATTGGTTAGTATTTCATTTATTCGTATTCTACGCTTTCTAATAGAATCATACTTTCAGTATAAATTCATAAAGAATTGCACGGTCTGATTCTTTCGGTATGCTTTCTACTTCAACAGGACCTACTGAAATACATAAGTTAGCGTTTCACTCAATCGCTATCCTTATGTACACTTTCGTCTTTGGTATACTTCCCTAAATGCACTACACGTTCTAATTCTTTTATCACGCTTTTTGCTTCTGCAACAAATACTGAGACAGCCACTAATTAGCAAAGCATCTCTCTATAAGTCTGAATATAATTAATTTTTCGAGCTATTAGCGGGTGGCCTGATTGCGACGTGACTTAGAACACAGAAACAATATAAAGGAAAAAGGGGAGGCATCTCCGACCGCTAATCATTGTACGGCAGACGACTTTCAGGCGTCCAGGAACACACCTTCCTTCTCTCCTAGCTAACAACCACCCCCAGAAAAACGTATCAGAAAAATCCCGTAATTGCTGCATCGTTATCCGTCAGTAGGAAACAGTCTTTTTTTTTTTACTATATATATATCTATCTATATATATCTATATATATATATAGACTCCCTGGCATTTATAGGCTATTCTGCGCTCCCCGTAGCTATTATATGTGTCTCCTTTTTTTTATTTATTTTTATTATCGTTTCTTTTTCTGTCGTCGGTCCCTACCCCCCCCTTCGGCCCCCTCCTCTGCTCCCGAATCCTCTTATAACAAGGGCTGAAGGGCACAGACGGAGAAGTCCCGTTCACACTTTTAAAAAACGTTGCTATACCAACCTGGGTCTTTACCGTATCTCATTACGCCACTTAGGTGCAGCTAGGCGCAGGTTCGTACGTGAGAACTGGGTGCAAGCCTCAATTTTGCGCGACGTTTTTGTTCTTTTTCAGCGAATCCGAACCTTTTTTTTTTTTATTATTATTTATTTATTCTTTCTTTTCTTTTTTCCCGCTCCACGTTATTACCGCTCGTCTGCGAAAAGAGAGTAAGGTTTAGTTGTATTTTTTTTTTGTTCTGTTCTTTCTTCTCTCGCGATTGGCGTCGGAATTAGCGCCATCAGTTCGAAAAGGAGGGGGGTTGGGGGCATGGGGTGTTTGTTCCATGCGAAAAGGGGGAGGGGGTGTAGCTGGGCAGAAATTGTCAGGGCGAAGGATCAGCTTTTCAGGAAAAGTGCGCCCTTTAGTTGTTAGGAAATAAATAACACGATCGGGAAATGTGTCGAGGAGTAGTTTCCACTCTAGTTGAATTTCGAACAGCGGCAATTTTGACGCAGCGAGGGCAAAACCGTTTTGCGTTGTTTAGTTCGTTAGAAGGGTTTTATTTAAGTGTTTTATTAAAGACGACTTATCTCGCTAAAACTACCCATTCCTATTAAATAGCTCAAGAAGGAATTGAATAATTATTCTGAATTGAATAACAATTGAATTATAATTGACTGAATATTAATCTGAAATAATTAATCTGAACTTGATAATAATCGAATAATTATGGACTGAATATTAATCTGAAATAATTATTCTGAACTGAATAATAATTGAATAATAATTATGAACCGAATATTAATCTGGAATAATTATTCTGGACTGAATAATTTTGAACTGAATAATAATTGAATAAAAATTATGAACCGAATATTAATCTGAAATAATTATTCTGGAATGAATAATTTTGAACTGAATATTAATCTGAAATAATTATTCTGAACTGAATAATAATTGAACAATAATTACGAACTGAATATTAATCTGAACTGAATAATTAAACATTTATTATGAACTGAATATTAATCTGAACAGAATAATAATTGAAAAATTATTACGAACTGAATATTGAAATGAAATAATTATTCTGAACTGAATATTTAAATGAAATAATTATTCTGAACTAAATAGTTGAATAATTACGAACTGAATGTTAACCTGAAATAACTATTCTGAACTGAATAATAATTCTGAACTGAATATTAATCTGAAATAATTAATCTGAACTGGATAACAATTGGATAATAAACATGAACTGAATATTAATCTGAAATTATTAATCTGAACTGGATAATAATCGAATAATTATGGACTGAATATTAAGCTGAAATAATTATTCTGAACTGAATAATTTTTAACTGAATAATAATTGAATAATAATTATGAGCCGAATATTAATCTGAAATAATTATTCTGGACTGAATAATTTTGAACTGAATATTAATCTGAAATAATTAATCTGAACTGAATATTAATCTGAAATAATTATTCTGAACTGAATAATAATTGAACAATAATTACGAACTGAATATTAATCTGAACTGAATAATTGAACAATTATTATGAACTGAATATTAATCTGAACAGGATAATAATTAAAAAATTATTACGAACTGAGTATTGAAATGAAATAATTATTCTGAACTGAATATTTAAATGAAATAATTATTCTGAACTGAATAGTTGAATAATTATGAACTGAATGTTAACCTGAAATAACTATTCTGAACTGAATATTAATCTGAAATAATTAGTCTGAACTGGATAACAATTGGATAATAAATATGAACTGAATATTAATCTGAAATAATTAATCTGAACTGGATAATAATCGAATAATTATGGACTGAATATTAATCTGAAATAATTATTCTGAACTGAATAATAATTGAATAATAATTATGAACCGAATATTAATCTGCAATAATTATTCTGGACTGAATAATTTTGAACTGAATATTAATCTGAAATAATTGATCTGAAATAATTATTCTGAACTGAATAATAATTGAACAATAATTACGAACTGAATATTAATCTGAACTGAATAATTGAACAATTATTATGAACTGATTATTAATCTGAAAATACTTATAATTGAATAATTATTACGAACTGAATATTGAAATGAAATAATTATTCTGAACTGAATATTTAAGTGAAATAATTTTTCTGAACTGAATAGTTGAATAATTATGAACTGAATATTAACCTGAAATAACTATTCTGAATTAAATAATAATTCTGAACTGAATAATAATTATGACTGAATAATTGAAGAAATTGAGTAGTTTCCACTCTAGTTTTTCCGTTCCACTTGAATTTCGAACAGCGGCAATTTTGACATAGTAAGGATCTGTTGACATAGAATCCAATAGCGTTCCTCGTATTGACATATTTTAGACTTAGACCAATCACAGAACTTGACAATTTCGTGGCTAATCGTTTGGCGGTTTGAAATTGGTTAAATATATTTCAATACGACGGAATCTGTTTTTACAGGCCCTAAGGGCATAACGTTGTTTAGTTAGGAGGATTTTGCTTAAGTGTTTTATAAACGACTTCCTCTGTGCTTCGCGATGAAATACATGTCTATCATCCATTATGCGATTTGGTTCATTTCATTTAAAATAAACTTAAGTAATAAAGTGTTGGCATTCCTCCAAGAATAATAGTTCTGTGAATACATGCTATAATAAAGTGCCCATGAGAGAATTCTGGCACAGAATATGACCACCGTGATCTGGCATTCAGTATATGGATTTCATGATATTTTTGGGTGGGAATTTAAGCCCTATTTAAACCACGTTAAAGAAGTTCTTTTTTTTTTTTTGAGGGGGGGCTGTTAAGCCCATTTCAACCCTCTTACAGTTCGAATTTTAAAAATAAGATTTCTTAGTGATCTCTTAGAGCAGAGGTTCCCAACCTTTTTATAGTACCGTACCTGTACGTTGCAAACAATTTGATGACGTACCGGTAGACCAAAAATTTTGAACTGGAGAATAAAATGCAATGGAGAATATTTGTAATAAAGACAAGTAACTTGGGATATATTTTATTGCTAAACATATACATAAAATATAATAATCACTTTAAAAAATATATAATCAGTGAGAAGGTTGGGCCTGTTTATTATTAACTAAAGAAGTAATATCGGGCTCAATGTTCGTCAGTTTAAGGCAAAGATCCGATTCAATGTCCAGCAGAGCTCTATATTTGGTTTTCATCGCAGTCATTGCAGAAAATCCTTTTTCATATAAATTTGTGGTCGCAAATGACATTAAAAATTTTACTGCTTGGCAAGAAACTTCTCAGACACAGTTATAATTCGCAGGAGAGCACCAAATTTTTATGGGGTGGTCAGAGATAACAAATTCATGTGTAGACAGCTTCTTTTGAGATTAGGTAAATCCCAATAAAGTATTACAACACAAACAATGGATAAGAAATTCCAAACTAGAATATTTAAACGTATGGATTATTAGTTATTATAGTCATTTCTTTTCTTTTTTTTTTGTAATACAGATTTTTAATAGATTTTCGTTTTAAATTGTAAAATCATTCACGTACCGGTAGCTGCTTGTCCGCGTACCGGTACTGGTACGTGTACCCAAGGTTGGTAACCACTGTCTTAGAGCCTAAGAGGGGAGCACTATTGAAAATTTTTGCTTCCCTAGACCTTATGGTTCCATTGGCTTATACGTATATATGTAGATTACTTATCTCGCCAAAACAACCTATGCCCGTAAAACAGTTCCAGAAGGAATTGAATCGTTCATATTTCTTGAACGAACTAGTCCAGTTATCCGTTACGTGCAACGTGTGTTGATGCACTATGCAATTATACGCACGCGTATGTGTGTATCGTAAGTCTTGCAGCTGATTTTGTCCGAAGAAGACAGATTCGCAACCAGGTTGCGATGGCTTGTTTTGGGAAGTCGGAATCGTAGTAAGGTTCAGAGAAGGACTTCCGTGTGTATAGGGAGATATATCGAAAATATGAGCAAATCCTTCTCTCGGAACCTTGCACTCGGACAAGTCCCTAATTTACTCCCAGATAATTTGGCGACCTCACTGAGATTCCGACTTCACAAGCAAGCAGTCACAATAAGTAATACTATGTGAAATCGGTACATGCACGTGTCTGACCGCAGATGTATGACAATGCGTACTCATAAACATCTCTGAATGCTTTCCAATGAACGCATGCCTTCCTATGAAGGCAATGATTTCCTAAGTACGCGTACGTATGCCTTCCCATGAACGTGGCTTAGTGTAAATGTGTGTGGAAGTGCATGTATACATAATGTCTGGGAATGTATGCATACGTAATGTTTGAGTGTATATATACAGGTCTGTGAGTGAATTTCACTATACGCTTGTATAAATTTTCTATACACACACACATATGTATATAATATGTGTGTATATATATATAGTGTGTGTGTATGTATATAGTATGGGTGGGTGGGTATATACGTAGTATATGTGTGTGAGAGTGTATATATAGTATGTGTGTGTGAGTGTATATATACAGGGTGTCCCATAAGTCTCCATACAGAGTAAAAGAAATTCTCCTTCTTAGAAGCCCAGTGGAAGACATGCATTGAAATGTGTTTCCGACAAAATGGCCGTCATATAGATGTCATTATGTGTGTGTGTGAGTGTATATATAGTATGTGTGTGTATATACAGGACTGTGAGTGAATTTCACTATATGCTTGTATAAATTTTCTACACACACACACACACACACATATATATATATATATATATATATATATATATATATATATATATATATATATATATATATATATATAATATGTGTGTATAGATTGTGTGTGTATGTATATAGTATGTGTGTGTGTGAGTGTATACAAAGTATGTATGTGTGTGAGTGTATACAAAGTATGTGTGTGTGTGAGTGTATACAAAGTATGTGTGTGTGAGAGTGTATGTATAGTATGTGTGTGAGATTGTATATATAGTAAGTGTATATATAGTATGTACATATGTATATTTATGTATATTTAGCATGCATATATATATATATTTATATATACTAATAAAAGGAAGTGTTTGTGTGTGTGTTTATGTGTGTGCTGCCTACAGACGAATCTATGAAACATACAACTGTGAAATTTGGCACACGGGTAGTGAAGAGTCTGAACATGTGCACCTCGAAGCCCTAATTTTAAATTTTATTACCGTTAATTTTTAATTAATAAAAAGCCAACAATTTTTGAAGGGTGAATCCAGAAAGGGAAGAACCTCTCAGCCGTCTTTCGGCCATACTGAAAATGTCGAAATCGATGTATTTTTTTTTCATGAAAGTACATAAAAGTTACATATTTTAAAAGACCTTTCAAAACTGACAATTTTTTCTGCGCACACATAATCTGTTCCTTCAATAGTTTTAGAGTTATTTGGATTTTAATCTTGAGATCATCCGATCATCCGATGTAGACAAAGCGGATTCATTCACAGCGTGATTCTCACTAAAAAATTAATCACTGAAAAGAAATGCGTCATTGATAATTTTTCCTGCTTACAGTTTAAAACTTTATTTAAACTTTTTAATAATAATAAATACTTTATTGAAACTAAATAGATATATACTGATTTTTTGGGGATATATGGAGATTTATAAAAATGTAAATTTAAGTGATCTTTGATTCGAGATTCGAGTGTGAAGTGAATTGATTCGATTTGGGTATTTTTTCCGTTACAATTCATTTGGAATTGTGAATGATGAGTTAAAAAGCTCTTAATTTTTATTTTCAGTTGATTTTGAATAAAGTATTTAAGAATAAAGTATTTAATAAAGTAAGTTTCAAAATAGAAAAAGAATTAAAAGCTGAACAAAATTTAAACTTCGCGAAAAATGGCGTAGCGTCAGATTCCAAATTTAAACTTATTCTAAAAAACTTATTAAATACTTTAAAAAACTTATTAAACTTATTAAATACTTTATTCAAAATATATAGATACTTATTCTTAAATGCTTTATTCAAAATACTTTGAAAAATACTTTTAAATAATAATAAATAAATTATTTGAAGAAAGCATGTGTAAAATTTCTATTAATGTGTAATTCATGTGTAAAATTTTTCTATTAAGTATTTTGAATAAAGTATTTAAGAATAAAGTATTTATCAAATACTTTATTCAAAATATATAGATATTTATTCAAAATATATAGATACTTATTCTTAAATACTTTATTCAAAATACTTTAAAAAATACTTTTTAATAATAATAAATAGATTATTTGAAGAAATCATGTGTAAAATTTTTAAACCTTTTTGGACTGTTTTATAATAATTTTTTTTCTCCAGTGTATAATGTTTTATGATTTGGTTAAGGGGACTCACGACTCTTAATTCGAAGAAATATTTCATATTTTCATACTTTTTGACTCTTTGTAACTATTTCAATTTACTCCTAATTTTTCCAAATTTTATGTATATGATAAATTGATATATTTATTTTAATAAACAAATTTTCAACTCTCCAGATAATTTTAAATAATTTTTTTTAAAATGCTTTAGATATACCTTGTTTTTTAAGCATTTTTATTGTATACTGGCTTGCGCGCAGAACTATGAAATTAATTTTAAACTTAAATGTATAATTCCAGTTTTATATTTAAAATAAATAATTCAAAATACAATTGAACATAAAACATTCAACATTAATTTTTTTTCAATTTTTTAAAACTGCTCAAAATATACTTAAAATTTCCTTACATTTTTGCATTAATTTACCCCTGAAAAAATAACAAAATGTGCGGTGATTGCAATAATTCTAGTTCAGACGCAATAAAATAACTTGATTATGCAGTGATTAAAAATTTCATGGAATTATGTTTCATAATTTTTGAGATATCAGTTGTGGAATGATGCAAAATTACATTTGAAAAATGAGTTTAAAATTTTTCTTACCATAAACTTGATCAGTAATTAAATATTTAGAATATCAATATCTCCGGAACTAAGCAGAATATTTTCATGCGGTTTGCTTTATTTTGTTCAGAAATCATCAGGCTTTAACATATATTTTTTTTCAAAAAATCGAATGCTTTAAAGATTTAAGGGTAGTGAGTCCCCTTAACACATCTTTCAATATTTTGGTCCTTACGATTTGCGTTCCGTGTTTCTCCAATGGTCAATGGAGTGTACGTTGTTCCACACTTGGAAAAAGAGAAAATTTATTCATCTTGACTCCGAATGGGAAAACATTTAATGTTGTTTATCGGAGGCCATTTGAGCCTTTTGAAAAACACAAATAACAGTTTAGGTTAACAAGATTTATTGTCAAGAATTATATTTCACATGACTGGACGAACCACAGGTCAAGAAGTGTTCAAATTAATAGAGGTAAGGTTAATATTTTTTTACATGGAGTAATTTTTTCATGTCCTGATAAATGATTCATAAATTAGAATCGATAACTGATTTATACCTCATTTATATTTTTAGAATTTAACTTCTTACTTCTGTTTTAACTTTCCTTTCTATTTTACCATCATGTTTTGTTTTGCTATTATTGAAGTGTGCAAAATGTTTTTCATTGCTTACTTCGATTTAAAATAATTTTTTGTATTATTGGCCTGAGCGTATCTGGCCACAGCCTGTACCTTTTATTCATGCTGTGTTATTTATACTGTTATTTTTTCTATGTTATTTATACTGTATTTAGTTTTTAAATTGATTTGTTTTGTTTACTTTTCAGATTTTTACTACAAAATGAAAGGAGTTAAAGGTGTTCTTTGGCAATAGAATTTAACACCTGCGGTTCAACAAGATTTACTGTCAAGAAATGGAGTTTTATTTACGTTTATTTATTTGGAGAATATGTATATGTATTTAAACATTTTTGGACTGTTCTAAGAAAGCTTTTTGAAAAATTCTTCTTAGGTTTTTTTCAAATTACATTTTTAAGCTGTTTTTGTAACAGTCTCTAAAGTTTGCATTTAAAATAATAATCTGAGAGTTATAAAATTTATATCAAGATCATAAAAATGAAAGATCATAAAATGAAATCTTTTTCGAATCCTTACCTCCATTTTCTGATTTTTCGTGAATTTTTTAAGATTAATTTTTAGAATTTAATTTATTAAATGCTGATCACGTGGTTTCTTTTCTTTTTGTCATATTTTAAATTAATTTTGCGTGACGTGAATAACAATTAAATAAATTGACAAAAAAATATTTTTTTCTTTTTAATGCGGCAGACGATTGGACATTATCCAAAAAAATATTAAAATATAGTAAAAGAAATGTTCCTCAAACTGTGCTATATTAACTGTACTATATTCTTTTGTATGTTCTATTAGATTTAATTTCAATATTTTCTTCTTCATTATTTTGTCTATTAAAATACCTGTTACGATTTTTTATAAATATTTGTTCTTTTGGCATTAATTGCATACATTGACCGTTGTATGTATGCAATTTGAATGTACTCCGTAGAGCAGCACGGGGATTCAGCTAGTATATAATATGTGTGTATATATTGTGTGTGTATGTATATAGTATGTGTGTATGTGAGTGTATATATAGTATGTGTGTGTGAGTGAGTGTATATATAGTATGTCTGTGTGTGTGTATATATAGTATGTCTGTGTGAGTGTATACATAGTATGTGTGTGTGAGTGTATGTATAGTATGTGTGCGTGTGAGTGTGTATATAGTATGTGTGGGAATGTGTATATAGTATGTGTGTATATATAGAATGTACATATGTATATTTATGTATATTTAGAATGCATATATATATATATATATATATATATATATATTTATAGAATGTATGTATGTATGTGTGTGTGTCTATACGTACGCATGTTTATGAGTATATGCATTACATGGTATGTATGAGTGTATGAGGGAATAAAAGTTTGCTGTAAATTTATAGATAGCATAAATGTCTAAGTGAATGTATTCTATAAATATGTCTGTGAATGCATCCTGTTATAACATACAAAAAGATTTCATGGAGTAATAAATGTCTGTGACTCTACGCTAGCGTAAAATACCTCTGAGTGCATGTGGCATAAATATGCCTTCGCGTGTTTGCATACACAAAATGTGAGTGATGAGGTGCATAAATATTTCTGTAAGTGTATGTAGGCACAGAATATGAATGTATGGGGTATACATATGTTTGTGAGTGTGTGTGGTCCTGAATATTTCTGTGAATCCATGCTATCGTGAAGTGCCCGTGAGAGAATGCTGGCACAGAATATGAATGTATGGGGTATACATATGTTTGTATGTGGTCCTGAATATTTCTGTGAATGCTTGCTATCATAAAGTGCCTGTGAGAGAATGCTAGCACAGAATTTGAATGTATGGGTATACAAATGTTTGTGAGTGTATGTGGTCCTGAATAGTTCTGTGAATGCATGCTATCATAAAGTGCCTGTGAGAGAATGCTGGCACAGAATATGAATGTATGGGGTATACATATGATTGTGAGTGTATGTGGTCCTGAATATTTCTGTGAATGCTTGTGAAGTGTATCATAAAGTGCTTATGAGAGAATGCTATCATAAAGTGCCTGTGAGAGAATGCTAGCACAGAATTTGAATGTATGGGTATACAAATGTTTGTGAGTGTATGTGGTCCTGAATAGTTCTGTGAATGCTTGCTATCATTAAGTGTCTGTGAGAGAATGCTAGCATAGAATTTGAATGTATGGGTATGCAAATGTTTGTGAGTGTATTTAGTTCTGAATATTTCTGTGAATGTATGCTATCATAAAGTGCCCGTGAGAGAATGCAGGCACGGAATGTCTGGAAGAGTCTATGAGTGTAATTTCAGTCATTCTAAAGCAAATGCTAGCATAAATATTTGCACGAATCCATACATGACTTCATAAATACATCTGTCCCTACATAACCATATCTTCGTATAAGTGGATATGCACCAAAACATATTTTATTATATATTTTTGAGTCATTGTAAAGTGATTCGTGTTTAAACATAAAAGTGAACGTATTGTAGAGAACATCTCAGTACTATTTCCTGTCAGAAAAACACGTTTGCAAACACAATGCCGCAGCACTGACACACTAAGCGACTGCAAACAATGATTTGAAACAGAAGTACAGTGCAATCTCGATTAAACGGGTTCATGTGAGATATATGCGAGTGTATGTATGAGTGTGCATATATGGGTGTGTATATATAAAAGTATATACGTGTGTTTATATATGTATATGCGTGTGTGTAAATTATCATAAACTGTGCAATTCGACTTCCCTTACCAGTCTATTTGGATAGCGCGCCGAACTATGACTAATTCCTAGCCATCCTGTTCCCTCAGAAATCACTGAGAATACGCTGGATTAACGAACGTAAAAATAACAAATTTATTCACTTGGCAAATTTACAAACTATATTGTACATTAACTCCTTGAGTTTTGCACCTCCAGTGCATTCATGGCTTCCAGCCAAATCAATAATTTACACATGTAAGGTACTCCGGCCAAACATTCACAATCACTTTCCACGCGGCTCTCCAGCACGCGCAAACCACTGGTCCGAGACAAGGCGACCACCGTCCACCGAGTACCGTCTCCCTCTGTCTGTCACTCGCCTGCTCTGGCCTGCACCGACGATCCACCAGTCCAAACCGGTTCTCCTTCGACTGCATAGCTCCAGAACAACCGCTCTCTGTCCAGAAACCCCGTGCACTCCACTCCTCGTTGTCATCTGTTTACTAGATAGCTGGCACGCATCTTGATTGATGGACCTGAAATCGCCTCTGGTAAATACTCCTTCAAAGCTGCAAAGAGACTTCACCATATTTCATATATATTACCGGGGGTTAAGCAGAGAGTCCGCCGCCATCACAATATATATGTATGCGTGTATTTATGTGTGTGAATATATATATATAAATGAGTAACCACCAACGTTTAGATGGTGGAATGAGGTGGCGAATTGTGGGGAGGCTAGAAGTAGGCCAATCTCAAGTCCAAATTTGTAGAAAGTTCAATTTAACGCCCAGCGTCGTGTGAAACTTATGGAAACAGTTCCAGGATACCGGATCCATTGAGAGAATGCCTGGGCAAGGTCGTCCAAGAGCCACGACGGCCAGAGAAGATCGCCATTTGTCGATTATAGCGAGGCGTAACAGGAGTGCTACAGCTTCTCAGCTCTCTCGTGACTCGTATGCAGCCACAGGAACCCGTGTTTCAAGGGTGACTGTTTTCAAAAGACTTCATGAGAGAGGGTTGTTTGCAAGAAGATCTGCTGTTTGCGTCCCACTCACTTCTACGAACAGGAGAATCCGTTTATCATGGTGCAGAGAGCATAGAGATTGGAGTATGGATCAATGGGTGACCGTTCTCTTCACTGATGAGTCCCGGTTCAACCTAAACACCGATTCTCGCCGTACGTTCTCACGGAGAGAACCAGGGACCCGCTACCTACCCTCCAATGTCCGCGAAATCAACCATTATGGTGGAGGAGGTTTAATGGTCTGAGAAGGCATCATGTTGGATGGCCGCACACCTCTCCATGTCTTTGAAAGAGGCACTGTGACTGGTGTGAGGTATAGGGATGAGGTCTTGGAGCCCTATGTTCGCCTTTTCGGGGGTGCAGTTGGCCCTGAGTTCATTTTAATGGACGATAACGCTGGGACATATAGAGCTCTTCTGGTCGACGAATTTCTAGAGAGTGAGGATATTCGTCCGATGGATTGGCCAGCCAGATCTCCAGACCTTAACCCTATAGAGTATGTCTGGAACGCTCAGGGGAGGGCAATTGCAACTCGCAACCCCCCTCCGAGAACCAGTCAGGGAATGAAAACAGCATTGCTGAACGAGTGAGACCAATTGCCACAGGAAATGATAAACTGCCTTATTCCAAGTATGAAATCACGCTGCTGAACCTGTATATCTGTAAGAGGGGACCATACCCCCTATTAACCCATTTTTTTTGTTTATTCTGCAACCGCTGTTTCATACCTTCCGGCTCCAACGAGTGTTTCGCACGATCATGCTTGTGTATTACAATTATTGAATGATTATTTGTTTTGTATTGTATCAATGTATGTACATATCAAATTTCATTAAAATCGGTACAGTAGTTCTAGAGATAATCGACCAAGTCTGCAAATTCTCTTAATTTCTTACACCAGTGTATATATATAAAACAGTTCCGTGACTGACCGTTTGACTGACAGATAACGCGCAGACAAATCGCGCAGATGAGGTCACGTGTCGTGGGGAAAGAGAGATGATGGGGAAATAGCTACTTAGCGGATTAAATTGAGTTTTAACTAATGTTAATTAATAAAGATCTTGGTTGTGATTTAAATAGTCTTTCTTTACCACAGACCTTAATGATGACTGCTTTTAGATTAATTAATTAGATAAAGATTACGCGATGTAAGCAACGTGTCTTCGATATATATATATATATATAGATAGATAGATAGATAGATAGATATGTATATATATGTATATATATATATATATATATTTATATATATATATATATATATATATATATATACATATATATCTATCTATATATCTATCTATCTATATATATATCTATATATATATATCTTTATATCTATCTATCTATCTATCTATCTATCTCTCTCTCTCTCTCTATATATATATATATATATATATATATATATATATATATATCTACCTATCTATCTATCTATCTATCTATATATATATATATATATATATATATATATATATCTTTATATCTATCTATATATATATATATATATATATATATCTTTATATCTATCTATATATATATATATATATATATATAGAGAGAGAGAGAGAGAGAGAGAGAGATGGATAGATGGATGGATGGATGGATAGAAGTGTGTGTGTGAATGACAAAAAAAAGCCACATATTATCACGGTTGGCGTTAGAATTAGCACCATCAGTTTCGGTGGGAGGAGGGATGACGGACGGGGAGGGAGGGAGTGTGTCGATGCAGCAAAAATACGGGAAGGGAGGGTTGCGGTGAAGATTGTCAGTAAAACTTGGAGGAGATAAGCTTCAGGAAAAACTTGTCTTTTTTCCCCCCTTTTCAAAGAGAACGATTTTGATTTAAAAATACTTGAATTTTAACGAATACTTTATCGAGAAGTAAGTAGTCGTCTCTCACCCCTGTGAAGTTTCGCAAAGCGTCTTTCATTCCACTCCCACTAAACACTCTTCAGAGGTTTTGATTTAAAGGATATACCTTGAAAGTAATTTTCCTGAAAAAAAAATTACTTCGGGAATTTTTTTTTTTAAACAGATTCAGGACTTTATAGATAAAACTTTTTATGTAATCTGACGAGTCCCATACTTTGAAAACTTTCTTCCATGCTCGAATGCGAAAAAAAAAATGCAAAATAGGCTGTTGGTTTCATTAAGTACATGAAAAAAAGAAATAAAAAACTAAACACTAAGATATACGAGGGATAGTCCGAAAATAAGTTTCCCCTGTCGACTGTAGACATAGGTGTGTATGAAAGACAAAAATATAATGAGACATTAAAGATAAGACGTGACATTATCTTTCCACATAAGTACCAAGTACGTTGATACATTTGTCATACCGCTTTAAACACTTCAAAAAGCCCTCCTGGAAAAAAATCAGGGCTCTGCATACGGAAGAAGCGTTTAACGGCTTGTGTGACTTCAGCATTGCTTCCAAAGCGCATTCTGCCGAGATTCTTCTTTAAAGCTGTTTTGTTGCTGGACTTTTTGGAGGTTGGAACCATCAATGTCGAAATTGAAGAAGGCTATTCGGAGAAAGCGGGCTGGCCTCCTCACATGTGGCGTTCTGTTGTTGGATGACAATGCGAAACCCTACTCTGCGACAGCAACGCAAAACCATATTGCAGCTCTTGGTTGGGAGCGCCTTGACCAGCCGCCATACAGTCCTGATCTCGCAACCAGTGACTTCCATCTGTTTCCGTCTTTGGAAGCAATGCTGAAGTCCCACAAGCCGTTAAACGCTTCTTCCGTATGCAGAGCCCTGATTTTTTTCCAGGAGGGCTTTTTGGAGCTTATAAAGCGGTATGACAAATGTTTCAACGTACTTCCTACTTATGTGGAAAGATAATGTCACGTCTTATCTTTAATGTCTCATTATATTTTTTTGTCTTTCATACACACCTATGTCCACAGTCGCCAGCGGAAACTTATTTTCGGATTATCCCTCGTATATATACACACAGAGTGAAACTTCACTAGCCGGCCACTTCTCTAAACGGCCCTGTTTTGTTCAGAATCGGTTAACAAGACTCCAGAGAGCCAATGTTAAGGAAGAAACCCCTTTGCCACGGACACCCCTCCAAACGGCTTCTTTTTTTTCGGAACTACGACTGGCCGCCATAGAGAAGTTTCACTGTCTGTGTGTGTGTATGTATATATATATATATATATATATATATATATATATCTGTGGCTTGTGTACAAGAAGTGCCTAAGTCAGTTTTCTCCAAGATGACTTTGTTTGCTTTTGTCTCTTTAAAAAAATATTATTTTCAATGTAAGAGGTACCCAAACCTGTCCGATGCTTTTAAAGTGTTTTCTAAACCATTGTACTGACTTGGGTACTACTTATATTGAAAATATATTTTTTAAAGAGACATAAGCAAACAAAGTCATCTTGGGTAAAAACTGACTTAGGCACTTCTTGTACCAAGCCACAGATATATATATATATCCACAAATCCAGGGTTCGATCCTGTGACTGCGCAAGGTCGACTCAGCCTTTCATCCCTTGAGTAGGTAGGTAAAATGAGGACCAACCATACTTGGGAACTAAACTCGGGTGGGGCCACGTCAGGTTGACCACCTGACTGATACATATGCTGTATGGCACCCCAAGCCCACGGTCAAGAAAGCGGAGATGGACACCTCCGGCTTTGGTCCACAGCGGACTGTTGCGCCATGAGTTTATATAAATATATATATATATACAGTGGACGCTCGTTAATTCGAACTCGAAGGTTCTCAGAAAAAAGTTCGAATTATCCGAAGTTCGAATTATCCGATGTTAAGAGAAAATATATAACTTTAAATGTGTATCACTGAAGAAGAAACTCTCCTAGTATGTATAACCCCAGAAAATATATTATACT
>OU015490.1:15132414-15174914 GCA_907164885.2 Dolomedes plantarius
CATTAAATACAATAGGAAAACGGCGGGACCAAAATTCTCGTTCGTTATATCCGGGAATTCGTTATATACCAGGTTCGCTATAACGGGGTTCGACTGCATATATATATATATATAAAACAGTTCCATAACTGACTCACTGACTGACATACAACGCACAGACCAAACCGCTGGACCTAAAGGGCTAACATTTTGCATGGTGATTCTTCTTATAGTGTAGGGGTGCACTAAGAGAGATTTTTGAAAAATTCTTCTTACATTTTTTTAAATTAAATTTTTAAGCTGTTTTAGTAACTTTTTTTAAGTTGGCATTAAAAATAATAAGTTGAGGGTAATAAAATTTATATCACGAGAAAGATCATAAAAATTCCTTTAAAATGAAATCTTTTTCGAATCTTTACCTCTATTTTCTGATTTTCGGTGAATTTTTAAAGATTCATTTTTAGAATTTAATTTATTAAATGCCGATCACGTGATTTCCTTTTCTGGTACTTTAAATAAATTTATCGTCACGTGCATAACAACTAAATAGACAAAAAAAAAATTTTTTTTCTTGCTAATATGGCAGACGATTGGACATTATTTTGTCTATAAAAATATCCCTTACGATTTTTTTATAAATATATATTTCTTTTTCTACATCAATTGTATATATTGATCGTCGTATTTATTATATATATATATATATATATATATATATATATATATATATATATATATATATATATATTTGGCATTAATTGCATACATTGGTCGTTGTATTTAATTTGAATGTACCCCGTAGCGAAGTGCTGGTTTTCAGCTAGTATATATATATATATATATATATATATATATATATATATATATATAAATTTCATTTCATTTCCAAAAGGCAGAGAGGGATACATCAGCAAGCAGTTTTGTTTCTCCTTAATCCACTTTGGACCCCTCCGCTTTCTCGTATCGACCTTGATAAACCTGAGGACCAGAAGCTGCGTAGCAAAACCTGCAAACTCAGCCGAGGTTAAGGAATAGGCCAATTTACCCTGTTCGGTTTTTGATTAGTATGGACCTGGTCGCCGGACAGTTTCCCGTAACGATGTCGTAGAAGGATAGTTTTGATATTTGCATTTGAAAAATTTGTTGAAAAATGAGATACGGATCCCTAAATAGACATTCTTTTCAGTCGCTATATATATAGACTAAAACCTCTGACGTTTTTAAAGGGAACTGTCGCACAAAATGATAAGTGCAGGAAAACGATAGAGGTGGAACATACAAAAGATTATTATAATACGGGAAAACTATGAAACGATCGAGATTTCATTGCGTGTGCATATACGTATATATATATATATATATATATATATATATATATATATATATATATATATATATATATATATACATATATATATATATATATATATATATATATACATATATATATATATACATATATATATATATATATATATATATATACATATATATATATATATATATACATATATATATATATATATATATATATATATATATATATATATACATATATATATATATACATATATATATATACATATATATATATATATATATATATATACATATATATATATATATATATATATATATATATATATATATATATATATATATATATATATATATATATATACTGATTGGTTTTTCGAAGATGTTTCTGATGCTTCAACTGATCTGCTCACCAGAATAATTTTATCACCACACAACGATGAAGTCAATCGAATAAATGAAAAAATATTGTCCAGAATTCCTGGAGAAGAAATGGTAAGCTACAGCATTGACAAGGCAACACTTTGTGGAATTGACAAGAGTGATGCGAGAGAAGTGGAAGTAACTCTCAGGTATGCTTACGAGTATCTGAATGCTGTCACGCCATCTGGAATGCCACCTCACAAGCTTAAGTTAAAAGTTGGCTGCACCGTTATGCTTATTAGGAATTTGTCAATAGCTGATGGACTCTGCAATGGTACACGTCTCTTGGTAAAGCGAATTGGGTTTCGGGTTTTGACTGTGAAGTTCGTAACTGGGGATCGAAAAGGCTCCGTGGTAGATATACCGAGAATTCAACTGAACACATCAACTGGTCATTGCCATTTACCCTTCGTGTTATATCGTAGGCAGTTCCTTGTCCGTCTTGCGTATGCGCTAACGATTCACAAGTCACAAGGTCAGACTTTTGAACGCGTAGGTATTTACATAGAGCGTCCGATATTTTCCCATGGCCAATTGTATGTTGCTTTGTCAAGATGTTTATCGAGGGAAAATATTAAAGTTTTTATCAGGAATGAGAAAAAAGTTGGGAATATTGTTCACAAGGAAATATTGTAGGAAATTAATTTTTTTTGGCTTTTTTTTTAAATGATATGTAACGTCGAACTGATACTATGTGATTGCAAGTGATATATGTAGTGCCATTGCAGTCACTTTCTTTGCCAGTTTCTTGTAGATAGAGTGGTCAAATTGGACTGTGCCCATAAGCGACTGTCGTGACTCTGCTAGAATGTGCGTAGAGCCAACTACCAGTGCCATTGCAGTCACTTTCTTTTCCAGTTTCTTGTAGACAGAGTGGTACACCTCAAATGGGTCAGTTAGGGTTTTCATGTCCATGATTCACAGTTACAGTTTAGGTAAGGGGCTGGTACCTGGGTAAAGAAATAAACCCCTAAATATTTGTAACTGATGATGAGACTCCACGTATCAGGTAATTGTTTGCCGGCAAAAGCCCAGTTTGTGAATGGTTATTTACCTATTTCAAAAAAATAACTGATATCCACTAAAAAAACTTTTAAAAAGTAAAAAAACGCCAAGCTACAAAACAAAAGTTATGACTAAAAAATGGTGTGATATCAAATATCCAAGCTTATTAAGTTCTTGCACTTAATTTTCTAATCACGAATTTTTCACATCTAAGTGAAGGGCTTAAGCATGACTTGTTGATAGAAACACTTCTTCCCTAGACCAAACTCATCATAACCTGTTTCTGAAAATTTAAGTTTTAAATATTTATTCAAAGTAACTCCGGGGGCCCCTTACGAAAAACGAGCGTAGCGAGCCTAAGGGCGAAGCCCCTAGTATATATATCAATTAGTACGGCCAGCAAGTTATGTTCGATGTACGTTACTGCATTTTGTGATATTAGAGATTAGTGTAGTTTATAAGCATAAAATTACCTTTATGTAAATATATATATATATATATATATATATAGGAACCTTGATCGATCGTTCCCCGAATCATCGTTTTTCCGTGTGTGTTGTTTATGTCATCAAGTCCCAGTGATCATACTTTTCTGCTTTTCTGTTATGTTCCCACCTCCAGGGTTTTCCCGCATGTATTGTTCAATATAATCAGTTTCTTGAAAAACGATAGATCGAGTTTCCACTGTGTGTGTGTGTACATATATATATATATATATATATATATATATATATATATATAACCTTAGCATAGTGAGCTATAGACTGGTGTACTTTATGTGTGTCATTTATTTCCTTATATATACGGCATGTGTGTGTATATATGCCTTAAGAGTCTATTGCAAAGCAAATCATTTTGCAGCTTTGACAAAGTCAGGTCCAGGATACCGAAATTCCACGCCCCCCCCCCCCCCCCCCACCTCCCTCGAACATACCAACGGAAACATTCCTGCCGAAAAGAACTCACTTGCCAATTCTCAAAAAAATACGACAACAAACACACCACCCTTATCTTCTAATCTTCGCCGGGGTGGTCAAAAACGTTCGCTGTTTCCCAGAACAATAACAGCGGCTCCGCTCAAAAGGCGCCCCGGCACAGGTGGCTGCAGACGATTGTCTCACGCGGAATGTGACGTTCCAGAATTCGGAACACTTGTCGCTATAGCCTCGGGTCGGCTTCTAATTGGACGCCCTCGCTTCTCTCTCTCTCTCTCGAATTTGTCTGACTGGGTGACGTTTGACGGGACAATGCGACGCGAGTGTGCGCGGGGGTAAAGGCGGAATCTGGATGCGACGTGTGTGTGAGACGCCGTGTTAACACTGACGGGTGATATCGGGAGACACTGATGCTGTAGGGTGATACGCGAGGGGGAAACAATAGCCAGGATAAAATGTTACCTCTCACGGGGAGATTTCTGTGTAGCTGTCGTGGAATAGAGCTGGTAGGATACACACACACACACACTTGCTGATATTTGCTGCAGAGGCAAAGTAACTCGCACACATATGCACACACACATATACAGACTCTCTCTCTCTCTCTCTCTCTCTCTCTATATATATATATATATATATATATATATATATATATATATATATATATATGCACACACACACACATATATATATATATACATACATACATACACACACACAGTGGGATCTCGATCGATCGTTCCCCGAATCATCGTTTTCCCTCATGTGTCGTTTATTTCACCCAGTCCCGACGATCATATTGCTTTGTTATGTTCCCGCAGCTATCGTTTTCCCTCTTTTATCGTTCAGTTCAGTCGGTCCCGTGAAAAACGATAGATTGAGATTCCAATGTATGTATGTATATATATATCCACTAAAAAAACTTTTAAAAAGTAAAAAACAAAAAACGCCAAGCTTCAGAACAAAAGTTATGAGTAAAAAATGGTGTGATATCATATATCCAAGCTTATTAAGTTCTGGTACTTAATTTCCTAATAACTAATTTTTCACATCTAAGTGAAGTGGTTAAGCATGATTTGTTGATAGAAACCCTTCTTCCCTAGACCAAACTCATCATAACCTGTTTCGGAAAATTTAAGTTTTAAATATTTATACATGCCAGGCTTGTCGGCCGTCTTTTTGTATTTGGAATAAATAAATTTCGTCTGTTGAAACGTCGAAAGTATGTTATTTAGTTGCATAAATTATTCATTTTAGTTATTTATGCAAAATATATGTGTCTTATTATTTGGTTACTTTTAAAATGAATGTAGCAGCAATTTTAAGATGGTCACGAATTATTCTATAAATTTGAAATTTCTTTTCACGTTACATTTGGGCAACGTAACTCCAAAGCATGGTATTCATATTTTGTGTTGCTTAATGCAAAATTGTTCCTTTGGTGAATGACAACATTATTTATTATCTTTCTAGCTAACGGTTTGTTTTGTTTGACATCATGCATTAAATTCAAATAGAAGACTGATTAAAATGACTAATATCCCATTAAAAGTCTGTTAAGAAATGTAATTGAGTCCCAGTGCTTTAAAAAATTGGATATAACACCATTTATTTGTCGTACCTTTTGTCAGAATGATGCTGTAAACATACTGTCTAACAGAGCACCGAAGTTCTCAGTTAAAATCTGAAATTGATGTTTTAAATTCCTATTAACTTTTTTTTTGCTTTCTGTTTTAATGATAATAATTTTAATGATTTTATTTTTAAGACGGCCACCAAGCCTGGCATGTATAAATATTTAAAACTTAAATTTTCGGAAACAGGTTATGATGAGTTTGGTCTAGGGAAGAAGGGTTTCTATCAACAAGTCATGCTTAACCACTTCACTTAGATGTGAAAAATTAGTGATTAGGAAATTAAGTACCAGCACTTAATTAGCTTGGATATTTGATATCACACCATTTTTTAGTCATAACTTTTGTTTTGAAGCTTGACGTTTTTTTTACTTCTTAAAAGTTTTTTTAGTGGATATCAGTTATTTTTTTGAAATAGGTAAATAACCATTCACAAACTGGGCTTTTATAGGTAAACAATTGCCTGATACCTGGAGTCTCATCATCAGTTACAAATGTGTCACTTTGTTAACTTAACTGGAGCACTTTTTGTTTTTTCGAATCTGTGTAATAAGCCTGATTGTTTATTCGTTTTAAATGTAATTTGGATGGCATTTTTCTATTCTATTCAATCTTTATAAACGCAATGGGAAATATCGTACTAAACACTATTTATACATCACTAGATGTTTGCCCGGCGTTGCCCGGGTATTTATTAATCTTTTTTTTTTTTTATTACACATGAAAAGGAATGGATTCTACATATAGTGTAAAATTTAAGTAATTTAATGTACAGGTAGTTAAAGGGAAATACAGTATACAAATGAAAAAAACACACACTTTGTAATTTTGTACAAAGTAAAATTACAAATTCACTCTATTATTAATTTAACTCAAAACTTGACTATAAACAACTGTTTTAATTTCCTATATTCCACTCAGTGACTCCGAAAGTATGGATTCGACACTACTCTCGGTCATTTTGGACATTTTATATTCACCCTTTCTTCCTCCGCCTCCCCCCAATGCTGAGGGGGCTGAACTCTCGCTTCAACGATATCGGGAGTGTCCCTATTCATCTCAGCGACCCCGAAAACTATGGGTTCGACACTATTCTCGATCATTTTGGACATTTTATATTCACCCCTTCTTCCCCCCATTGCTGATTGGGGTGGGGGTGGGGGGCTGATCTTGCACTTAATCAGCGTCGAAAGTGTCACTATTAATCTCGGCGACCCGGAAAACAATGGATTCAACACTATTATTAGTCGTTTTCGATTATTTTTTTATGTGCCCCCTTCGCCCCTAGGGGTGGCTTTCCCCCCCCCCCCCTGTGTTTCCCGCGGGAGTGAGAACAACATCTGTACAAAATTTCATCTCAATCGGATGGACCGTTCGGGAACGCATAAAGGACACACACATAAATTCTATTTTATATATATAGATTAATAATTTGCTATATGTATATTTTATTGAGAAATTAATATTTCTCCATTTTGCAAACCCCCGTGGTTGTAGCAAAAAGTGAAATATGAATAATAATTAATCCTTATTATTTGAATTCAATCCTTAGTATTTTCTACGGACATATAAAACAAACAAATACGGACATACATATACAAAATAATTAAAAATCCTCCAGAATACAACCAAGTCTTATGCGGGAATAGAACCCTCACCCACGGCATGGAACGCTGACGCCTTACCCGCTTAGCCACTGGGCGACAATGGAAATTCTTGAACGGTTGGGAAAATGTTTGAACGGTTGGGAAAATAGCGATTTTGTTGAATAATGGTTGCCATTTTGGCATACTGTCGCCCTGAGATGCTAATTTTACAGTTTTATGCTAATTAAAGATGGAAATATATCTTTTTTTAACTGAAACATATAAAAAAATTTAAGTTAGTGAATAACTTAGCGAGAACCATGACTGACCGCCATAGAGAAGTTTCACCGTGTCTACATGTAAATATACACACACACACACACATACATAGACTATCTACCATTAAGTATTTGGACACCCATGCGAATGACGATATCTGCGGTCCTGATATACGCCACGCCCTTCTCCGTTAAATAGGGTGTAGGAAACAACATTGACATGTGTCGCATGCAAGATGCCACGAAGTGCAGAGTTATCCGATTTCGAGAAATTTGTAATGGTGGGGGTATCACAGAAATGGCCGATCCGTAAGGGACACATTTAACGAGCTGAATTACCCCAAATCGACAGTGGCCTGTGTCGTTCAGATGTGGAAGATGAGAGGTGATTGTCGGAATGGGTCCCAATTCTGCAGACCCACAAATCTGGGAGATAGAGGCTGACGGGTGCTATCCAGAGAAATTCGGAAGAACCGTATCCCAACCGACGGCCCACATACCCCAAGAGTTTCAACAGGCATCCGGGAGTGTTGTTTCGATGAATACCATCCGTAACGAGGCACATCTGCTTGATTTTCATGGTCCTGCTGCCGCCCATATGCCTTTGATCACAAAGTCCAACCGCGATGCTCGGTTAATGTGGCGCAAAGCACGTCGAAAGTGGACCGTAGATCAGTGGAAAAGGGTTCATTGGAGCGACGAGTCAAGGTTCGCCCTCTACCGTTCGGATGGCTGGGTCTGGGTCTGGCGTCCGACTAAAGAACGACTAATGCCAGAATGCATTGTGCCCACAGTAAAGTTCAGCGGAGGTGGAATTATGGTCTGGGGGGTGTTTCTCCTGGTATGGACTGGGACCCTTGGTCCCAATTCATGGTAAGCTCAACGCCGACGCCTACTGCACTATTTTGGATGACAGTGTGCTTCCTACGTTGTGGCAGTTTTACGGGTTGGACCCGTGTTACTTCCAGGACGACAACGCCGGCTGTCATGTAGCGAGATCCACCATGGATTGGTATGGTGACAGTGGGGATAACCGAATCTGAATAAATTTTGTGGGGAACCTGAATAAATTTTGTTTTTCTTTTCTATCACAGGTGTCTAAATACTTATTGGTAGATAGTGTATATATATTGGTAGGAGAGTTGGCGTAGTCAAGAGCCCATCACAGCGTATTCTCTTGTGTGCATGTTTTCTGTCTTACGTCACCATAATGCTGATCACCCTTCCCCTGTGTCAGAAAAATGAAGCAAATTTTGATTCCCCCCCCTCCCCTTGCATGCTTACTTAATACTTGAACGGACTCTTCGCAATAAGTTTGAGGACAAGCCATCCTATTGTTTTCGGCAATGTATAGAGGAAATTCTGTTTGCAGATGCGCAAACGATAATAATGTTCAGCATAGTTCAGTACGGACCCGAGGAAGCCTAGTGGTAGCGCGTCGGCTTTGACTGTTGAGGTTGTTCAGATCGAATCCCGACAAACGCGATTGAACACCTCCGTGTCTGGGCCGGATAGGGGCACGTTCCATTCGTAGATCAGAAAGTTCCCAGTATGAGGTCAGAGAGGGTGAGAGAGGGTACGTTCCTCCAAGATATCTATCCAAATGGCGCTGGCACTTGGCTCAATCGACTTGAGTTTTGAGGTTAGTGGAAAAAAATTTATATATACAGTCGAACCTCCATATATCGAACTTCCCCAGATCGAAATTTTCTATACAGTCGAACCCCGTTATAACGAACTTCAAGGGACCAAAGGTTTGGTTCGCTATATCCGGTGGTTCGCTATATCCGAACCGTTAAGAAAAATGTTCACAAAATGTATAACTCATTAGTTGCTATGTGTATTCAATAATGATGTATTAAAAAACGATAAAATCTATTAAAAATGACCATTAATGAATTAAATTGACTAAAATCGATAACATTAAACTGATACAATACTAATTAAACTAATTAAAAATGAAAGACAAATGGATATAAATTCATTTTACCTTTAATTCTTGCTCACTGTTTTGTTACAGAAATCATCGGTAATCTTCTGCTGACGTGATACCGATTTCAAAAACATTATATGAATTTCTTTGTCCAGGACGTCAAATGACTGCAACACTCTTTCTTCCACTGTTTGTGTGGAAAAAAATTTATTAATTACACGCATTGCTGCTGTAGCATCTAAGATGGTGGGAATTTCATCATTTATGTGCTCCTCTTCATCAGCATCAGATGCAGAATCTTCGATTTCAGAATGATTCATTTTAATTTCTTCCACAATATCTTCATCAGTCGGATTTTCACATGTAATGATTTCATCATCAAATGTTTCGAACAATTGGATGTCACAATACGAGAATGAGGAAATATTGTGTTTTTCTATCCACATCGCGATAGGTAAATCTTCATCATCTTCTTCTTCAACATTCTTTGCTAGGCCAGCATGTCGAAAACATTTTCTAATTGTAGAATCTGTAACAAGCCGCCAAGATTTTTCGAGCATTATAAGTGCATCAAGAAGAGAAACGTCACAATTCGTAAAATGTGCTGCTTCCTGCAATGACATTTAAGGCTTCTGATGACACCCTGGTCCATAGGCTGTACTACAGAAGTTGCATTCGGGGGAAAGAGTACAATTCTAATCGATTGTAACTGTTTATCGTTTTTGTATGCACTACAATTGTCAAACAGAAGTAGAATTTTCCGTTTTTTAGCTAAAAGTTCACGATCCCACTTTCGAAGTTCTTTTTCAAACAGTTCCTTAGTCATCCACGCCTTACGGTTGGCTTCATAAGAAACAGGAAACCGTTTGATATTTTTGAAGCATCTGGGGTGTTTAGATTTTCCAATTACTAGAAGCTTACGACGTTCAGTTCCACTCATATTGGCACACACAAGAAATTTGATTCTGTCTTTCGACAATTTTCCGCCATTACATTTCTCTCCATTAAATTTTAATGTCTGGTTTGGTGTCATCTTGCAAAACAGTGCAGCTTCATCAGCATTAAATATGTCATTCTCGTCATATTCACTAGAGATGTCATTCCAAATATTTTCTTTCCACGTATCGTTGTTGGTTGTTGAAACATCTCCCGAATCTCCGACAATTTTTCCGGAAGATATGTTGTTCCGCTTCTTGAATCTGTCTAACCATCCATTAGAACACGAAAATGGAATTCCAAATTTACTGGCAAATTCATCAGTTTTTGACTGAAGCATTTGCCCAGAAATTGGTACATTTTGGCTTGTTTGAATGCTGAACCATTTTAATAAAGCTTCTTCCACTTCTTGATGGTCAGCTTTTCTTAATTTTTTTTGGGAGTTCAAATTTTTCTCGAAAGCAGAAAGTATGCTTTCTCTGTTTTTCCATATTGTTCCAACTGTAGATTTCGATAAATCTTTTTTTCAGCAAATGTCAACTTGGCTACCTCCATTTTGTGTTTCTCTTATGATGTTTACGTTTTCTTCGATGCAGAATTCTTTACGCTTGCTCGACATGATGTACCTAATGATTTCTTAAAAGCGAATTTTTAACTTGTGATAAACACTCAAATAGGTGAATTAGATGAAATGACTTCCCTTCCACCTGCGTGTGGAAATGCATCTTCCGGCTCGACCCTGAGCTGACCTTTCCCCTTGTTTTCGGGTGAGCATATGCTATACTGTTCATGCTTGTTCTCCTCGAGTGTTTGGTGAACCTTTCCCCTCCCCTCCCTCCTCTTACTGTGGTTTCGCTTACCGAATTACTGGCGGGATTACAACTGCAGAGTGGCTATCGTAATGGTGCATATACATTGGTAAAGAGTTCTCTGCCTGCAGATCCCCGACTCCTGTCACCACATTAGTCACGGTAACATTAGACACGGTATTTAGAACCACCCCCATTCCAATGAACACGTGTCTTCCAGATATTCCCCCATTTAGAACCCCCCATTCAAGCCGCCAAGGTCCCTCGTGTTTCTTGATCTAGTGTCCCTCACCCCCACTGTCACCATTTGACCCCCGGGACCTCGGGTTCTCCTTTGATGCTATGTATTGGACGCTAGAGGAGGAGATCCACGCATACACAGAGTACAGAGAGGAACATAAATCACTGGCAGATGCAGAAAACTCTGTACCAATCTGTATGCGCTATAAAAGGGAAAGAATGCAGATGTTTTTACCCTGGAATAAACAGACTTACCGCTGATTTACTCCGTGATACTACCTGACATACATTTCCATATGAAATCAGAGTCGAAGTCATGTTTTCACAACTGCGGAAAAAAAAAAAAAAAAAAAATCAGTCGACTGAAAAAAAAGGTTCGTTATAGCCGATTCTTAACATTTCGGAGGTTCGCTATAAAAGGGTAAATTAGCATTAAATAGAATAGGAAAATGGCGGGACCAAAAATTTCGTTCGTTATATCCGGGAGTTCGTTATATCCCAGGTTCGCTATAACGGGGTTCGACTGTATATCGAACTCTTAGCAAATCTCCATGTTCATTACATAGAAAAACTGTTTCTATATATCGAAAAAATCTCTATATATCGAATTTTTTTTTCACGACATATTGGGAGATCTTATTCCACTTTAGAATAAAATCTCCCAGTTTTCTGCGTTTGAAACAATACGTCGTGGACTTCAATTCGCGGAAAATGTCCCTGATGAAGTTTTTAGTGGACTGAATAAATGCGAGCATTTCTTCGATGAACTTTCCGAAAACCTGGCTGTTCAGCAAGATATTCGAAGTTTTTTTTAAAAAGAATGTAGCTGCGATCACTGTAACCACTGTTTAGATTATTGTTTTTTTAAAAGGTATATAGAACTCAATAAATCTTTCATATTAATTCATTTTTTAGTTATTAACTTTCATTTGATGTGATTCGCATATAAATTAGAAATGGAATTTCGTATATAAAAATTAGCTTAAATTTTAATGTTTTAGGAGAATTATGATAAAAGTAAGATCAATTCTATATATCGAAATTTCTATATATCGAATTTTTTTCCGGCATTTTGCTACTTCGATATATGGAGGTTCGACTGTATATATATATATTTATATATATATATATATATATATATATATATATATATATATATATATATATATATATATACATGTAAATATATATATATATATATATATAAGCAGACCTGGAATTCTGACTCGGAAAAATCCCCACTTTACCCAGAATGACGTCACGAACGCCCTGGGGTACAGAGGGACTCTTCGGGCAAGCGAAAATTGCCGTTTGCATTTCTTACGACCCGCCATTTCACGTGACGCAGTTCAGCAAAGTCTTTTATTTTCCTAATATCCCAAAATGAGCACGAATGGGTATTAACACAGATAATAAAATTAATTTAATTTAATTTTAAAAAAAGAACCGATGAATAAAGATACAGACGGAGGGGTATGTGTGTGTGTGTGGATAATCCCCTCGTTTTCGGAAGTCGAAGGTTTCCAAATGTTCCCGGAAATTTCGAAATGAAAATCACGGCCGAGTCCCCTCCCCCTGTGACGCCCCTGCAAAACGCCACTGATTAGAATCCGTCGAAAGGGAGCGTAAGGCGGGAGAGAGAGAAAAAAGAGAATTAAAAAAAAAAACTCCCTTCCCCGAATTCTTTTCTGCTGGATCACGTTTTTATTCGGCAAAAGTGACTTGTTAAATCGAGTGGTCGCATCTGATTATTCCGAGACACTTTATCTCTACAGCTCGAAGTGTCTTTAAGTCATTAGTCGAGGGCGAAATATGGCACGGATGGTCGTTAACTTCCCGCCCCCCCTCCCCCACTAACGTTCGATTTCATTTATTTATTCTATTTTTTCCCCCGGTCTTTGGAAGGAAACGTTATTCGTGTTTATTTATTTATTTAATTTTTTCCATCCTAAATCTCATCTCATCTGAGTTGACTTTTAAATGAAGGAGAGGTAATTTGCTCAGGGAGTGGGGGTGGAGTCGATAGGAATGGGAAGAACATTTCGATTTTGGGGGGGGATGAATTTCAGTTAATTAGCAAATGGGGGGATATTTCGGGGATTGTGTATCATTGTCGGAGAGAACTTTGTATTAAAAATCTCGTGCTAATGCCTTTCCATTTTCGGCAGACAGTATGGGCGTCGTGCGGCATGTTTCTGCTCCTTTTATTAAAACCGGATTGCGGGACGTTTCTGAACGCTCTCCTTAGAGACGTTTTCGAAAATAGCGGCACTGTGGGGGGTGTACTGCCCTTGACTAAGCTCGTGTGTGCTTATATAATACGTAGTGTCGTTCTGATTTTCAGTGTCGATGGATTTTCGCAATTTTTTTTTTTCCTCTTTGTGTGTATCGACAATTTTCAATTTTGTTCTTTCAGTAGTCTATATATATAATTTTGATCTTTGTCTATATATATAATTTTGATCTTTGTCTATATATATAATTCAGTAGTCTATATATATATAATTTTGTTCTTTGTCTATATATATAATTCAGTAGTCTATATATATAATTTTGTTCTTTGTCTATATATATAATTCAGTAGTCTATATATTAAATTTTGTTCTTGGTCTATATATATAATTCAGTAGTCTATATATATAATTTTGTTCTTTGTCTATATATTATATGAATTATATATTATATGTCTTTGTCTATATATTATATGAATACGATATATATATATATATATAGACAAAGTTCTTTGTCTATATATTATATGAATTTTGTTCTTTCAGTAGTCTATATATATAAAACAGTTCCGTAACTGACTGACTGACATATAGTACACAGACCAAACCGCTGGACCTAAAGGACTGAAATTTTGCATGGCGATTCTTCTTATAGTGTAGGGGTGCACTAAGAAAGATTTTTGGATAATTCTTCTTAGATTTTTTTTAAATTAAATTTTTAAGCTGTTTTTGTAATTTTTTTTAAAGTTTGCATTTAAAATAATAATTTGAGAGTTATAAAATTTATATCACGAGAAAGATCCTAAAAATTACTTTAAAATGAAATCTTTTTCGAATCTTTACCTCCCTGTTCTGATTTTTGGCGAATTTTTAAAGATTCATTTTTAGAATTTAATTTATTAAATGCTGATCACGTGGTTTCTTTTCTTTTTGTGATACTTTAAACTAATTATGCGTCACGTGCATAACAACGAAATAAATTGACAAAAAATTTTTTTTCTTCTTTCTAATGCGGCAGACGATTGGACATTATCCAAAAAAATATTAAAATTCAGTAAAAGAAATGTTCCTCAAACTGTACTATATTAACAGTATATTCTTTAGTATGTTCTATTAGACTTAATTTGAATACTTTCTTCTACATTATTCAACATGATCTACATGGTCTACATTTCTACATGGTCTATAAAAATATCCATGACGATTTCTTTATAAATATATTTTTTTGGCATTAATTTGCATACATTGACCGTTATATTTATTTGATATATATATATATATATATATATATATATAGGCATTAATTGCATACAGTGACCGTTGTATTTAATTTGAACGTACTCTGTAGCGAAGCACGGGTATTCAGCTAGTTTCTCATATGACTTGTCTTTTCTTTCACCATCCTAGGACATGTGGGTTTATACATACACACACACACACATATATATATATATATATATATATATATATATATATATATATGCCTCGATGTATGTAAATATTTGTATGTTATATACATATCTCTGTGTGTGTACATGTATATATTTTTTGTTTGTTAATATATATATTTATACACATATATATGCATGAATGTGTGTAAATATTTGTATGGATTGTTACGAATTTTGTAAATATTGCATTTTGTTTCATTAAAATGGCTTCTATGGAAGAGCTCTTTTAGCTATTTAACATGGGAATCTATGGATTTTGTGACTTCTTTTGGTCGCCAGATTTGGCGATATTTCGCCAACTTGCCGAAAAAACCTTTCTGGAAGCTTCTAGAAATATCTAGTTGTAACTGACCTATAAATGGCGCCTTGGAAATCTATAAATATACCTGGCATTTCCATTGGAACTCAGTTCAGTTTCCTAGTGAGAATTGAATGCATTGTAACTGCGTTAACTGGCGTGTATTGCATTAAAAATTCTGTTATCCTGACCTGTGTTTTTAGAATTTTCTGCTGTATAGAAGACAGTTGTTACGTCTTTTATTCTGGAATTTGTGTATACGACTGAAGAATTTATAAAATAATAAATTTATTTTGTGAACTTTCTGAAGAGATTCTTATTCAATCGTAACGAACACAGGAAAACGGAACAGTATTAATATACATACCTCTGTGTCTGTATGTATATATATGTATATGTATATATAATATGTATATATATATATATATATATATATATGTATATGTATATGTATATATATAATATATGTATATGTTTATATATATATATATATATATGTGTGTGTGTGTGTGTGTATATGTATATCTATATGTATATGTGTATGTATATATATGTATGTGTATATGTATGTATATGTATATATATATATATATGTATATATATAATATGTATATATATAATATGTATATATAATATGTATATGTATATATATGTATATATATATATATATATATATATATATATATATATATATATATATATATACATATATATATGTGTGTGTGTGTATGTGTGTGTATATATATATGTATATGTATGTGTGTGTATATATATATGTATATGTATATGTGTATATATATATATATATATATATATATATATATATATATATATATATATATATATATATATATATACACATGTGCATACATGTTTAAACGTGTGTGTGGTTATATTCGCACTCGTGCATCAGAAAATACACATTGAAAGACTAATGCTTGAGTGTGTTTCAGGAGCAGTTGCCATCTTAGTCTGCAGACGCAAGCTTACGACAGGTGATTGAATGAAAGAAACCACAATCCAATTTATATGAACATTTAGTCTTTAATTCAACACCACAAAAAAAAATGAAACAAAATTCCTCACAACATGTACAACTACTGCTATAATACAGATATTTTAATAAATAGTATTTTTTTTCAGCTCAATACAGTTCGTCTCTGGTTGACAGTTTTTTTTTTAATTTTTACATATACCCTTTCTAGTACAATTGCAATAAAGTTTCTCCAGGGAAAAATAAAAAAGATTGAGGCAGAAAATGAAATAATGGATACACAATTATACAATTTTTTTTTACAATAATATATAAAGCAGTTCATTCATTTTTGCTGTTGTAATTGAAGGATATGCAAGTGCGTGGTTGATGTTTTTGTTAGGAAAGACTTGTTGTTTGTTATTTCTTCTGGCCGGCAGTATTCCAGACCAGTTCCATATAGGCTGAGGGCTGCGGCTCCGGTTTATAGTGCCACCACGAGGGGCGGAGTCAAGAGCACCCCCAGAGGTGACATCTTGAGGGATCGTACCCTATCCCACCCTCTCTGACATCATAGAGGGATTTTCCGGTTTTAAAGTGGACACGGGGGTATTGAGTGCCGCTTGTCGGGATTAGATCGGAAGCACCCCCAACACCGAAAGCCGACGCGCTTCCACTAAGCTACTACAAGCCCCTTAGAACATATAAGCCTTAAAACATAAATTTGCTACTACCAAAATTTTTCATTGGGAGGTCGAGTGATTTTTTTTAATTAAAAAAATGTGTCCCGGTCGATTAAAATAAAGATCAGCAGAAATTTGATTTTAAAATGATGAAAATAATTTTTTTTTAAAATTTTTGAGTATTATACAGTGATAGCCTTACTAAGTTACGTTTGGTATTAATAATTATTATAACAAACTTCTCCCTGGTCTAGGCAGTGGTTTTTAGTGGTGTTCAAACTGTAGGTTTCGAAAAAAATTTGAAGTACACTTATATCGTATTTGAAGTGCATTTGTATCGCATTGAATTATCAAATTAAAAAATTTGCTATAAATGTGCTAGTAATTTTCAAATGATACTCTTTTTTTTTCAATTTTAACTTTCGTTAATTTTTCTCTGAAGGAAATACAAATTCATATCTAAATATGAAGTTTTAGTCGCATGGCCAAAAACAGGTGCAGGGTGTGAGAAAGACGTTTTAAAAATTATTCTGCAAATTAAATATATACGAAAAATGTACAGCTCGTTGATTTTCAAAACAGTTGGCCAAAATTTTCTTACAGTAAAACCTCGTTTATCCGTTTATCCGGACTAACTGGGACCATAGGAAATCTGGATAATTGAAAATCCGGATAATATGGGTAATAAGCAAAACAAAATCCTTCACTAAGCAGACATACCGTTTATTACGATAAAAAACTATGTTTTGTAACAAAATTACATAGTATTGTTTGCAAGACATTAAAAAATATCACATCATTTCTTAACAAAGAATTGGTAAGGCTAGTAAAGCTTTCTTAAATTCAACAAAAAGCATTTTATTACCGTAATTTATTGTACAAACTATGAAGGAACTGTACGTTGAATCAAACTAAAAAGTGAATATTTGGCGTACTTGTATTTACGTTCTTGCTATCATAGTTAAAAATTATTATCTAATGTGAACATTGATTAAAAATAACGTCTACAAATCTGATCCGAATTATCCGGTGATCTGGATAAACGAAGGCCAGATAAACGAGGTTTTATTGTATTTCTTTTTCCTAAGTTTTTTTTAGCATTTTCCTAATTAAAAAAAATTGCTACTACAAAAAAGTTTTCATTGGGGAGATCAAGTGATTTTTTGAAATTAAAGAAATTGAGTCTCGGTCGATTAAGGTTTGAGCACCACTAGTTTCTCTGTCTACTTTAATTATTTTAATTGATTTTGGTTCCATAAATGCAACGCTGAGATTTCCTGCAAGGTTCCGCCAAGAGCTTTTTCTGGCGGTTTTAGCTGTTTAAACAACTAACGACTTGTCATGTCATAATTGCTTAATGTTTCTTGCTTTAAGGTCTTTCGAAAAAAAGTTGTCCGAACGTGCTTCGAACCTTAAATTTCTTGAAATCTAAGTGGGTTATTACTTTTCATATTCCTTGAATGCATAGATCTGATATCTTCCTTAGCTCGTAGCAGATGTAATTTGAAATATTAATTGATAATGTGGAAAATATTGCATTGATAATGTCGAAAAAATGCATAGATCTGATATTTTCCTTAGCTCGTAGCAAATGTAATTTGAAATATTAATTGATAATGTGGAAAACATTATTTCTTTTCTTTTGTAATTCAACCGTGGCTTCACAGTTTCGGCACGTGCATATCCTGCGATTCCAAAAACAATCAAAACGTTACGGATATTTATAAATATATTTACAGAACGTTAGTTTCGCAACGGATTTTAGCAATATAACCATTAAATTTTTAAGATATGGATAATTTACACTTGATTTGCGTAAATTCACTGCATGCGTTGTAAACTATTCCCAAAATATGTTACAATAGCTTCTAAATAATAACACATAGTTTTAAAAGATATTTATTATTAATTTTTCTTAACAGAAATTTGAATGCTGTGTCACGCATCCAATTCTTTTGATTATCAATTACTTAATTTAAAGACTAGACCTCCCCTTTCTTTTAAACACGAGGGTAAATGTGGATAAAATTTAGGGTAAAAAGCGGGTACCCCTTGGCGTAGTTTGGCGAAGTTCTCAAAATTCGCCAATATCTTATGTAATATTCTTTCACCATAATTGAAGTTCAAGAACAGGATATTGTAATGCAATCAGTAAAAAGAAAACAAGCACTCATTATAAAAACGAAGGTTCATTTTCGGGTGACAATAATACACTCTTGGAGTCTATGTTATGAAAAAAATATGTTCGATAAAAACTTGTTATCCATATATAAGACTGACTGCAAAACATATAAGATAACAGTAAATTTGGCGCATTTATCGCCCGCGTTGAAAGGTTGAAGAATTGTAATTATTCCTCATTGAAAAGCTTAATTGAAGAATTGCCCAGTTCTTTATTTAACAGCCTCAATTTGGCGAATTTTGGAAATTTCGCCAAACCATGCTAAGGGGTAATCCACTTCTTTACATTAAAGCTGGCGTGTACTAACCTTATTGGATTCGCTGACTTCAGTGTTAACCTATGGAGAAAATGTCTACTAGGAACGTCACAATAAATGCCGATCGTCCAATAAAAGTGGTATTTTCAGATAGCTTGATCTTTCCAGCACCTTGCAACAGATTCATTTGATAAATTAGGAGCGTTTCAAACACACTAGACAAGATTTTTTCCTCTAATCATTTAAATTGTAAAATATTTTTTGCATTTTTTAAAAAAACGAAAAATGCCCCAAGGTGTCAAATTTCTTTATCTATTAGGGAATACAATTTTAAAAAAATATCTTTCCAACCAAGTCGGCAATCCTTGGACAATTTTTCTCCATGGCTTAACATTGACGTAAGCGAATCCAGTAGGGTTAGTACACAGCATCCTTAACCGAATTTAGGATACTATGACAATATTTATTGTAATTTCTTTATAGAAAGGGATCCTTTAAATTTTGATTGACTGCATTTATTTGTGCTATAACTAATAATTTACTGATGCTACTATCTCTTATTGCTTTTAATTTTTTAAATTTTTAGTTAATGCCGAGTAAAAATCTCAATTTCATTAGAGTAAACGATATACAGGGTGATAACTGGTTGGAAAGTACTGTCAGAAACAAAACCTAACACACACACAGAAGGGGGGGAGGAGAGAAACGTGTAAAAATTAATACTGGCTAAAGTCAAAAAAAAGGGATGAGTTGAACATACAAAAACACTTAAAAATCTCGCATATGAATGACCCGATGCTGATATTTGAACGAAAAATGCATTTGACTTTTTTCCACGTTTACTTTTAAATTAATTTCTTTAAGTCACTGTTATTTCTGAAAGTTGTCTGTCAATAGGTAGTCACATAAAAATAATAAATCAATTGTTTTTCTATATATATATTTATGAAAAGATGATCGATGCTGCAATACAATAACAAACAGGTGTTCCATAAATTACTTTTTACCTCTAAAAATGTTAATTTCTCATATAGGTTGATGTAAAAAAAAAATTGAAATAAATGATAAACACTTTTTGGATTTCTTAGAAAGACAGACACTGCATTTTTTCTTATTTGCTTAAAAACTTTCATATAGTCAAGTTATTTGTTAACGGTATATAAAATATATAATATCACTGAATGTAAAATAAATTAAAAAATGAACATGATTTTTATTTAAATTTTTTATTTATTTATATTTTCAACTTAACAGAAATTTGCGTATGTTGATAGTTCACAGTTCGGTTAATCAAAATATTTATGGCATTTATATGTAATAAATTTTTTAAAAAAAGAGTGTAGGCAAGACATCTTAACCATAAAAATTCAAAAGAAATGCACCAGATGTTTACAAACAGAATGATGATTTAGGAAATAAATTCACTTTTATCTCGCAAAACTTTGCGTAACGTAATAAGATGAGAAAACTATGAAAATAAATTGCTGTAAATTATGTAAGAGTACCGTCAAGTATGTCTCAACGCAAATTTCTGTCAGCTGGTCAATAAACAACAGAGCCTCCATGTAACTCAAAAATCTACCCATCTTACCATGTACTCTTCTGTAAGAGAGAGCACTTAATATCAGTTTCATGACAAGATTTCACTTCCAAGATAATCCATGTAAATTAACAAGCCTAATCCAGGTTTTGACGTCATTTCTATCGGGGATTCAATTTGGGGAAATCTGAAATCATATTAAATGTAGGATTCGCTGCTTATTGGAGTTTCAGTATTTTCTAGATATGTATGAATTTTGAAGAAAACGGGACAAATGTACAGAATTAGAGTTCGGGTAGTGAGAAGTTAACAGCATTAAGGAGGTGTTAGTTTTAAATTTTACGTTACGTGTGTTTAGTTGGGTGAGCTTCAAGTCGGAGTATATTTTGTGAGACAGGTTCACTTTTTTTTTTTTTTCCAATTTTAATTGCCTGCTGGAACCGACTGGAACCAAGCCTTAATAAATTTTGACATTGAACTTTTCAACCACAGGATCTTCATGTAAGTTAGATTAAAGAAAATAAGTAGTTAGGTGCGGATTATGTCCAGCCTTCAAAATCATTAATAACTATGAAGGCTGCACAGTGCCTTGTGTGTGTGTGGGGGGGGGGGGGTAGGTAATAAAGGAGCTATCAGTTTCTGAAAAAAAATGAAAAATGGCAACTGTTTTCCAACTAGAAAGAACTACGATGGGCGTTTGAGTTTGGAAGATCTAGGATTATTAGTCCGAAACCAGTAACCATCTTAGATTCTTATAGCGGATCTTTAGAATCTGCGTACTTTTGTTTTCTACATCATTTTCGAAAAAAAAAACAGAAATTGCTTAAAGGTTCTGAGATATTGCCAAAGATCACAACAAAATTTAGTTTTCAATTAAAATAAATGCTGAACCAAAAAAAATATTTAATCTCTCTTTAATATTTTTTCTTATAAATCTGTGATAAAATGTTTAGTTATAGTTCATCAAAGATAAATTTAGTTTAAAAAAAAATTAATAAAGGGGTGACTGAAACTGAAAGCTAATAACGGGTGGTCACGAAAGTTTTATCTTTTTACAGGTTGAGTCCATGGAGTTTCGTAAACATTGCTCTAAATTACTTGACTGTATTCAAATTCTTATTAACTTTTTAATATTTACTAGATTTCAAAGTTGTAACCTGAAATGATGCTGAAAATTGCACCATGGAAATGAGTTATTCGTTCTTAAATCCAGATTTTCATAGAATAATGAAAAAAGCAACTGTTTTCTGCGCAATAATTTTTTTAATATTTTCCAAAATAAGAAATTCGTTGCAAAAAAGCATCTTTTATTATAGTAATGTATACTCTTTTATACGGATAAATATTCCCTCTATAAAGCAATTTTTGTCTCATATACTATTTTGAGAAAACGTGGGTTGTCTGTTAAATATAGGGCTGGTTATCGGAACAAAATAAATTTGGGCACCCCACTCGACTATTACCACGTAACTAAACGATCACTGTAAGTTTTTTTGGATGTGTAAGCCTGCAGATTAGAATTGATGTAAAGAGTGATTGTGGGGAAACTAGGACAAATGCCCAGAATTAGAATTGAATAGGTTTGAATTTTACGTTACGTGTGTTTAGTGGGGTTACCTTCGAGTAGGAGTATATTTTGTAAGCCAGGTTCACTTATTTTTACAACGTGTTTTTTTTTTTCAAAACGTGTTCAAACTACCGAGTAAAATTCGTTGGAGCGTCGTCCATAATATTTGTTAAACGAGAAACAATTAGACTTTTCAAAATATTTCTGATATGGTAAAAGGTATTTCTGATAAGATATTACGCGTTTTTCATGAAATGGTAGCAAAATGAATAAACCGCGAATATTTCAAACTATGCGTTAGATGGAGGCTCTGTTCGTTTCAATAAGTTTCTCGTCGGAGTCAAATCTCACCAGGTAATAATAATTTTTTTAAACACATGGATTGGATACAAACGCAGCATCCTGCAGATTTCACGCAAGTACATTCTGTGTCAACACATAAGTTATTTTTCGCAGAGTCCACTGCCGTTCTTCACAACTGTAAAATTAAAAAAAAAAAAAAACCCTGTGTAAACCTGAGTTTTCCAGCAGAGCAAAAGAAGAAAAAAAAACCGCAGCTACGCAATCATTGGTAGCTCTGTGGCACACACCTGCTGGTTGTGTTTATTGATATTTTGGAACGAAACACTGGTGTTCATCGAATGCAGTCTAATTCCTTCCGATCAAAAAAAGAGAAAAGAAAGATTTGGCAAGTTGTGGTTCATTCAAGTCCTTGCTCTCGCGTCTTTGGTGTGGAAGCAAAACTCTACGCATCACTGTACAAATAGGAAATAGGACAAGGTCGCAGAGTTCGTTTGCTTTTTTTATATTTATTTTGAAATGTTCTGTACACTGCTATATATCACTGGCTACGCAACTGTGGCCCACTGAGGATGGGCAATAGATGTGTTTTCGACTGGCCTAACAGACAGGCTGACTTCATCGAGTTTTTGTAATCAGTTTTTTTTCTTTTGGCAATCCCTCTAAAAGAAGAGGCCGTCGTGACTGTTCGAAGCTAACATCGAATTTTTGTTTTCCAACCGCGCAAACGGATGCCTTGGTTACTTTTCGGTGAGCCTCGTGAGTGTCTCTGCAGCCAACTGCTCCTGCTGCCTCTCCAGCCCGTTCACCATGTTCTCGATGTTCTTGAGGTCGCTCGATGACGTCACCGAGGCCTGGCCGACCGACCCGTCCGAGCTGCCGCACTCCGACCCCGGGGGCGAGGCCGCACCGAGTTTGTTGAGACTGTTGTGGTTGAGACTGAGCGCGGGCTGGTGGCCGCTGACCACTGGCCCGCTGCCGCCGTCGTAGGGAGAACTGGACAGCGGCGACCTGACAGTGTCTGTGGGTACTGTGAGTGGACTGGCCGTGGTGGTGGTCAGCGGCAGGGGGTACGGCGAGAACCTGTGCGGCTTGACCTTGCCGCCGGCCGTGGTCAGCAGCCCGCTTCCGGAAACGTCCATGCCGTGCGGGGGAGGGTAGCCGTGGAACATTGAGTGACCGGCAGCGAAGGCCAGTTGAGCATTTAGCAACAGGTTGTGTCCCATGCTCGGCAGGGAACCCGCAGCTTGCGAGGAGGAATTCAGAGAACTCTGCGCCAGGTGCGAGGCTGAGAAAGCTGCCGGCGTGGGGTGGCCGCTGGAGGTGAACAGGGACAGCGGCAGGGGGTGACTGGGCCCCGAGGAACAGGTGACCCCGGGTAGGAAGAGCTGAGAGAGGGGCAGGTGCCCCATGCTCGGGGAGTACAGTGCCGGAGGATACAGGTATGGTAGGAGGTGCGGGTGAGGCATGCCCGGACCCACAGTGACGTTCGGCTGGCCGGGTTTGGGCAGCCCCGTGATCCCGTCGATGTCGTTTTTATAGTCTCTCGAGGAACCGTTGTGTTCCAAAGGATTCAGGGATGACAGGGACTTCTCCATACTGTCGTCTCCACTGTCGTCCCTGCCGCAACCGTTTTCTCGCCTTTCATCTCTGGAAATAGAATCTGGAAAAATAGACAGAAAACACATTTCGGTCAGTGACTTCGAACATTGAATCTGAAAGTTTTCTCCACTCCGGAGAACAACTTAATATGTTACACTTCGATAACACACTTTTCTGCTTTAGATTATTTCTTTTCGTGTTGCTCTGATTGTGCGTTTCTTGTTTTTGGGCATCTACTCGTATTTCTTAGTATATATTTGAATCCGGAATACTACAGTCGGAAAAGAAATTCTGATTGAAAGAGGCATTCTTTCATTTATATATATATATATACAGGGTGTCCATAATTAAAGTCCCACTTTCAAAAGGCTGCAAAAAAAGAACCACTGGTCAGAATGACTTCAAATTTGAACTGAATATACTGGAGGAAGGGGGAAACGATTTGCCATAATAAAAAAAAGAACTTTGTTTTATTATGCCAAATCGTTTACCCCTTCTTCCAGAAGGGGTAAACGATTTGGCATAATAAAACAAAGTTCTTTTTTTTATTATGGCAAATCGTTTCCCCCTTCCTCCAGTATATTCAGTTCAAATTTGAAGACATTCTGACCAGTGGTTCTTTTTTTTGCAGCCTTTTGAAAGTGGGACTTTAATTATGGACACCCTGTACTACTCTGTTTTAAAAGGCTTTGAAATCCTGAATTTCAAACTGATGCGGGGTCTTCTCTTTCTAGTTTTTCGGAACCAGGCCACCTTAGAGAAACCTTTCACTGTGTGTGTGTGTGTGTGTACACACACATATTTATACAGTCGATTCCGGTTAATCGGACCATATCTGGACGCGATCATTTTGGTCCTAATAGCCGGCTGGCGAATAATATTAGGCTTGTACAATAGGATTTGTTTCGGTTCTTTAGAATTCGGTCCGAATAAGCGGCTGGTCCGATTTACCGATGGTCCAATTAACCGGATTCGACTGTATATATAAATAGATGTGTGTGTAACTCACACATACACATTATATTTGTGTGTATATATGCATATATATATATATATATATATATATATATATATATATACCGGGTGGGCAAAAAGTCCCTAGAAACTTTAAAAATTCATAAAAACCGGAAGAATAATCAAAATAAATAATGTTTGCAGGGTTAGCATCACTAGGTCTCGGGATTTTTTTTTAAGACAGAAAAAAACTCAAAAAACAGCCGACAGGGGGCGCTGACGTACACAAGTCACGGGGTGTATCATCCCGGGTGTATCTATCTGGTCCATCCAATCTATTGGAACTGAAAGATGCGATCCGCCGAGAGTTGTCATGTATATATTCGGACCTGATGCAGTCTGCCGTATCTGGAATTGTGACTCGCCTGCAATGTATTATCCCCAGTGGTGGGGGTCATGTGGAACACCTACTGCTGTAATAAATGATTTAGAAGCATTCTTTTCGTTATTTGCGTATCTTTTTTTGAGTTGTGTACGTTAGCGCCACCTGTCGGCTGTTTTTTGAGTGATTTTTTTTTTCCTGTCTTAAAAGAAATTCCGTCACCTAGCGATGCTAACCCTGCAAACGTTTTTTTTATTTTGGTTATTTTTCCGGTTTTTATGAACTTTTAAAGATTCTACGGATTTTTTGCCCACCCGGTATATATATATATATATATATATATATATATATATATATATATATATATGCACCCACGTACTATATATATGTATATATATATATATATATATATATATATATATATATAGTGAAACTTCTGTAAAGCGGCCAGTCAAGCTTCCGGAAAAAAGTTGGCGTTTTGAGGGGTGGATATCTCTATGGCGACTATCTTGCATATATAATATGCACGCGTGTGTGTATATATATATATATATATACATATACACACACATATATATATGTATATGTATATATATATATATATATATATATATATATATATATATATATATATATATATATATATATATATATATATATATATACACACACATGTATATGTACATATATATATAATAGCCCCTAAGATAAATATGTAGAGAATATATATATATATATATATATATATATATATATATAAGGGAGTGATGTGCGTTCATTCCCTTTTCCCTTACTATCTTCTGTCTCACGATTTTCCAATGTCTCGAATACGCCTCTACAAAAATACATTCGGAACCGTCGTTAAAAGTCGCTTTGTTCTCCCGAAACAGACGCGCGCGTGCAGCATTTGCCCCAGTGGGGGGTGTGCCGCGTTTTTAAAAATTCTGCTCTATCTGCAAATTATCATTTCCATGCCGATTGCCGCTCTTCATTCGGTGGCGTAGAGACAAAGAGAGAGCCCCCCCCCCCCCTTCCCTCCTTTCATTCATTCCGACTTTTAATTGAGTTTCATTTTTGGAAGAATAAAAAAAGGTAGAGAAGATCGAAATTAAAAATTGTCTTCTGAATGTGGTCGAACTCGTTAGAAATCTTCCCGCGAAGAAATCCTTAATTAATAGAGGCAGCCTGCCACCCCCCCCCCCTTTTCAAGTCCTGTGAACCTCCTTTTTTTTTTCCTCCTTTCTGATATTCGAAATTTTGGATATTGTCTTCTTCGCGAGGCATTGTGGGACGCGATGCGGTCCCGACGCTGCTAATTAGCGAATTTGGATGAATTTTAAAAATTAAAACTTTTCGCGGAATTCGGATTCCTTGGAAATTTTCTCTCTCTCTCTTCGTTCGTAAAATTCTGGAATTTTCGAGATTTCTGTCCCGGTTGAGGAAAAGGTTTCGGAACCTGGTTTCGCCAAACACTTTCTTTCTTTCTTTCTTTTCTTTTTTTTTTTCAGCGCCGATAAAACGATTCTCGACTCGTGAAATTCGGTAAGTTGCTGGTTCAATTCAAAAAAAAGGGAAATCGAGCGATATCAAATGGCTGGTAGGGTAAATTAAAAGTTAAAATAAAATTTGTTATTTATGTTTTGGCAACAGCTTTGGTCTTAAATAAACGTTTTACTGAAATTTCCCGAGCCTGAAACGTCATAAGCCCTTTTTTTTTTGCAGAGAGTTTAATTTCTGCCTTGAATTATCATATCTTTATCTTTTATGCTAATTCTTACCCATATTTTTGGGGGGGGGTTTCTGCATTGTGAATTTTGGAGTATGTAGTTAGGATTCTTCCCCATGGTTGCAGAGTTAATTATCTTATTCTTATTATTTCCGCTACTTAACACATTGGTTTTTCTCTTCTTTATTGGTTCTATGGATACAGCAAAAAAAAGCTTTCCTCTAAACATTTTCTTCGTTGGTATTATTGTTCTGCTGTTAAGCTTTTCTTTGTTGGTATTTTCTTTGTTGGTATTAATTTCTTTGTTGGTTCTCGGTCATTTTTTCTTTATTGGTATTGTAGTTTCTAATGAAATTAACTTTTATCTTTATTGGTATTGTTTGTGATGCTGAAATTGAAATTTTCCTTAACCTTTTCTTTATCGGTATTCTTAGCGCTACTGATAACACCACGTCTCTTTCCTTTATTGGTATATTAGGTGTTTCAGAAGTAAACTTTCATATAATATTTCTTATCATTGGTATTATTGTGCTAATGAGTGTCTTAGATATTTAACTCTTCTTTGTTGGTATCGTTTGCGCTATTGATATTAACACACCGGTTTAACTTTTCTTTACTGGTATTTTAGCTGCTATTGAAATTAACTTTCGTATGAAACCTTTCTTAATTGGTATTGTTTGCGATACTGATATTAAAATTTGTATTAAGCATTTTTTAATGGAATTATCTCTTTTAGTGGCATTGTTGAAGCTACTTAAACAGTAATATTTCCTTTAATGGTATTACAGGAGCTTTTAAAACAAACGTTGCACTGTGGGCAATACTGTAACGTTCGTCTTAACAATTTTTATATTGATGTCGCTGATGAAGCTGTTCGTTTTTCTGGCTGTTTGCTCTCTACATTGGTCGGTTGGTAGTAAGCACTATGGTCATCTTTTCCTACATAAGGATAAATTAGACCTGGACTCCAAACGGCTACAAGCGACAATGCCAACTGTGGGACTCGAACTCACAGACTGAGGTACCGATTGCAAGCGCACTAGCCATTCCGCCATCGTCCGGCGTTAAAAAGCTAAGATACTGAATTGCGCAATAATACCGATAAAGAGAAAGTTTAGATGAAAGCTCACTTCTCAAACACCTCGAGTACCAATAAAGGAAAGAAACGATATGTTGACAGTAGCGCTAAGAATACCAATAAAGAAAAGGTTAAGACAGTAATTTTGAGGAAATTTTGAGCAACTATTTGTACAGTCTATATACAATCAGGTCTTATAAAAGTTGTTATACCCTTCTCAGAACGTACATAGAAACACAACACTTTCTTCTCCTCCCCTCCTTGAAAATTTTTGCAATTATTACCGCTCCAAAGGGGGCTTTAGTCTCAATCTAATTCGGCATTAGAAGATAATTCGAGGATTTTATGAAATGTATTTTAAGAAATAACTCTTTACGTGGAACAACCTGTATTTCTGTGTATTATCTATGTAAAATCAAGTCTTCATTTTAACATAGGATTACGTTCCTCCATAACGGCCCTTTGAAAAGGAAAATTTCAGACGCTAAAACCGTCCGTCCGTACCTCGCGAGTTATAATTTTGGCAGCGCGCCAAACCTAGTCTGTATCGCTTGGACAAGCAGTAAACAGCTAAACAGAAAAGTACCAAAATACGTCAAAATTTTGACATACATATATGAATATATATGCATACGTACATATATATATAGATATATATATACATAACACATATCTACATACATATGTACATACAAAAGAAGTAAGCAACGATAATTAATTCTACGTTAATAACCCTTGGTAGTTTCGTTAGAAGAGACTACCTGAAATTGTTTTTCTCTTTACCATCCTTAGAGCGTTCCCAGACACACTATTATTCCTTCTACCCCACCCCTACATATATATATATATATATATATATATATATATAATATGAGAGAGAGTGAAACTTCTCTAAACGGCCAAAGATTTTATATAATATATATATATATGTAGTCGTCGAATACGGGTGGCCGACTAGAAATTTCACTCTCTCTCTCTCTCTCATATTATATATATATATATACCAGGTGGCCATAATTAAACTGACAGTGCTCACAGTGTTCTGTAGCGCGAACTATTTGAGAGAATGACGCCACATTTTGTAGGAAGATTAAACAAGACGGAGGACGAAGGATTCCGCGAAAAAATAAATTAGTTCCAAAAGTCACCGCTAGGGGAATATTTGGCGCTGTGTAATAGAAAATAGAGTGTTTGGCTCTGTGTAATAGAAAATAGGGAATTTCTGTGACTGCATGTGGTGATTTGTCATCCCAAATTCGGCAGTTCTGGGTATTCACAGTTCCATGCAGGTAAAAGTGGGCCTCGTCTCCCCATAAGATTTTCCACTGCCAAGCATCATCCACCTGCATTCTGGCAAGAAAGGTGAGAGCAAAAGTCAATCGCTTATCATGGTCGGGGTACAGTAACTCCTGTACACGGCTGATCTTGTATGGATAGAAGTTGATAATCTTTCGTAAGATTTTCCATACCGTACTGTAAGGCATATCCACATTCCGAGCTAATCCACGAGCGCTAGAGGTGGCAGCAATATTGGCTGGTCCTCTGTCGACAATCGCCGTGGCAACTGCTTCGATTGTATCCTGTGGTACAGGTTTTCGTCCTCTGCCTGACTGAACCTTCAGAGAACCTGTTTTCTCAAACGTCGCAACCATTGCTTTTAGCCCATTAACTGACAACAGGACCGTTTACCTTTACGCATTTTTTGTGCGTTCTAAAAGCACGAAGAGCGGCTGACGCGTTGCACTGGTTGAGGTAAAAAAATTTGACCAGTAACGCACGCTCGACTAAAGAAGGAGACATTGCACATAAACTTTCAATCCGATTGATCCGAAACGTAACACATTGCCTTTTAAAACCCAAGCAGCTGGCACTGTGCCAATGGATGTAACGTGAAATTTGAATAAAGAACTTCTTCTGCTCAGCGTACGTGATATTGCAGATCACGAGACTTTATCGGTGTTTATGTAGATTTTACGCTTTTTTAAAAGTGTTGCCATATTGCACTTGAACTAAATAAGAAAATGTGCATAATAAAAGGTAATTTTATTCCGTATTAATTTGCATTTGTTAACACTCTATTTTCTATTACACAGCGCCAAATATTCCCCTAGCGGTGACTTTTAGAACAAATTTATTTTTTCGCGGAATCCTTCGTCCCCCGTCTTGTTTAATCTTCCTACAAAATGTGGCGTCATTCTCGCAAATAGATCGCGCTACAGAACACTGTGAGCACTGTCAGTTTAATTATGGCCACCCGGTATATATATCCAGTGCTTTTTTTAAAAAATATTAGATGGTTATACTGTGTTTTCTCAAAGGTGCATATTTTTAGTACCGTGTTTTCACACGTCAAGTCACAGGGGAACAAAAGCTCGCAATTAAAAAAAGTACTTTATGCTATGTAATAACAATTGATTCGTAAGTTTCTTAAAATCTCGGTTAAGTTAAGCCAAAATAACACTTAAAATAATGATGATACCGCCGTATCCCCTCGTACCCCCAGAATAAAGGCACTGTGTGTGTATATATATATATATATATATATATATATATATATATATATATCCAGTGCTTTTTCTAAAAAAAAAAATAGGTGGGTATACTGTGTTTCCTCAAATAAAGGTGCTTATATTTAGTACCGCGTTTTCACACGTCAAGTCACAGGGGAACAAAAAACTTGCAATTAAAAAAAAAATACTTTTTGCTATATATTAACAATTGATTCGGACCTCCCAGAAAAAAAGGCACTGTATACAAACACGCACACACACACACATATATATATATATATATATATATATATATATATATATATATATAATATTATATAATAATTACAATAAAATAAATAAATAAATAAACATAGCTACTGGAACATCACCCCAACAACTCCGAGAACGGGCCTATAAAAATAAACCCAACAAACAAATGAAACCACCTTTTCTCGAAAGCCATTGTGCCCGCGATCTCTCAATTTTTATTATTCCATCTCTCTCTTTTATAATTTCCATGCCGATTGCTCGGAACGATTCCGTGTACGGAAAGTGCGGCTCCACCCCACCACCCCTACCCAGTCCTTTTTAAAAGACTTTTAATTGAGTTTCCTTTTCGTCTCCTTTTAATAGGGCAATAACAGCAGAGGGGGGGGGGGGTAGCAAAAAATTGCGGGCTGTGGAAGAACCTCCGAAAGAGAAAACGAAAATTAAAAACGCTGCCAGTTGTGGTCCGAAACTCGTTATGAATCCTTTGGCGACGAAAGCCTTAATTAAAGGGCATGCATGAATTTCCACTTTTTTTCCCCTCTCTTTCTGGAAGATGATTTCTTTTCTTTTCTTTCTTTTTTTCTTCGCCTCCCCCCCCCCCCCGCCCTCCGCTGGAGTGCATTCGAAAATTTTCTTGCATTGTCTCTCTGCTCCTTTTTTCTTCTGATACTTGCCATCGCCAAGCGATATGGGTGCGCTGCTAATTAGTGGACAACGATAAAAAAAATTCTTTTGTATACGAATGCTTATAAAAGCTCCCTTTGGTTTGAGTCCAGAATAACGTCAAATGTAATGCTATATTTTTTCTCTCTGACGCCCTCTGATACAACGTTGCCCGTCGTTGTATCAGAAGGTATTGCAAATCAAATCATACTTGTGCAATGTCATTCCCTTGCATACATTATCTCGCCGTATCAGGTGGTCTTAGGGAGAGAAAAGATAGCTTATCAAATGCGATCGAATGTGATCGATTTTCTCTCTGATACAATGTTGCCCGTCGTCGTATCAGAAGGTATTGCATATGATATTTGTGTGCAATGCAATTCTTTTGCCTACATCATCTCGCCGTATCAGGTAGTCTTAGAGAGAGAAAAGATAGCTTATCGAATGTGATCGATTTTCTCTCTGATACAATGTTGCCCGTTGTCGTATCAGAAGGTATTGCATATGATATTTGTGTGCAATGCAATTCTTTTGCCTACATCATCTCGCCGTATCAGGTAGTCTTAGAGAGAGAAAAGATAGCTTATCGAATGTGATCGATTTTCTCTCTGATACAATGTTGCCCGTCGTCGTATCAGAAGGTATTGCATATCATATTTGTGTGCAATGCAATTCTTTTGCCTACATCATCTCGCCGTATCAGGTTGTCTTAGAGAGAGAAAAGATAGCTTATCGAATGTGATCGATTTTCTCTCTGATACAATGTTGCCCGTCGTCGTATCAGAAGGTATTGCAAATCATACTTGTGCAATGTCATTCCCTTGCATACATCATCTCGCCGTATCAGGTGGTCTTAGAAAGAGAAAAGATAGCTTATCAAATGCGATCGAATGTGATCGATTTTCTCTCTGATACAATGTTGCCCGTCGTCGTATCAGAAGGTATTGCAAATCATACTTGTGCAATGTCATTCCCTTGCATACATCATCTCGCCGTATCAGGTGGTCTTAGAGAGAGAAAAGATAGCTTATCAAATGCGATCGAATGTGATCGATTTTCTCTCATACAATGTTGCCCGTCGTCGTATCAGAAGGTGTTGCATACCATACTTGTACAATGTCATTCCTTTCCATACACCATCTCGTCGTATTAGGTAATGTAAGATCACCTTATCAAATGCGATCGGTTTCCTAATGCCCTCGGATACAACGTTATGTTTCTTTCTATCAGGTGTAACTTAACATACAACGTTCATTTACATGTATAAGAAAGCGCTAGAGCAAAAATAGATTCTATCAGTTCTCTGGCTAACACCCTCTAGTACAATACTACCTCTTGTTATATCAGAAGGCGTTACATATCGTAACAATTTCCCTCTGCATAGTACGTACATCTAGTTGTATGAGAAGGCGTAGGAGAGAAATATAGGTATAGGATAGCATATTAACAGTACAGAAGAATTCCGAGAAAAAATGGGGTTCAGAAACCCCTTATCTCTAATTCGTTCTGAAGAAGAATGCTTATAGAAGGGGCTTTAAAGTAAACTCAGTCATATATTCCTCATGTTGGCCATGGCGGCTTATATCATATTGTATAATTGACATTACCTCTCATTGTAAAGTCTAAGTAGATTGGATGCTAGCTTTGATATATATATACATTAATTAGACTGTATGCAACATGTTTATAATTTGTCTTTTGTATATATAGGTAACAAATCAATCTATCAGAAATTGAATCGACAAACAAATGTATGCGACCAGCTCACTAAGTCTTGGATGTAAAAAGTCAACGTCTTGACCGTTTGCCGACAAGGAAAAAGCGCGAAGAATGTATAGGGCAGAACGCCAGTTCCTTGGTGCGTCTATCGTGGAACTCACAACGGTCACAAATCAGAATCGGTCCTTCATTTAGAAATAATGACGTCACTGTTCACAATGAGATATTATCACTAAACAGATTCATTTCTGGTTATTTCGAATTGGTTTGCTTCCATGTGTTGCTTTTCACTCCCAACTGGTGTGTGTGTATATATATATATATATATATATATATATATATATATACACACATACTTATGCATGTCTGCATCTCTCTCTCTCTGTATATATATATATATATATATATATATATATATATATATATATATATATATATATATATATATATACACAGAGAGAGACACACATACTTATGCATGTCTGCATCTCTCTCTGTATATATATATATACATATACACAGAGAGAGAGAGAGATGCAGACATGCATAAGTATGTGTGTATATATATATATACACGCACACACATATATATATATATATACATATACACACAAAGAGAGATGCAGACATACACATGTATGTGTGTGTGTATGTATATGTGTGTGAGTGTGTGGGTTTGTGCGCGCGCATGTGTACATTACACTTTAGTATATGCAATATATTTATAATTTCTTTTCAAATAAGAGATAATCCGAGCTAATTTTACTAAAAACCAGAAGATTGAAAAGCAAAAATTTGACAATTCCATCCGTTCAGCAATTAACTAATCCCGAGATCTCATTTTCGCCGCCACCATAAATCTCTCCCTTCATTTTTTCCCTCGCCGCCGAAGTCGCAAGAAAATATCCCCATAAAAATCCCAGACGTGCCCAATATATCTCTCGTTCCCGGACAGGTTCCCTGAAAAATGGTCATCCGGGAGTGCCACGCCCTGCCATTTCATTGGGGACATGTTCGATGTCGTTCGGAATTACGAATCGTAATCGTTTTTTGCCTTTTTCCGCCCTTTCAGTCCTTTTTTTTTTTTTTTTTTTCTTCGCTCGCCGGTGGCCGGCTACCATCACCAAAGTTTGACATCGCGCCTGGTTCCAAGTTTTTAAAAGAAGAGCGAATTTGATTTTTCTATATCCTCGATCTTTTTTTTTTTTTTTTTTTAAATTTCCGAGTAAAGTTTTAATTATTTATTTTTTTCGGTGGACACGTCATAATATATGACATATTTCGATTCTGACCTCGTTGAGTTTTCGATTCGTGATCGATTTCTTTTTGATTTTTTTTTTCTCTCCCCCGATGCTACAAGACTTTGCCGTGAGTTCCCGCTAGTATCGTGACAGCCTTAACTTAATATCTTTTAATATTCCACGCGCAGACACGCTCGTAGACTAACAGTCCGAAGAAGTTACGTTAGAGGGACATGCATCGACATGAATCGATTTATGAGTGACATGTTTCGAGACGACTCTATGCATGCCCGCGTGCTATATTTTACGTATACAGAGGTATACATACACTCGTACATACACAGGTATAGTAACTATAAATGCACTTATAGACATGTGTACAAACATGCACACACATATGTATATACACAAATGTACACTCATGCATACGGACATATGTGTACAAAAATTATATATAGATATATACACACACAAACATATATATTATACATTTATCTATATACATATACATACACACGTGTGTATTTTCCATCTTTATGGGGCCAGTTATGGGTTCCGTAAAAAGTATCTGTTTTGAAGGGTGACCGGCTAGAGAAGTTCCCTATATATATATATATATATATATATATATATATATATATATATATATATATATATATATATATATATATATACACACACATATATATATATATATATGTGTGTGTGTGTGTGTGTGTGTATGTATGTATATATATATATGATTGATTGATTGGGGGTTTAGAACGCTACGGCTGACTGGACGGGATCTATAGTATCTATATGTATGTATATACACATGCAAATTGTGTGTGTGTGCACATATATATATATATATATATATATATATATATATATATATATATATATATATATATATATATATATATATATATATATATATATATGCAAATTGTGTGTGTATGTATATATATATATATATATATATATATATTAGTTTAGAACGCTACAGTCTATATATTAATGCAATTATTTACATGAATGCGTTATGTATTAATGGTATTATGTATAAAGGTCTATTTATTATTTTGAAAATTGTTGAATGTCATGAACTTCAGCATCTGTTATCACAAACCAGTCATTAGAAACAGCATAGTTAATCAACTCACAAGAATCAATAGATTTTTATCAGAATGTAACTTTTTTAAACATCTTAAAGCTCTACGAGTAATGTCTAGCGTAAGGTTAGTAAATAGAAATGGGATCTTACCGTCCTTCCCACAGGATAGGGAAGCGACCGAGGCCTGTAGGTCAGCTGCTCCTCCGACGTCCACCTTCTCGTCCTCGTCGCTGGACTCGTCCACCCCGGCAGACGATCCCGGCGGTGGGGGGTGCCCGGAGTGGTGCGGGGACTGCCCCTGACCCTGGCTTTGGCTCAGCAACATCGCCTGGCGCCTGGAGAACGGGATGGTCACGTTACTACAGAGTGGAAGAGGGATAAGAGAGTGAAAAACGCTCGAAATCGACGCCCATCCCTAAATCGTCGCCCACCCCCTATAACACTCGGACGTTAGCCATGCAAAAAGAAACATATACAGTGAAACTTCTCTGTAGCGGCATGTCATGGTTCGGAGAAAAGTGGCGGTTTTGAGGGGTGGCCGTCGAAAAGGGGTTTCTTTCATAACATTAGCATTTAATCTTTAATCGGTTCTGAACAACGTGTCCGTTTGGAGGGGTGACCCGCTGGTGAAGTTTCACTGTACATAATGGAATTGGGGAGGGTATTCCCAATTTAACGACCTTACAAGTCACCTTTTTCTGAAATAATCCTTTAATTTTAGATCTTTGTTGCTATTAAAAAGAGGACGAAATTCGAAGAGTTATGACTAAATGGGAGTCTGATATGGCTGGGGAAAGATTTGCAAGTAAAACAGGGGTGCTTGCGCAGGTGAAAGTTTCTTTTTGTTTGCCTTACATGTGCATGTGTAACGTACACGATGCGTCCGTGTTTATCAAACATGGAAGTTCAAATTTATCAAACATGGAAGATCACGTTCATCTAATAAATTTATCGATATATGATCGACATGTAATACCTTCACCTTTTTACGTTTTGTAGTTTTCATTGAAACAGATTTGATAACCTAACCACTGCATCCTGTAAATGTGAGATCGAAACATAACTAGGGATACGTAATTTTCGTATTTACGAAATAGTAGCGAATAAATGCGAAATTTCCCGATATAAGTGAATAATTATGAAAAAAAAATATTTTTTTACTATACTTTTCGGCGAAAACTCGGTGATAAACGGCTTTTTAAGCGAAATTAGGTAATAATAGTAATAATTTATTAACATAATTGCTTATCTAAGTCCATCCACGGTATTTAACTGAGAGATCGCTCGAAATGTGCTTATTACTTATTGCTAAAGACTTAAGGAAGAGAATATGAACAGTACTACAATGTTAGCTTTTAACTAACAATTTTGATACTTCCCTAAACAAGTAAGTAAAATTGTAACTTTTTTAATTAATGCAAAATTTTTGAATATATACCTATATACATATTGCGAATAAATGCAAAATTTTATATATTGTAAATTTTTTTTTCTTCGAAATTTCGATATTTTTTATGCGAAATTTATGTAGCCCTAAAAATAACCCCTTATTTAAGCCGCTGTATTTTAATATTTTATCTATAATTTCTAGATTTCATTTCCCCGTGATCTTCCGTAAGTTTAATCGATAAGTGAAACGCTTACTGATATTTGATCGATAATCTATTATATTTAATTATCGAGGCATATCCGATAATCAACGCTGTTTTGTAAACTTTAACTGCAATCATCCCATAATATCATCAATAAACTCACATTGCATTTCTCTGAGAGTTCAATGAAATTTGATTCAGTAATCTAACCGTTATAACTTAAAGCTATTTGATCGAAATAAATCAACTTTCACCCCAAGTTTTTAAAAATTTTTATTGATACTTATTCAATAATATAACCATTGTATTCTGCCATCTGTTAGAAACACAATACATAATTTAAAACTGTATGTTGAGATTTAATCGAAATATATTCAGTCGTTCCATAGTGATCGTCCTCTGAGATAATCGACAAATGAACAATTCACTGATATATGATCGATAACATAACTTACTTGATTGGGATTTCATTGCAATATAATCAGTTACTTAAACAAATTCATGCATGTTATAATGGATTATCGCCAATTCCTTAATTGTGTAGCCAGTCAGAAAAGGGCTCTTGATCGATAAATTAATAATTTCATGTTATCATGAATTTTGTTTAATACTATAATTGTCTCGAAAAAAAGGGGGCTCTTAATCGATAAATTAATAATTTCCTGTTATTATGAATTATCGTTTATTCTATAATTGCCTCGTGTCAATAGAGGGTTCTTAATCGCAAAATAATTTCATGTATCGTTAATTTTACAATCGTGTCTCGTGTAAAAATAAAAGGCTTTTGATCGATAAAAATTAATAATTTCATGTTATAATGAATTTTTGTTTATTCTACAGTTGTTTCGTGCCGAAAGAGAGCTCTTAATCGGCAAAATAATTTCCTACTAGAACGAATTATCGCCAATTTCATAATCGTGTTTCATGTCAAAAAAAGGCTCTTGATCGATAAATTAATAATTTCAAGCTATAATGAATTATCGTCTATTGACACGAGATTATTATAGAATAGAGGGTTCTTAATCGGCAAAAAAAATTCATGTATCGTTAATTTTATAATCGTGTCTCATGTAAAAAACGGGCTTTTGATCGATAAATTAATAATTTCATGTTATAATGAATTATTGTTTATTCTATAATTGTTTCGTGCCGAAAGAGAGCTCTTTATCGGCAAAATAATTTCATACTAGAACGAATTACCGCTAATTTCACAATCGTGTCTCTTGTCAAAAAAGGGCTCTTGATCGATAAACTATTAATTTCATGTTATAATGAATTATTGTTTATTCTATAATTGTCTCGTGCCAATAGAGGGCTTTTAATCGGTAAAATAATTTCATATTAGAACGAATTACCGTTAATTTCATGTAAAAAAAGAGCTCTTGATCGAAAAACTAATAATTTTCAAGCTATAATGAATTATCGTTAATTCTAAAATCGCCTCGAGTCGAGAAAGGGTTATTGATCAATAAATTAATAATTTTATATGGCAATCATGCAATTAATGGTAATTCATTATGCCTCGTGACAAAAAAAGGGCACTTGATCAGTAAATTAATAATTTCACGTTATGATAAATTTTAGATTACCTATGATTGATCGTCTCGAGAAAAAATATAACTCCTGATCGATTAAAAAATCTTATAATGAATTGCGATTAATTCTATAACTTTCTCATGACGAAAATATGTGGTTTTGTCTAGCTATTTTATTTTAAATTGAATTATCGTTTATATCAGGAGCGCAACCAGGGGGTGGGCCAAGGGGCCTTGCCCCCCCCTCCCAAAAAAAATAAAAATAAAATAAAATAAAATAAATAAATAAATAAAAAATAGAAATTGCATTATGAATATTGAAATTGCATTAAAATATTTTTATCCGTTCAACTCGGCCCCAAGATTAAATCCTGGGTGTGCCACTGGCTTGTACCATCATTGTCTACTGACAAAAGAGGATCTTTGTTCGAAATCTGAGATACCACTGGTTGGAAAACCCACTCCGAGAAATTCTATTTCTACAGCAAAGATTTCTTTTCCACGGACAACCGAAATGTTCACCTCGACCAGCTTCTTTAGAGGGTGGTAGGTAGGGGCGGCAGACGATTACTATAACCACCCTTAATTAACCATTATAGTCGGCGGCAAAAGAGAAAAAGCCCGGAAGAGGGACCCTCGTAAAGTGTTTGCACGTCCTAAAGTCCGGTAGAGGCGAGTTCCGACCGGCAAGTGCTAGGTAAACAGGGGGGAGGTGGCTTCTTCGGGTGTGCAAGTTGAGCTCTTTAGAGCTTTTCGGCTCTGAAGAGGGCCTTTTGTTCTTTAAGCTGGTGGGGTTAGGCTCCAGCGCTGTGTAAACGGTGGTAGTGCCTTTGCGGCTAGGCCGTACAAGAGGTTCGAATTTAACAGAACTGAAGAAAGAAGTCATTATCGAAAAGATTGTATGGCCACATATAACAATCTTACTGTCTTCGTAGAAACTTCGCATATATATATATATATATATATATATATATATATATATATATATACATATATATATATATATATATATATATATATACAGTTGGCTCTCTGTTTAACGACGCTCTACTTAACGACGATCTTTATTTAAAGACGATATTTCCCGGTCCCGGCTTCTCTGACGTTATGGGAAATGTTATTTTTTAACAAATTCTGTTTAAAAAATTCTGTTTAACAAATTCTGTTTAAGGGCGATCTCTACTTAAGGACGATTTTTCGCGGTCCCTTGAAAGTCGTTAAACAGAGAGCCAACTGTATATATATATATATATATAATGATAATGAAAGGTCTAATTATTATTTTGAAATTGTTAAATGCCATGACTTCAGCATCTGTTATCAGAAATTAGAAACCGCATAGTTAATCAACTCACTTGAATAAATAGATTTTTATCACTCTGTAACTTTTTAAAGCATGGTAAAGCTCTGCAAGTAATGCTTACGAAAAATAACTCTTCTGGGTAGTTTTATTAGGAACTTAATAGGTAGTTTTAGGTTTATAGATTAGTAGTGCTCGTAGTCTTGTAGTACAATAGTTAGTGTGAATTTCATAAGGATCAATAATAATGAGATAAACTTTATAATATAATTTTAAGCCAATCTATAACATTGTTATCAATTCCAAATGCCCTTTATCTAAAATTTTCAAATAAAATTGACCATTAATTATTTCAGCTCGTTTAAATTGCTTACAATACGTTAACTAATACTTTAAAAAAATTCTGTAACAGTAAATTATTTTCAATAGTAACTGTTATGTAAAAAAAAGGGCTTTTGATCTATAAATTAATAATTTCACGCTGTAATGAATTATCGTTAATTCTAAAACCGCCTCGAGTCGAGATAGGGCTCTTAATCGATAAATTAATATTTTCACGCTATAATGAATTATCGTTAATTCTAAAATCTCCTCGAGTCGAGATAGGGCTCTTGATCGATAAATTAATAATTTCACGCTATAATGAATTATCGTTAATTCTAAAACCGCCTCGAGTTGGCTCTTGATCGATAAATAATAATTTCACGCTATAATGAATTATCGTTAATTCTAAAATCTCCTCGAGTCGAGATAGGGCTCTTGATCGATAAATTAATAATTTCACGCTATAATGAATTATCGTTAATTCTAAAACCGCCTCGAGTTGGCTCTTGATCGATAAATTAATAATTTCACGCTATAATGAATTATCGTTAATTCTAAAATCTCCTCGAGTCGAGATAGGGCTCTTGATCGATAAATTAATAATTTCACGCTATAATGAATTATTGTTAATTCTAAAACCGCCTCGAGTCGAAATAGGGCTCTTGATCGATAAATTAATATTTTCACGCTATAATGAATTATCGTTATTTCTAAAACCACCTCGAGTCGAGATAGGGCTCTTGTACGATAAATTAACAGCTTCTCGCTATAATGAATTATCGTTAATTCTAAAACCGCCTTTTAGTCGAGATAGGGCTCATGTTGGACAAATTAATAATTTCATGAGACAATTACGCAATTAATGATGTAATTCATTATGCCTCGTGACAAAACCTTTACCTCTTCAACTATAATATTACACATTCATTAAAGATTCTATTTTTCGTTCCTATTTATTTGGTATTTTGATCTATTTTCGCACTATCAGTCTGGTTCAGGAGCTTAGTCTGTTCCTATGCACGCTGTGTCACGATATTTGTGTTAAAAAATAAGGCAAATTGAACGTATTATATAAACATTCTTAAAAAGCTCTCACTTGCTAGCTACTGGACACCTTTTTCTAAAAAAGGTTAACCATTTTTATCTCTCTATCCCTCCCACTGGCGAATAAAACACAGTAAAGAATTTTTAAGTAATCAATTATTTTCCACGTCGTTTTAAAAAACTGAAGCTGAACAAAACAATAAAAATTCAGCAAAGTTAAATTTTTGTTCCCTTGGCACTAAAATGCAATTTGGCAATACTCTCTCATAAACTTATTATTTGCTCCTTGGCTTTCTTACTAAGGCTTTAGTAAGAAAGCACAAAGCTTTTTACAGAAAGCTTTTTAAAGTGGAACTGTAAATTTAGAATGAATACAAAAGTGTAACAAATCTATTTACGTCTAAATGATAATATAAGCGGTTCATTTTGTTTGGAATGAACCATTTCAATTCAAAGTACTCTATTCTTAATAATTTATTCACTTGGTAATTGAACATTAATAATAAAAATTCATTTACATTTTATTAAAGTGAATTTTTGTTCTTATAGGCGTAAAAAAATTTATTTTAGTTATGTACGTTTGATAACTTATTTTCTTAACTGATGACACTTTTCCCTTAAATTATTTTGATCAGTTTTAAATTCAACTACGTTACGTAGAAATACTAACTTTAACATTACTTAACTTCTCTTTACAAGTGTATAAACGACCGAAACATTTACAAGCATTAAGTTTCATTTATCGCCGATAGATGGCGCAGCCAACCCGCTCAATTCTGTGAAGTAGCATCGGAAGCTACGGCTCATTTTACTCGCGTTTGTTTAAAACTACTTTATTTCTTTTTTAAATAAATATTTCAGGTTGTATTCAAGTCCACCTCTCCATCTCGTTAAGTCTAACAGGCTGTCATATCCAGGAAAAC
>OU015490.1:15177414-15192414 GCA_907164885.2 Dolomedes plantarius
CTGCAGAGAGACAATGAATGATATAAGCGTTTAACACAAATGCACATGTAACAAAGTCATACAAAATGTAAACAAATTTTGAAGCATTCTGTGGATGTGAATTATTGCCTTTCCTTTGTAAGCAAAATGATACAAAATATAAACAAATTTTGATGAATTATTGCCTTTTCTTTGTAAGCAAAATGATATAAAATGTAAACAAATTTTGATGCATTCTGTGGATGTGAATTACAGCCTTTTCTTTGTATACAAAATGATACAAAATATAAACAAATTTTGATGAATTATTGCCTTTCTTTGTAAGCAAAATGATATAAAATGTAAACAAATTTTGATGCATTCTGTGGATGTGAATTATAGCCTTTTCTTTGTATACAAAATGATACAAAATATAAAAAAATTTTGATGAATTATTGCTTTTTCTTTGTAAGCAAAATGATATAAAATGTAAACAAATTTTGATACATTCTGTGGATGTGAATTATTGCCTTTTCTTTGTAAGCAAAATGATACAAAATATAAACAAATTTTGATGAATTATTGCCTTTCTTTGTAAGCAAAATGATATAAAATGTAAACAAATTTTGATGCATTCTGTGGATGTGAATTATAGCCTTTTCTTTCTATACAAAATTATACAAAATATAAACAAATTTGATGAATTATTGCCTTTTCTTTGTAAGCAAAATGATATAAAATGTAAACAAATTTTGATACATTCTGTGGATGTGAATTATTGCCTTTTCTTTGTAAGCAAAATGATACAAAATATAAACAAATTTTGATGAATTATTGCCTTTCTTTGTAAGCAAAATGATATAAAATGTAAACAAATTTTGATGCATTCTGTGGATGTGAATTATAGCCTTTTCTTTCTATACAAAATTATACAAAATATAAACAAATTTTGATGAATTATTGCCTTTTCTTTGTAAGCAAAATGATATAAAATGTAAGCAAATTTTGATACATTCTGTGGATGTGAATTATAACCTTTTCTTTGTATACAAAATGATACAAAATATAAACAAATTTTGATGAATTATTGCCTTTTCTTTGTAAGCAAAATGATATAAAATGTAAGCAAATTTTGATACATTCTGTGGATGTGAATTATAACCTTTTCTTTGTATACAAATGATACAAAATATAAACAAATTTTGATGAATTATTGCCTTTTCTTTGTAAGCAAAATGATATAAAATGTAAGCAAATTTTGATACATTCTGTGGATGTGAATTATAACCTTTTCTTTGTATACAAAATGATACAAAATATAAACAAATTTTGATGAATTACTGCCTTTTCTTTGTAAGCAAAATGATACAAAATATAAACAAATTTTGATGAATTAATTATTGCCTTTCTTTGTAAGCGTCATATTTATAGGTTAGTAAAACAAAGTGCATCAGATATCCTTTAAACTTGTGGTTACGTTGGATTAACGTAGCGTAACAATCTGCGTAAATGGATATCTTGTATTCACATTTAAAAAAATAATAATAAACATTTTTCTTGCACAATGTATGGCCACAGAATTCTTCGATGCAAAACTCTGATTTCAATAGTTCTTTTTTTCTGTTTATTAATCTTATGATATTATATGAGTAAATGACATTAAAAAAAATTCTTTGACTGACAAACATGTTACACTTTATGCCAATAATTCATTTGCTTTTAATCTGTATGGATCCAAGTCTGGTTGCATGTTGCGTCAACTAAACCTAAATGATTAAGTTTTTTTTCATTTTAAAAGGTGGTTAATTATAATTTACTTAAAATAATTCGAAAATTTTAAAGAATTTCAATATTTAAAACTTAATATTTTATTTCTGTATTTTCAATAATATAAAGTGAAACTTCTCTGTTCGATCACCCTTCTGAACGGTCCTATTTTGTTCATAACTGACTGAAGACTCCACATAGGGCCAATGTCATGGAAGAAACCTCTAATAGATGGCCACCCCTCAAAACGACCACTCTTTTTCGGAACCATTACTGGTGGCCATAGAGAAGTTTCACTGTGTTGTGTGTGTGTGTGTGTGTATGTATGTATGTATATATATACATATATATATATATATATATATATATATATATGTATATGTATATATATATATATATATATATATATATATATATATATATATATATATATATATATATACACACACATTGGAATCTCGATCTATCGTTTTTGAAGGGACCGAATGAACTGAACGGTAAATGTGGGAACATAACAAAGAAATATGATCGTCGGGATTGAGTGAAATAAACGACGCATACGGGAAAACAATGATTCGGGGAATGATCGATCGAGATTCCACTGTGTTTGTGTATGTATGTATGTATGTATGTATATATATATATATATGAACATTAATACAATATAATTAATGTATATAATATATAAATGTATGTGAATGTGTACGTACACACCTATGTATGTCACACACCAGTGGTGCACCCAGGATATTTCCTTGGGGGGGGGGGGGTCGAGTTGAACGGATAAAAATATTTATAATGCAAAATTAATATTCATAATGAAATTTCTATTTCTTTGGGGGGGGCCTTGTCCTCCCCCTGGGTGCGCCACTGCCACACACACACACACACACATGAGTATGTGTGTAATATAAAATATAAGTTGAAACCGATGTAACCCCATGAAGGAAAAAAGATTACTCGTTAAATACCGGTTAACGTTAACATCGTTAATATAATCAATGCTGATATTTTCATCACCAAACGATGGACCGTCACTGAATGCTGCGATCCTTAATGTATTAACACACCTCGGCGGTGGACGATCCATTAGATAAATGGAGCTAAGCGATCCAATCCGAACACCAGATGCAATCTTCGAGCCAGTTAGAACGCCCAGGCACTCAGTATAAGCTGAGAAATTTTACCCGCAACCGGCGAAGCATGGACATCCAGCGATGCTTTCAGAAACAACTCACTGAAACTTGTTTATGATGGCTCTGATAACTGACATAGTACGTTTATGGAAGTCCTTGGGAGTATTTATAAGTCTCTATACTATTAGCTGTCTTTCTTTTAGCAGTATAAGAGATGGATGAAGTCTTATGCCCGGTTATTATTATTTTTTTTTCAGCTGTATATGAGAGCTCGCGCTTGACCTTAGAGAGAGGAAGTCAAATGGACTCGTTAACTCTATATAACTGGGAGAAATACCAGTCAGATTTTTTAAAAACGCTGGCCAGATTTTTCAAGACCAAAAAGATTTCAGGTAGTCTCTTCTAACGAAATTAGCGCGGGTTATTAACGTAGGATTACTGATTACTTTTCGTTTCATATATCTTTTATATGTATGTATATATGTATGTATTATGTATATATGTATCTATATCTATATATATATATATATACAGTCGAACCTCCATATATCGAAGTAGCAAAATGCCGGAAAAAAATTCGATATATAGAAATTTCGATATATAGAATTGATCTTAGTTTTATCATAATTCTCTAAAGCTAATTTTCGTATACGAAACTCCATTTCTAATTATATGCGAATCACATTAAATGAAAGTTAATAACTAAAAAGTGAATTAATATGAAAAATTTATTGAGTACTATATACCTTTAAAAAAAACAATCCAGACAGTGGTTACAGTGATCATAGTTACATTCTTTAAAAAAAAAAAAACTACGAATATCTTGCTGAACAGCCAGTTTTGCGGAAAGTTCATCAAAGAAATGCTCGCATTAATTCAGACCACTAAAAACTTCATCAGGGACATTTTCCGCGAATTGAAGTCCACGACGTATTGTTTCAAACGCCAAAAATTGGCAAATTTCATTCTAAACGGGAATAAAATCTCCCAATATGTTGTGATAAAAATTTCGATATAGAGATTTTTTTCGATATATAGAAACAGTTTTTCTATGTAATGAACATGGAGATTTGCTAAGAGTTCGATATATAGAAAATTTCGATATAGGGAAGTTCGATATATGGAGGTTCGACTGTATATATATATATATATATATATATATATATATATATATATACTAGCTGAAAACCCGCACTTCGCTACGGAGTACATTCAAATTAAATACAACGGTCAATGTGTGCAATTAATGCCAAAAAAAACTGCGATATATATATTTATAAAAAAATCGTAAGGGATATTTTTATAGACAAAAAAATGTAGAAGAAAATATTCAAATTAAATCTAATAGGACATACTAAAGAATAGTACAGTTTGAGGAACATTTCTTTTACTGTATTTTAATATTTTTTTGGATAATGTCAAATCTTCTGCCGCATTAGCAAGAAAATATTTTTTGTCTATTTAGTTGTTATGCACGTGACGATAAATTTATTTATTGTACCAGAAAAAGAAATCACGTGATCGGCGTTTAATAAATTAAATTCTAAAAATGAATCTTTAAAAATTCACCAAAAATCAGAAAATGGAGGTAAAGATTCGAAAAAGATTTCAGTTTAAAGGAATTTTTAGGATCTTACTCGTGATATAAATTTCATAACCCTCAAATAATTATTTTAAATGCAAACTTTGAAAAAGTTACTAGAACAGCTTAAAAATTTAATTTAAAAAAATGTAAGAAGAATTTTTTTTAAATATTTCTTAGTGCACCCCTACACTATTAGAAGAATCGCCATGCAAAATTTCAGCCCTTTAGGTCCAGCGGTTTTGTCTGTGCGTTGTATGTCAGTCAGTCAGTCAATCAGTGAGTCAGTTACGGAACTGTTTTATATATATAGACTACTTTCAGTTAGGGATAAATAGTTTATTTAAAATTTATACTTTATTCATAGGAATTATTCTTGGTGATTTTAGAATTTGAGAAAAATGGGGTAAATGACGAGTAAAGTAGCAGCACAAAAAGTTTTAACTATTACTATTAATAGTTACGAATAAATAGTTTATTTAACATTTACTAGTTGGTAGCCGTCAAAACATGACGGCTGGATAGTAAATAAATATACTAATGCACAAATTATATTCAACACATCATTGCTAATTGTGTGTAAAGTAAATAAATGTACTAATGACTATACACAAATTATATTCAACACATCATTGCTAATTGTATGTAAAGTAAATAAATGTACTAATGACTATACACAAATTATATTCAACACATCATTGCTTATTGTGGAAAGTCATAATATTAAGAAGATAGAACTGCATTTTAAAAAAATGACTATTGAACCCAATAAAAATAAATAGGGTTAATCAATCACAAACTAAAAACTTGGTATGTGTAACTCTGTAAAATGTTGAAAATCCAGGGAGATAGCTAGGGAGATTCCTCGGAATAAACAAATTAACGTGTTGTGCGGCCTCGTGCTCGGGGAATATGTAAAGCCAGATTTAAACATGCCATTGAGCATGCGCAGAAAGCAATTTTCAATTGTAAATTATCGCAAATTAAGGCGACAATGGACCTTCAGATTGGCAAAAATATGTCCCCAAAACGATTTTTTTTTTATGATTGAAATGATTCTGCAACTCATCAGCTTTAAATTTAAAAAAAAGTATGTTGATCCGATCATTATTAACCGAGTTATAAGTATTTTTTTCAAACGTAAACAATGGAAATGTTAGTCAAATTAAAACTTTAAATGTCATTTTCTCAAAACAAGTTTTCATGTCCTTTCGGTAAGTTGAAAATGTTCCATGCGTCATAATTTTTCTTGAATTTTCATAAAATTTCATAAAATGATTATTTATATATGTTAGAATAAAACTTAGTAATCAATTCATTATACTATTTTAAAACAACTTAAAATTTTTACAATTAAAAAAAATTATAAAATTTTGCATAAAGTTACCTATTTTTATCGATTTCTTTTGTAGTTTTTATAAATATGGCTGTCAATCAAATATTGCTACTAACTTTTATTATAACTATATAAAGCTAGCTTAAGAGAGAAAATTAGATATCTGAGACAAAATTAATGCGCATGGAGCAATTTTAAATAGAGTAATCAACAAACTGATTTAAATTAATATCTTAATTAATTGCATTCTGATTTTTTCTTTTAAATTTAGAATTTCCACCTCTAAACAACACTGTATAAGTATACAAAATTCATATCAATTGGTTAATAAATAAATAAAAAAGTTTTTCGTGGTCCATTGTCGCCTTAATAGAAATTTCGGTTACAAAAACCAAATTTGACGCATCTCTACTGACATGTCCTCCAGCGGGATTTACGTGAACTGGCATTTCAAATGAAACTTAGAAACCTCTCATTAAAATTATTTTTAAAAAATAGACCACAGAAACTTCCTTTTTTCTGTGGGAAACAAAATGATATAATACACTTGTGGGGTGCAGCACAGGGTGACCGTCGAAAAAAAAATACATTTAAAAACAGCAACTTCTAAATTCATATGCTAGTATAGATAAAAACACAAAAAAAAACTGCGACAGTCATCGAAGCTCTAATGCAGAAGTTTCAATAAATGTTTTCGACATTAGAAACTAAAATGATTTCTTTGCACGTGAGTAATATTTACAACTTTAAAAAAAATAATTTAGTTTTTAATCATTTGAAATGGAAACTACCTGTTAAAAATCACTTCTTTCAACACGAATGTACTAAAAAAAAAAAGAATCCTTCACACAAAACAGTGCGACAACCCTCTCACGGAGACCTTCTGATCATCTCTAACATCGTCATTAAAATGGAAAACTCTTTCGAAAATCGTCCGAGGTCGACCCGTTCACCTGCTTTTTTATTCAAATTTTTTTTTTCCTCCAGTCCCCTCCACTCAACAAAGCTCCTTTTTTTTCTGCAAAGTGTGTATGCACCCTAATTAGGGAGAGGTTCGAAACCCGGCGTGAAAAGCCGTCACCCCCGGCAGACGATAATTGGGATGCTGTTCCTTGATGAAGAGTGCGGATCATTAGAGGTAAGAGGAGGGAGAGGTGTGCGTGAATGTGACGAGATATCGTTTGGCGCCTCGCCGTTTTAATTGCTCCTCGACGATCGAGGAGGTGTTTGCGTCATTTTCGCCTTTTCTAAGTGACGTGTTTGGTGTGTGGAGCGCGGAGATAAACCGATAATAATTATGTTTAATGTGAAAATCGTCTGAGGATGAAGTAGCACGGAGACAGCGCATCGACAGCAGTCTGCTTTTCAAGTGAGGATGTAATCCCAGAGAATATATTTTTAGAATGGATTGTGTTCGGAGCTTTGTTTTTAAATAATACACAACCCTTAATTGTTTCCGGCCAAATTTATCCATAATGGAAAGAGACCGTTTGAAATCTCATACGTTATATTTATATATATATATATATATATATATATATATATATATATATATATATATATATATATATATATATATACAGTCGGACCTCCATATATCGAACTTCCCCATATCGAAGTTTTCTATATATCGAACTCTTAGCAAATCTCCATGTTCATTACACAGAAAAATTGTTTCTATATATCGAAAAAATCTCTATATATCGAAATTTTTTTCAAGACAAATTGGGAGATTTTATTCCACTTTAGAATAAAATCTCCCAATTTTTGGCATTTGAAACAATATGTCGTGGACTTTAATTCGCGGAAAATGTCCCTGATAAGGTTTTTAGTGGACTGAATAAATACGAACATTTCTTTGAACTTTCCGCAAAACTGGCTGTTCAGCAAGATATTCGTAGTTTTTTTTAAAAGAATGTAACTGTGATCATTGTAACCACTGTCTGGATTAATTTTTTTTTTAAAGATACGTAGTACTCAATAAATCTTTCATATTAATTCATTTTTTAGTTATTAACTTTCATTTAATGAGATTCTATATATATTTGGCATTAATTGCATACATTGACCGTTGTATTTAATTTGAATGTACTCCGTAGCGAAGTGCGGGATTTCAGCTAGTATATATATATATATATATATATATATATATATATATATAATAGAGAGAGAGAGATAAAATGTCCATCATATGTAGCTACATATGAAGCTAACAATTTTTCAGAGCACTTCAGGAATTCCAATTTCCATCAACCAAACGATAAATGTAAATGACAAACACCTGTCTTTTAGAGATCCAAGCGAGCGGAAGCTCCACTGCCTGCCACAGGGCTTCTTAAAATGCAACAATGGCCGGCCAGTGGTCACAAAAACAAACCACCTCGAGATGGGAGATAAGCCGGAGTCGGCACACCACAAGAGGCAACCCATAAAGGACGGAAGTCACCTCTGCGATCATTACCACCGGGCTACTGCCGAGACCGCTGCGGTTGCGGTTAGCGAGATAAGCGCGGCAGCCAAGCGTTGCGGCGCGGCACCTTATCGCCAAGGTGGATAGAGACAACCCGGGGGTGGCCGGAGGGCGGCTCGCGTGTCCGAGTGCGGGGTCAGAGGCGGATGGGGGGCGCGCGTATGCTGGCGTGCGGAAAATGGGGTCCAGGCCGCCCTCTCTTGTTGGAACCTGCCAGAAAAAAAAAAACCCACACTGCACAACAGCAAACAATTCGAATGTTAGGACAAAGTCTGAGCGAAAAAATCACTCGATCATGAATTAAAGTTGCGTGTTGTGGTTGTGAAAATGGAGATGACGCAACCAGAATCTGAGGGGCAAATTCTAGGAAAGCGTTCACTGAAGGGGAAAATTTTCGATTTTGGGAGGGGGGTTGTATGAAAATTTACCTTAAAAATACATTTTAATAAGCCCACTTTCATACTCCTTGGACATGGGTTGCAACACTCTTACCAATTCCAACTATATGATATCCATATATTTTTTCATAAAGGAATATCAAATTATCGGAATTGGTAATGTTTTCTAGGAAGCTTAATTTTTTTAATGGTTAAACTACAGGATTAAAAAAAAAAAAAAGTTTTGGCTCAGATAAAATTCCGTTGTTCCTTTATTTGAAGAACTGTATGTATTAAAATGTCTATAAGAATTGATCTCTGAAAAGTAGAGGGTGCAATCAAAGCAGTTTAGTAATTCCAAATATGTAAAATGAAACTTCCTAGAAAATATTATCAATGCCAATAACATAATATCTTCCATAATATGCCCCATTGTTTGACTAATGAACAATGTGATGCTATACGGCCTCTAGTGGGATGCCGGGTTTAAGTTGTCAAACCCTGTTATATCGTAAAAATAATCTTGTGTTGTAAAGTAAATGGGAGTTTTTGTTAATATGAGACATGGTGTTTTCTCATCGTTACAGTAATATGTTGCATACAGGTTATCTTCAGTTAGAGATGGTTTGTTGTACAGTCCGCCTGTATAGGTTAGAAATAAATGTCGGTTGTACTAGAAAAAAAGGCAGTGTATGAGGAAGTCAGCCCTCAATGTCACCTAAGGAACGTTCCTAAGCAGTGGGAAAAGTCAGCTGTGTTTAGACCACTTATCATGATGCATTGTCCTTTCTCATTATAACGTAAAAATCGCCTAAAGCTTCATCCTAAACAATTAATACGGGCTGTTTTTTATAGTAGGGGACAAATTTCAAGGATAACCCTCACTATTTGGGCTCTTCAGTAGACGGCGAAGATTGTGCTGAGACATTGGCCTGAAACCTCCTGATGGTGAACATCCTGTAAGAACTGTCTGGTGACTGTGTTATAACAAAGTACGATTAATGTAGATCACTTCTGAAAGAGGGACTCGTACTTGGCATTAGGCCTATTTGGCTTGGTCGCAGGCATTAGGCAGTGGCCATTGGCACATTTGAAAATGGAACATTAATGATCTTACGCACTCTTTTTGTATTTTAAGTTTGATACGGAATGAAAGTCAATCTGTAGTATAAAGACATATATACCTTTCATATACATAGCCTCTGAAATTGATGTCGCTTCACAAGCTATATAGGTAAACGTGTGCCCTGTGAAGCAGTCTGTGCTTCCGAAGGTACCCCGCTGTTACTTTCACAGATGTACACCTTCCCACTGCCATCCACAGAGAGAAAAAAAAAGCCCCCCCTACCACCATCTAAATAAAATGCGAAAAATATACTTACCCACCTCTTTTGAAATTCATAAAGCCGAATGTTAGCACGCCTGACCCCGTATTTTTCATCATCCAATCAGGGGCCGGGATTTATTATTTAGACATATAATAGACTCTTCTCTTGTATTTTCAATCACATGGAGCTTTGTGCCTATCAGGGGTGGAGTCATAAAGAGGGGGGGGGGCTGGATGGATGGGACGGTAAGAGGGTTCTCCAGTTACACCTCAACCCCTATGAGCGTTCGTCAGGCGTCTGCATCTGCCGGCATTATGCTGGTAGTATGTGGGGGAAAAAAACTATCTCGCGCAGTCCAACAAAGCTCATACCGGTCTCGTTGAATTCAGTTTACAATGATATTAGTCGTAGGACATCCTGGCAAATTTTTTCCCACACGTGATTTTTCGAAATTTCGAAAGTCTACTGAAAAATTTTAAAGGGAAAGTTTTTTTTTTTTTTTTTTTTTTTTTTTACAATAGTACACCATTTTCTTACAGATCTCACACACACACACACACACACACACACATAATATATATATATATATATATATATATATATATATATATATATATATATATATATATATATATAATATGGATATCATATTAGCGGAATTGATAATACTTTCAAGGAAGCTAAATTTATTAAAAATATCGTATTTATATCATATTATTGGAATTGATAATTTTTCATAAAGGGATATCATGTTAACGGAATTGATTTCATTTTTTTCATAAATGGATATCATATTAGCGGAATTGATAATATTTTCTAAGAAGTTTAATTTTTTATAATGGTTGAACACAAAAATCAAAACCTTAAAAAAATAAAAATTATTTGGCTCTGATAATGTTTCGTTGTTCGTTAATTTATTTGAAGTACTGTATATATTAAAATTTCTATAAGAATTGAGCTCTGAAAAGTGTACTCTGAGGGTACAATCAAAGCAGTTTAGTAAGGTTTCGTAACATTCCAAATATGAAAAATTATACTTCCTAGAAAATATTATCAATTCCAATAACATAATATCCATGTATGAAAGCATATTACCAATCCCAACTATATGATATCCATATATTTTTTCCTAAATGAATATCATATTATCGGAATTCATAATGTTTTCTAGGAAGCTTAATTTTTTTAATGGTTAAACTACAGGATTAAAAAAAAAGAAAAGTTTTGGCTCTGATAAGATTCCGTTGTTTCTTTATTTATTTGAAGAACTGTATGTATTAAAATGTCTATAAGAATTGATCTTTGAAAAGCAGAGGGAACAATCAAAGCAGTTTAGTAATTCCAAATATGAAAAATTAAACTTCCTAGAAAATATTATCAATTCCAATAACATAATATCTATTAATGAAAACATATCAATTATTCCAACTATATGATATCCATATATTATTTCATAAATGGATATCATATTATAGGAATTGATAATATTTTCTAGGAAGCTTATTTTTTATAGTGGTTAAACTATAAGATTTCAAAAGAAAAAAAAAAAGATTTGGCCCTGATAAGGTTCATTTGTTTATTTATTTGAGGGACTGTATATATATTTCAATTTCTGTAATTCCAGTTTCAGCGGCATTAAAAAGTATATGGTACAGTCCAAGCAGTCCATTGAAAATTTCGCAATATGCCTTCTTTAAATTAAATTTAAAATTTAATTTTTATGTACGAAATCAAAATTTTTCGGCCCCAGTACGACGCAAAGTGAAAGCAAAGTTTCAAGTTCGTTAATTTAAATAATTGCCAAATTTAAATTCGCGAGTAACGTGCACGAAAAAAATGCCCGAAATCTGCCCCCCCCCCCCCAGATCACACATAGGTGGTCGCATCGCGCCGTAATGAACGAGCCTAATTGAACGGGAGAATTGATAAAATTAAAATAAATAAATAAATTTCGGCGTTCTAAAAAGAAGAAAAAAAAGTTAGACACTTCTGTGCGTAATCTAATAAGGCAGAAAGGAAAATAAATCTTCATAAAACAATAAGACACGGGGAAACAACACAACAACAGCAAAAAAAAAAGTTCTAATAAAAATCGAAGCTTTTTCCCTCTTTTTCCGCGTATACTTTTCATTCACAATTGGAATCCTGGAGTGAGGGAGAGGAGTTGAGTGGTTTCGGGACGTTGTTTTCTAGCCTCTACTCCAGAGTGGGATCGCGGAAGAAATCTGCCGGCGAAAGTTTCGAGTGCCCGAATGGCAACACTGTTTAGGTCTGCGTAACAAGCTGATTTGCCGAACCCTTCTCGCCCGTAATAAGGACGAGGGGGGTGCTGAAGGGGGTGGGGGAGGGGGTGCTTCTTTGCGGTGCGGCAGGAGTTGCATATTATCAGGAACTCGAGAAGAAGAAATTGAGTGCGAGCAGACGATAACCCGATATGTAGATGACTGCATTGTTAGGCGCTTTTGAAAGCGTGTATGGTGCTGAAGACGCGAAAAATTTGTTTGTGAGCACATTATGGCTGCTCGCTCCCCCCCCCCCTCCCCTCCTCTACTAGATGAGCACTATGAGTAAACATTATAGTTGTTCCACGTAAGTGAAAAACCAGGTGAAGTTTCTCTTCATGAGAAATAAAACTAAAACTATATCACTATAAAATAAACTAAATTTTTTCTTAAAAAATCATCAGAGATATGAAGTTTCTTTAAATTAAAATTCAATATTTTAATTTTCATTATACAGTAGTACATCGATACTCCTAGTTAATGTGTTTCCCCAGGGCACAGCGAGTACCGAAATCGAAGTATCGAATGAATTTTTTCTAATATAGAGAGTAATGTAAATTTAATTAATTCGTTTCTGAAAATCAGAAATTTCCCATTTTACTGGGCAGTTTATAAATGGACTAGATGAATACCCGTGCTTCGCTACGGAGTACATTGAAATCAAATACAACTGTCAATGTATGCAATTAATGCCTATATATATATATATATATATATATTGATTGCTGTCTAAAACCTCTTTCATACTTTTCTTTTCATGTTATTTGTTCCTGGCTGCAAGTAGCTTTAGGGCTATTACTGGTTTTCTCTATCATCTATTTCTTATATATATATATATATATATATATATATCGTAACGGATATATTTATAGACAAAATAATGTAGAAGAAAATATTCAAATTAAATCTAATAAAACATACTAAAGAATATAGTACAGTTAATATAGTACAGTTTGAGGAACATTTCTTTTACCGCATTTTAATATTATTTTGAATAATGTCCAATCGTCTGCCACATTAGATAGAAAAAAATTATTTTTTTATCAATTTATTCTGTTGTTATACACGTGACGCAAAATTAGTTTAAAGTATCACAAAAAGAAAAAGCACATGATCAGCATTTAATCAATTAAATTCTAAAAATGAATCTTTAAAAGTTCACCAAAAATCAGAGAAGGGGGGGCAAAGATTTGAAAAAGATTTCATTTTAAAGGAATTTTTAGGATCTTTCTCGTGATATAAATTTTATAACCCTCAAATTATTATTTTAAATACAAACTTTAAAAAATGTACAAAAAACATTAAAAATTTAATTTAAAAAAATCTAAGAAGAATTTTTCAAAAATCTTTTTTAGTGCACCCCTACACTATAAGAAGAATCGCCATGCAAAATGTCAGCCCTTGAGGTTCGGTGGTTTTGTCTGTGCGTTATACGTCACTCAGTCAGTTACGGAACTGTTTTATATATATAGATGGGGGTATTTTTTATACAAAATCTTTAAACTAGACAGCCATAATTTAAAACAATATTTGATAAAATCAAATTTATCTTCGCTTAGCCTGTACTGATAGTTCATGGTCTAATATGATAGTGACGAGAAGTTTTTTACTGTAAGGGGGTTATCCGTGCTTCCAGTAAAACAACTGGCACGGAACCAGGGGCTTCTTTTATGTGTACCACTGAACCCTGGTGTAGACTAAGTTACGTACCTACTCACTCTATTTTTACTTTGTTTTATTTTAAATAGTCATTAACAAAATCCATGTTCACACGTCACGTGCCGTAATTATAAAAATTTCACTCTCACCATGCAAGTATGCGTGAGCTTCAGATCTTACGAAGTTTTCGTCGTAAATGACGTCTTGTTATTGTCTTTATATTCATGAACAAAGCTAAAGTGAACCTTATGTTAGCACTTTTACCATCCTATATATAATAGCCGTTGTCTCTGTATGACACTTCCGGGCTGTACTCATCTTTCAATTGAAGCCCTCAGTAAACAAACCGCCGGTAAGGCTTAATTTCAATTTCAGATGTGGATCAGAATTTTTTCTTACCTAAAAACAAATATCTTCTCCATCAAATCACATTTGTTCAGCCTATTTTTCTATAAAACATACAGAACTAAAAAAAAATGGATGTTTTTAGCTGTATATTTAACAGTTTTTAAAAATCTGTTTACTTTTGCGATGAATTCTGAAAGTAAATAAACTTGAATGTGAATGAATCGTGAAGTGAACTGTAAAAAAAGTTTTTAACTTTCATATACTTTTTCCATTATGACGTCATTTTTAGTATTATGACGTCAAAATGACGGGTTGGATGGCAGTCTACTACTCCAATCGCATGAAAAACTAAATAAATAAAAAATAATGAAAGGGTTTGCTTTTACAAGGTGTGGATTAAATGCAATATTTTAGATAATTCGGGATATTTTTTAACTTTCATATACTTTTTCCATTATGACGTCAAAATGACGGGCTACCTACTAGTGATTCAATATTTTTTTAATGTACCTCTATATATTTAAGTTGCTAAGCCGATTTTTTTTTGGCAGTCCGTGAGAGAAAACTACTGCATCCATTGACTTCATTTTGGTCTTAAACAGAAGATTTTAATCTAGAGATGTGTCACATTTGGCTTTTGTGACCGCAATTTTTAATTAATCAGCGATAATTTACAATCAAAAATTGGCTTCTGCGCTTGCTCATTGACATGTTTAAATCTGGCTCTAGATACTTACTAAGCACGAGGCCGCATAAA
>OU015490.1:15197414-15202414 GCA_907164885.2 Dolomedes plantarius
ATTTAGAGATGAAATATTAATAATTTAGGAATTATGAATTATTAATTATATCAAAAATTGGCCTCATTAAAAATGCTCCAAGCGCATTTCTTTTGCATATAATATGGTAATTTTTATTTACAGGATACCTTATAGAACTAACAATGAAACTTATTGCTCATTTTAAGCATTCGTTAAAAATATAAAGAGAAAAATATAATAACAGTGAAAACACCCTTTTTATGACTCAAAATATCTATAAATCATCTTTTCGAGTACAAAATTTAGAAATTCTGAGCTACGAAGCATAATTATTTTCAATAAGATTTATTTGATATACGGTTAAGTATATAAAACTTAAATTTCAAAGCAATATGATAGTTAGAAATGCGCCCGGAGCAGTTTGAATTTTCGTATGACACGAAAATTTTTATTTTGAGAAAAACACATTTAAAGATATTGCTATTAGTAACTACATAATATCTAAATTAAATACAAATGCCTATCACTAGGAAAGGAATCACAGAAATTAAAAATTCTTTTTGCGACACATTTCTACTCGTCCGTAGTTTCACAATTCAATAAAATTAAAAAATTGAATCTTTGGGCAAATTTCACAATTTTTGAAAGTCTACTGTCCCCTTAATTTTATTTCAAGTCATTGAATGCATCGATGCGGGAACCTTCCGTCAAAAAAATAATTAAATTGACGGAATTGATCAAATACTTATTCATTATTGTATTTATTTTGGTTTCATGTGTAGTATTTTGTGTAAAACCCTAAAGGTGTATGGGCTGATTACAATAAGCCTAAAAAACAAATCAGGCTAATTAGAAAGTGGTCGATAATTGTCCAATTACCCTGGAGATTTGCAAAATGTGGCGCGCTTTGCAGTAATGATTTGTCAATTCGCCTACGATATATATAGTCATTCAAGGATTTTATGTTATTCAGTGTACAGATGCATTAACTTTCCGTAGCGAAAGTTAAAAGGAATCGTTCATATACTTTATTCCCATACAAGGTTTGCACTGAAATGTAGTATTGAATATATGGAATTTTTTCTATAGGAAATGGTCATTCAAGGATTTTAAGTTATTCAATGGACAGATGCATTAACTTTCCGTAGCGAAAGTTAAAAGGAATCGTTCAGATACTTTATTCCCGTACAGGGTTTGCACTGAAGTGTAGTATTAAGTGTATGGAATTTTCTCTATAGGAAATGGTCATTCAAGAATTTTAAGTTATTCATTGTACAAATGCATCTACGATCTGCAGCTAAAGTTAAAAGTTCCGTTGACGGAATCGTTCATATACTTCATTTCCGTACAAGGTTTGCACCAACGTGTAAAATCATGTGTGCAGAGTTTTTGGAATAGGAAATGGTCATTCAAGGATTTTAAACTATTGAATCCCTGGATGCATTAACCTTCCGTTAAAAAAAAAAAAGGCAAAATTCTGTTGACGGAATATTTAATATACTTTATTTCCGTGCTAGTTTTGAACTGAATTTTATTATGTGTCATTTTATTATTGTTATTTTTGGTGTAGGAAATGGTTAATTCAAGGGTTTAAGTAATTAAATATCGATATGTATTGATAATTGACTTGCGGTACAGTAAACTATTTCTTAAATGGTAATATATATATATATACAGTCGAACCTCCATAAATCGAACTTCCCCATATCGAAATTTTCTATATATCGAACTCTTAACAAATCTCCATGTTCATTACATAGAAAAACTGTTTCTGATATAAATCGAAAAAATCTCTATATATATCGAAATTTTTTTTAAAGACATATTAGGGGATTTTATTCCAGTTTAGACCGTTTACCTCAAAAAAATTGAAGTATATATGTGCCTGATGAAGTTTTTAGTGGACTGAATATATGCAAACATGTCTTTGGTGAACTTTCCGCAAAACTGGCTGTTCAGCAAGATATTCGTAGTAAAAGAAATGTAGTACTCAATAAATCTTTCAAATTAATTAATTTTCAAATTATTAATTTTCATTTAATGTGATTCGCTTATAAATTAGAAATGGAGTTTCGTATACGAAAATTAGCTTTAATTTTAATGCTTTAGGAGAATTATGATAAAACTAAGATCAATTCTAAATATCGAAATTTCTATACATCGAATTTTTTTTCCTCCAATTTGCTACTTCGATATATGGAGGTTCGACTGTATATATATATATATATATATATATATATATAAATAAAGTGTGAATGTAGATATATATTTAGATAATATATTTAGATGTATATGAAATCCCTTCACGGATATTACGAGTGCTGAAAAATCTAAACTTACTGAATATTTTTAAAAATATTAACACTTTTTGAATTTGTACGTAAACAATTTTGACCTTTTGAACTTTAAAAGACAAATGTTTTAAAGATAAAAGTTAACGATTGATCTTTGGGGTATTCCAAATTTTGACTGTATATATATATATATATATATATATATATATATATATATATATATATATATATATATATATATATGCATCGACTGTATATATATATGGTTCGACTGTATATATATATATGCATATTTATATATTTGATTAGTGTTACGCCTAAATTTCTTTAGATGCGCTTACAGAACTTTTCCCCTTCCCCCCGTGGCATGCGATACTGCCACTTGACCATTCCCTCGCGCGTGCAAGGTTCTTGACACCTTCTCTCTGACTGTGTTTGGGTTTGGAGGGGGGGGGGGGGGGGCTGACCACCGTCCATCGGCCGCGGGACGTTCCACCGGCGATGCCTCAATTTTCGGCGCGTCTCCCGCGTGTGCGTGCGTGCGGGGTGCGTGTGGGGATTCGGTAGGGCTTCCGGCTTGCCGTGAATTTATGCGCTTCAGTTCGCAGATGACTCTATTAGAGGTCCTTGCGGGGCTTCCCGTGACACTAAACAAGACGGAGTGTCCCCGTCTGACCACCCTCCGGCACTTGTTTAGATGCAAATCGCCCCCTCGTTTGCCGGTAAGCCCGGCTTTCGATTGGATTGTCTCGCTCGGGGTAATTGCTCGCCTCTTGGCAGGTGTCTGTCAAAGAGGCTTGGAAGCGGATTTAAATATCTTTAAACTTCATTTCAAACGGGAGGAAGAAGCGCTCTGACCTAGTACTTCTATCCCCTTCCTTTCCTGCGCTCTCGTATGCAATGCGGGGACGCATGTATGTGTGTGTGCATGCATTTATGTGGTGTGTGTGTATATGCATGTATGTGGTGTAAGCCTCTATATGCATGTGGTTGTGTATATAATATGTGTGTATGCATGTGTGTGTATGCTTGTGTGTGTTTGAATGTGGGCGGTGCATATGTGTATGTGCGTGTGTAGGTATGTAGGTGGTGTATGTGTGTGTGCGTGTATGCTTGTGTTTATATGTGTGTGTTTGTTTGTATGAATGTGTGAGTTTGTGCGCATGTGTATGCATGCATGGGTGTGTTTATGCATATATTTGGTGTATGCGTGTATAGGCATGTAGGTGGTGTATGTGCGTGTATGCTTGCGTGTATGCTTCTGTGTTTGTGTTTGAATGTGGGCGGTGCATATGTGTATGTGCGTGTTTAGGCATGTAGGTGGTGTATGTGTGTGAGTGTGTATGCTTGTGTTTATAAGTATGTGTTTGTTTGTGAGTGTGTGCGTTTGTATGAATGTGTAAGTGCGTGCGCATGTGTATACATCCATGCGTGTGTTTATGCATATATGTGGTGTATGCGTGTATATGTATGTAAGTGGTGTATATGTGGGTGTGAGTGTATAGGCATGTGGGTGGTGTATGTGTGTGTATGCTTGAGTGTATATGTGTGTATATGTTTGTGTGTGCATGTGTATGAATGTGAGTGTGTGCGCATGTGTATGCATGTATGTTGTGTGCGTGTATGCATATATGTGGTGTATGCGGGTATATGCATGTAGGTGGTGCATATATTATATATATGTATGTGTGTGTTTCTATGTATTTATGTCTATGCATGTGTATACACGCTGCCTACATTCTAATATCAAGTATGAGAATTTCTTGTTAAAATTAGGTTATAAGAGATTTCTAACATGTTTTATCCAATAATTCTACTACCACAAATCAGAAAGATTATTAATGAAAATCTGTGACACGTGGAATTTTCAATTTTTCCCGCTAGAATGGGATGTAGTGTTTCAAAAGTAAATCGATATAGGGTCTGCGCGCCTTAACATATTTTCCAAGCACACACCGTATCGAGATATTAAAATTACCAACGAAACCCTCTTTCTTTGTGACAACATCTGCGTTCACGGATGCCAGAAATATCCTCCCACACACGAATTAAACCGACGGGTTCTAAGTTTTGCCATCGGTGGCTTTTATTGTGTGAGAAAGGATTAGAGGAATTGTTGACGGTCACAACGCGATAAGCTGCAATTAGCTAGCGTTTAATTTTGTCGGGGAGGTTGCTTTGCTGCTAGACTCGCTTACAACGAGGAAGTTTCGAGGCTGTTCCAAGTTAAACAAGCGAAAAGCATGGTCAAGTATGTTTCGTATAACCATTTCCGTCTTGGTTGAACTGACCTCAAAAATTCCTTTATTTGTACAGTGCAGTTGCTGGTTATTTTTAAAATTTTTTGTATTCGTTTTTTTTTAATAATATTTCAATTTTAATTTTTTGAGTAATTTGTGTACTAGAAAAGCAGTTTTAAAGCATGGTACGGAACGAAAAAGTTATATTATCCAAGTCATCTGACACGAACTCGCATGTGAACTTTCTGATATAACGTCGAATATAATTCCTACTTTCAATAAATTGTGCTTTCATAATTTCGATAGGTAACTGGCCTTGTAATGAGTAATTATTGTTAAATCGGGCCACGTTTCGCTTTTTCCTACGAAACTGCAGCAAACAAATGAGTTTTTCGATGACTATGTAAAATGTAAACTTTTTCCAAAACTTGCAAGGCTCAATCTTACTTCAATATTTAATAAAATGGGAAATTTTTCGTTAAAATATATCCCGTAAATCAACCCG
>OU015490.1:15207414-15218090 GCA_907164885.2 Dolomedes plantarius
GAGAAGTGGAGTCTTCACTGATCGGGGAGCAGCACGGAGACTAGGATAGAAGCAAGACCGAGCAGCCTAAAAAGAGGACACCTTGGAGAGAAAGTCAATCAGCGGGTCGAGCTGGATGCAACGAATAAGAAGGTGAGTCCATTCGAAAATCTTTTTAGAGAGGTCTGAGTTTAAGTCGCCAGGCGCGTGAAATAAAAAATTAGTTTGGGAAAACTAAAAATCCCTTAGGGGAAGATAGAATTTTGATTAGTGGTAATCAAGGTATGTGTGAGTAATCCATACGGAATCTCACAGCACGTTTGTGCAGAAAGAGAAAAACGGTACTCAGTTTGGGAGACGTTGTTTGAATTGTGCTATAAAAATATTTATAGGTGTATAGTGTAATATATGTTCTAGTGTGATATATGTGCTAGTGTGATTTTGGTTCTATATTTTAGACGTATTGGTAGAAGGTGATATATGCCTAAATTTTTAAAGTGCTAGGATATTGTATATGTGTAGCTAGTGTATTCTAGACCGGGAAAATTGTGTTACGGTACTAGGGGTGACCGGTTAGGTTAATACAAAAAAAAAAAAATAAAAATGGAAGCTTTTCTGTGCAAACAGACTAAAAATGTCCTCTTGGCTTTGGCCGAGGAATTTGATACTGAGGTTTCGGTAAACGACAAAAAGTTAGCGCTTGCAAAGAAAATTATGGGGGCATCCGATTTCAAAGAAAATGTAATTGAAGCATTTATAGAATCGATAATAGAACAGCAAGAGGCTGATAGGCGTCGTGAGAAAGAACAGCAAGAGGCTGATAGGCGTCGTGAGAAAGAACAGCAAGAGGCTTATAGGCAACAGCTGGAGGATGATAGGCGGTTTGAGTTGGAAAAAATGCGCATCCAGGGTACTGTCGAAACGAGCAGTGTAAGCTCGAACGACTCTAACTTAGAGACAGATAGAGGTTTTCGAACCAGTTTGAGAGATTTGGTCCCCAAATTTGACCCCCTCTCAGGAGATATAACGCTGTTCCTTATGCTTTTCGAAAGACAAGCGGAAAAAACAAAGGTGCCCTCTATCCATTGGGTCAGTCAATTGATCCCGCTATTACCGGTTGAAATATCAGAAATTATTGTGAAGGAACCGGGAGAAAAAGGGGATGATTACCCTCACATAAAATCGCTGTTATTAAAACGGTTCAGACTAGGCACGGGTGCTTTGCGTGCCAAGTTCCTAACCCATCAAAGGAAACCGGGAGCATTGTGGTCCGACCTAGCTTATGAGTTAAAAGGATATTTGGAAAATTGGCTTGAGTCAGTGAACGTTAGCGATTTCGAGGCTTTAAAAGAGCTAATGGTCACGGAACAAATTAAAAAACGCGTCCCGATGGAAATTAGGGAAAAATATGTAGAAGATTGGGACGAGTTGAGGAATGTATCTATAATCACGGATAAGTGCGACAAATATGAAAGCGTACACTATAATGGAAAAAAACAAGACGAAAGGTTATGGGAAAAAAAACCGGGCCAGGAAAAAACAAAAGGTCAGACTTACGGCAAAAATAAAGACGAGAGTAAATCTAAATCAGAGGTAGGAAATAAAAATGAGGAAACGAGTAACACGAATTGGCGAAAAGAGCAGTCATATGAGAGGAAGAAGGCTTTGACTTGTTATTTTTGCTGGGAAACTGGGCATTTCAAGAATGAGTGCCCGAAATACCAAAAAAATTCAACGAAAGGCGAAGTAATTAACCATGTCGTGACGGGGGTAGATCTAAGCAGTTGCTTTAATCCTTACTTGAAAAAGGCGGTAATCAACGGTGTACCCAGACAATATTTGAGGGACACGGGGGCGGAAATTGATCTATGTGATAGGTCATGGGTGACGAATGAGGACCTGATAGGAGAAGGCATTTGGGTAAGACAACCTCTGGACGATAAATGTATTCGTTTGCCTTTGGCTTGGGTTCAAATTGAGAGTGATTTTGGGAGCGTCTGGACAAAAGCGGCGGTCAAACCGAACGGGGTTGACCAGGGTTATTATCTGCTGGGAAACAAGACCGCTGAGTTAATTGAGAAAAAATTAAATAGTGCTCCAATAAATGCGGTTTTTACGCGGAGCCCAGCTAAAGAGACTGAACAAAACATGGTCAAAGCGAGCCCGACAATAGAGGAGTCTAAACCCGAAGTTTTTCTAAACGGCCCCTTTTCAGAGTCTCCGTTAGTTGAAATCCCCGAGGATTTAGCGCGGGAACAGGAGGAATGTCACACGTTAGCTGTCATACGAGAAAAGGTAAAGACAGGTGACCCGGGGGAATTCCCGAGGGAGAATAGTAGACTCGCGCGGGTTACAAAGTCGAAACAGGGGGACTCGGAGGAATTATTAGAAAAATTCTGGCAGTTTGGTCTGGTTAAAATGAATGTAGAAAATAGAAGGACAGCGAGCCTGAATAGATACAGTTGGACAGGGAGGTTACCCAAGGTTGGGAAACTCAGGGCTAATGGACTAAAACGGGAATTACTTCTGGTAGCATTTAGGACGCCGAATTGCGTAAGGCATAGAAAAAAGGCGGGAAGCCAGGGTTTTGTAAAATTTAAGAGGAAATTTAGGGGAAGAAAGTATTCCGTTAAATTCAAAATAAAAACGTGTAAGAAATACTCGGGAAGGCAACCTAGAAATTTCGGAAGACTGAGACAAAACCGAAAATTGAAAATTTTCGCGAGGGCGAAGATTATTGGACTCTGGACATTGGGAGATTCTGGACAGGTAGATTTTAGGAGGCCGAATGAAAGGGTTTCCATGAAAATACAGCGTAAGCGAGATGCTTCGAGGGGGATTAATTCCAAAATTAAAGGAATAAAATTGTGTGAAAATGATGAACCGAGTCAGTCATCTCGGGAAATCGAACGTTAAGTTCAGAGAGTTATCTGAATATTATGTATGTACATATTTTTGGTATGAAATGTGAGTTATAATTGTATGAAATTTGGTATTGTTGTAATTGCATAATTTAGAAAATTAATGTTATTAAATTATAGTGATGAAATGTATTAAATTGGTTGTGAGTGTGAATACCTAGTTAAGAATTGAATGTGTTCTATTGTAATGAAGTGTATTACGTTAGGTATGATGGTAAATTCGTAACCTAAGAATGGAGGAAATTAATCCATTGTGATGAAATCTTAGTAATTAATTTTTAATTTGTTTGTGCATCCATAAGTAAGTGGACCAATTAATTTTGATTATTTGATTATGGAAATTATTTAAAGATTTGTATTGCGTTTCACAGTGAAAATTAGTTAAGGTTTTTTTTTATTTGTTAGTATGTTAGGTCTAATAGTATGATTGTTTCTGTTCCGTGAATAGAATGTGAGGCGGTTTTGACTATTGTCATGTCTGGTTCAGGTTGAACGGACAAAGGAAAGTCCAAATGAATTGTGTAAATTCTGGTGGTTGAGTCAGTTCTGAACCAACGACTAAATGGAAAAATTTAAGAAAACTGTGAGTCGTTTGACGAGCAGGTTGTAAGTTATCATTGTGTTGAATTTTTAAGGTGAAGTTTTAAGTACTATTGTTAAAGGTGCTAAGTTGTAAACTGATTATGTGTAAAATGATTGGAATTTTTAGCATGTCAATAAGTGTAAAGTGACTGTATGTTTTTATATAAGTATGGTAGCGGTGTTTTAATCTCATGTTCTAAGAAGTTGTGAGTAGAAATTATTTCAGTGTATAATTGTGTTTATTCTTTTTGTAACCGCTATAAAATGTTTCTGATGTGTCAACATAATGTGTAGAGACGAAGGTTTGACTGGTAGGCTCTCGAACTGAGTACTAAGAAGGGTTTGGTGTTAGAGTTTCGAGTGCGCGGTAGGTCTGGTATTAAGCCATTAAGATAGGGCTCAAATAAGTCATTGTGTGAAAGACCTCTCCGAAGGATTACCTCGTTTGGACGTACACCTGTGACCTTAGTCTTTTTAAAATATAAAAAGACTTGATGGGAGGAGGAGCTGTCACATCGTGGACATCGGCACTCCTTATTTCGACTCAGCCGGTGGAATTGATGAGTTTTCCACATGTGTTGCAGGCACATCAAAAGGAACGCTAATGTGCAAAAGTCGCCAAATAACCATTCTTTTCTTCTTCCCGCAGTCAGCACATATGTTTAAACTATCCATTAAACTAACAATGAAGTATTCCCGGGCCCAAATGGATTTCAGGTTTCCTTGAAAGGGTCGGCACGAGCGGAAGTGACCCTCATCGGCCCGGAAGTCCAGGTTGTTCCAGCAATTTGTGGAGTCTTCTGGATTCTTCTAGAAAATTGGAAGAAAAGGATAAAAGGACTCCCCTTCTTTGTCTGGGGGGCTTTTTAGCTGATCGACTGGTGTGAGACCGACAGCGCTGGAGTGCGCCGGGTCTGTGATTAATCTTTCGAGAGATTGCACGGGTTTGCTCGGAACAGAGACCGTGGATAAGGATATTTGGCTTGTGTTAGCCAGGGAAATTCTTGTAATAAATGATGTTTTGTAAATATATTAAGGTTTAATAAAACCTTTGTACATATGTAAACAAGTTTCCTTCTCAAATTATTCCGTTTCGTGTTTTAACTTGTTTCACGAAGTTGGTTATGGATCGCTATGGGCCACATTACCATAGTATATATATATATATATGTGTGTATATATATATATGTATGTGTATATATATATGTATGTGTATATATATATATATGTATGTATATATATATATGTATGTATGTATATATATATGTATGTATGTATATATATATATGTATGTATGTATATATATTTATGTATATATATGTATGTGTATATATATATATATATGTATATAAATATATATATATATGTCTGTATATATGTATGTATATATATATATATATATATGTATGTATATATATATATATGTATATATATATATATATGTATGTATATATATATATATATATATATATATATATATATATATATGTATGTATATATATATATATATATATATATATATATATATATATATATATATATATATATATATACATACATATATATATATATATATATATATATATATATATATATGTATGTATATATATATATATATATATATATATATATATATATATATATATATGTACAATGCCCTTTAATTTAATTAACAGCAAACATCCATCACACCGATTTCTAATTTATTTTTTTCTTCATGCATAAATAATGCACCAATAATGCTTGAATAATGCAGGAATAATGCATGAATAAATCATGAATAATGCATGAATCATTTATATATATTGTATATATATATATACGTATATATACAATGCCCTTCAAATTAATTATCAGCAAACAATTATCACACCGTCTTCAAGCCTTTTTTTTTCTTAATGTACAAATAATTCACCGATAATGCATGAATAATGCAGGAATAAAGCATGCATAAATCATGAATAATGCATGAATCCCTTATTAAGAAGCCAGAAAGACAACTCCCAGTAAGGAGTTATGAGGAGGGACTTTCTTTGCATTAATTTGGGGGGTTACTACAGTCGCATATAATCGTCCTTTTTGGCGGTACGGTCCGCAAAAAATACCGGAGCCAAAATTTGTATCACGAGAAAGATCCTAAAAATTCCTTTAAAACGAGATCTTTTTCGAATCTTTACCTCCATTTTCTGATTTTTGGTGAGTTTTTAAAGATTAATTTTTAGAATTTAATTTATTACATGCTGATCACGTGATTTCTTTTTCTGGTACTTTCAATTAATTTATCGTCACGTGCATAACAACGGAATAGACAAAGAAAAATATTTTCTTTTCTTGCTAATTTGGCAGACGATTGGACATTATCCAAAAAAAATATTAAAATACAGTAAAATAAATGTTCCTCAAACTGTACTATATTGCGCGGAGGGAGTGCAGGTCAACTGATGCACCCTCACAATCAGCGCTGGGACATTTCCGTGGAAGGGGGTAAGGTCGTCACCTGTCCAACGCTTGAAGGAGCGATATAGACTGGCTCATCTGAAGTCACATGAATAAAAACTTAGTCTACGATATTCCCGATGTTTAGGCGAGATTCCGGACTTAGCGGGAGCTTTAGCGGGGAATTATCGTCTCCTCACCTGTAGAGAGTCCGGCGGAAACAATGTGCGATGTGTTTTCCCGACATGCAAATCAGCTGGATTTCTGCCGGGAGAAGTATGATTTGCATTTAATGCTGCTGTTGTATCCAGAGCTGCGGAACACGCCGGGAATTCGGTTCGCGTGGAAAAAAAAAAAGAAATCGCCGCATTTGTTCCGATTGTGGGTGGAATGGATCGGCCTCGCGTCACGCGTGACATGGCATTGATCCGTCACTCTGACGTGTTTAACCTGCGGTGGGAACCGAGCTTGCAAAGAAAGTGACGTGGTGTCACACTAACACTTTTCTTTCTTGTATACGGTCCTGTACATCCGTGGTTCCTAACCTAAGTGGTTATTATATATATATATATATATATATACAGTCGAACCTCCATATATCAAACTTCCCCATATCGAAATTTTCTATATATCGAAAAAATCTCTATATATCGAAATTTTTTTTCACGACATATTGGGAGATTTTATTCCACTTTAGAATAAAATCTCCCAGTGTTTGGCGTTTGAAACAATGCGTCGTGGACTTCAATTCGCGGAAAATGTCCCTGATGAAGGTTTTAGTGGACTGAATAAATGTGAGCATTTCTTCGATGAACTTTCCGCAAAACTGGCTGTTCAGCAAGATATTCGTAGTTTTTTTTTTTTTAAGAATGTAACTGTGATCACTGTAACCACTGTCTGGATTATTGTTTTCTTTAAAGGTATATAGTACTCAATAAATCTTTCATATTAATTCATTTTTTAGTTATTAACTTTCATTTAATGGGATTCGCATATAAATTAGAAATGGAGTTTCGCATACGAAAATTAGTTTTATTTTTAATGTTTTAGGAGGATTATGATAAAACTAAGATCAATTCTATATATCAAAATTTCTATATATCGAATTTTTTTCCGGCATTTTGCTACTTCGATATATGGAGGTTCGACTGTATATACAGTGCTAGATTTCTAGAAATAGAGGTGCCGGAACGGTAGCCTTCCGGGGTGTATGGGGGGTATTCCAAATTATTGATAAAGAGAGGTACCGGAATACCGTTCCGGCGCGTTCCACCTCAAATCTAGCCCTGTATATATATATATATATATATATATATATATATATATATATATTAGACAAAGTTGAAAGTGAAAAACCAGTATATGCTCAGAACCACAAGAGACAAGAACTAAAAACATGAAAAGATAAGTGAAAAATAGGTTTCTGGCGGCATCTTTTCATCAGCGGTGCCAATACTGTCTAAAAACCAATGGATTGTTTCTAATAAGTATGATCTGAGCAATAAACATACTTAGACACCGTACAATCCATATGAAACAGAAGAAGGAATATCCAGTTGCTTTATCATAGAACACCAAGCCCGGCGCCAGACATTTATTTTAATTACACTAGTTTTTATTATTTTTTATTTACTTTTTAGTAGTTATTTACTATCATTATTCATTTAGTTTTGTTTTGTATTACTAATTATTAGCAACAGAACATGCTATTAATTAAATCTAAAACAACTAATTATATGCTTGGGAAGACTATTAGGGTAATTATTACGTTTTAGGACTACTATTAAATCTATAATATGCTTATACCTATTGTCCTTAGAACAAAGCCTATTTATTCTTACTATATATATATATATAGCAGGCTTACTAACTCACTAAATGGGTTATATGACTCACTTTATAGTGTGTTGAAAACACGCAAACATGAGCAAACGAACTCTTCTCTGGAGTTCCAAATCTCACTTTATTTTGGGTTATAAAACCCGCGACTAATTAGTTCTTTTTAAGTATGTTAGTTTATGCTACGGTACTCGAAATGTTGCTTATTTTCCCCCCTCGTTACATTAACCGATTTTATGCTAGTCATTCATTGTTTATTTTACTTGTTATTTATTTTTTTATTTTTATTATTTATTTATATTTGTTAATTATCCAATGCCTCATATCCTTTATCGCTGAGATTTATTGGTGGTAGCATGCTATGCTAAACCATACATATATTGGTAAACCCTATACAATCAGTGTTTAATTTAATTATATGTAATTAATTTTCTCATCTAGTTTGACCCGATGGTTATAATTTATTAATACGATGGTATTATTTGTTAACATAAAATCACGGTGTTACCGAAGCGATGTGTAATACAGCTTTAGCGTGTGAAGAGTCCAAACTCTGTGAAATTAAGATTAATTTTTTATCGTAATTCATTATACTTAATTTACCTTTATAAAAAATTCAAGGCACGTTATATAGTGAACGTATATAGTGAAATGTAAACCAGAAAAAAGTTCAAAGTATAAATTAATAGTTGAACCTTTGATTCCCATCCGATGTGCCCTGGCACTTTAGGGTGCCACGAGATTTTTTTTTTTTTTTTTGGGGGGGGGGGGGGGGGATATACAAAAAAATATCAGTTAGGGCTTTCTTAAAATAAATATATAGTTGCTATCCAACAGTTGTGTTCTAAGAACCTACCGTGTCTCACATTAATGAAACAAAACCATTCCTAGCGATTTACCATTGAAGCCCTCTAGGGTAAATACTACACTGCATTCCAAAGCTGTTTTTGAAGCTGTATTAATATATTCTATCCTGGTGTTTGTTAGTAATATATTTAAATAAATGTGTAAAATCAGCAGTATTTATTGGTACTTCAATTTGACACGTTCCCGATATACTATATTCCGCTTTGATTTTATATTATAAAAATTGAAAAAAAACTAAAATTCTAACAAGTATGCCGCAAACGTGAAAAGGTAGGAAACCCTGAATGCTAATCTATATAGTATATAAAACAGTTCCGTAACTGACTGACATACAACGCACAGACCAAACCGCTGGACCTAAAGGGCTGAAATTTTTCATGGCGATTCTTCTTATAGTGTAGGGGTGCAGTAAGAAAGATTTTTGAAAAATTCCTCTTAGATTTTTAAAAATTAAATTAAGCTGTTTTAGTAACTTTTTTAAGTTTGCATTAAAAATAATAATGTGAGGGAATGTTATGAAATTTATATCACGAGAAAGATCCTAAAAATTCCTTTAAAAAGAAATCTTTTTCGAATCTTTACCTCCATTTTCTGATTTTTCGTGAATTTTTAAAGATTAAATTTCAGTATTTAATTTATTAAACGCCGATCACGTGATTTCTTTTTCTGGTACTTTAAATAAATTTATCGTCAAGTCCATAACAATGAAATAAACAAAAAAATATTTTTTCCCTTGCTAATGCGGCAGACGATTGCACATTATCAAAAAAAAAATATTAAAATACGGTAAAAGATATGTTCCTCAGACTGTACTATATTAACTGTACTATATTCTTTAGTATGTCCTATTACATTTAATTTGAATATTTTCTTCTACATTATTTTGTCTATAAAATATCCCTTACGATTTTTTTATAAATATATATATTTTTTTACATCAATTGTATACATTGATCGTCGTATTTATTATAAATATATATATATATATTTATACATATTTTTTGCATTAATTGCATACATTGACCGTTGTATTTAATTTGAATGTACTCCGTAGCGAAGTGCGGGTTTCCAGCTAGTGTAACATATAATAAAAAGCAACAGGTTGTGTATAGCTTTATAAACACCCACCTGCACGTGTGTGTATTAGCAGTGGTTTATCAATCAGCGTGATAATCGAATGCAGAAACAAAAGAGATTAATCGATACTAACCGAAACAAAAGACGTCAAATGACGCTCGGAATCGGACGATTGGGACAGCCAGCACCTGCCTCTGACACACGGAAGAACAAAAATATTACGATCTTTCTAAGTAGTATAAGAAAGAAAAGTAATAAAGTTTTTTTTTTTCTTCTCCACCATTCCTTTTTTTCTTGTCAATGAATTATACGAAACGTGCTTTTCTTTACGCTTCTTCGTTACAACGGTTTCGTTATGCGCCCCGGTCGTAAACGAGAAATTGGCGTTCGGTTTAACCCCGTCTTCCGAACACGAAGCTGATGAAAAACACACCCTTTTTTTTTTTCCCCTCCTTTTACGATGCTTTGTCTTCTTTTTTTCCCCCCTCTTTTGTATAATGGAATTTGGTTTCCTTCCCTTCCCCAGTTTGGGAGACCATTTCGGGAGAAATATAGGTTCAAGAGAAATATCATTTCCTCTAATGTGCGTATAACAGTTGCTTACAGGTAAAAGTATGAAGACAATAGCATCTGGCGTAGGTGGCTGGGAAAAGGAGCCACCTCCCACCCCCCCACCCCCCTTCCTACGGACCGAATAATTGACAAACTATATCTGTTTACAGAAATTAAAGTGCAACTTGTGTGTTTACTTTCCCGTTTCTCTAAATATGGCACTAATTCTGGTAGGTAGTATTACTGTATATTGTGGAAAATATTGATTTCATTGTAATATCTATCTATCTATCTATCTATCTATCTATCTCTGTGTGTGTGTGTGTGTGTATGTTTATACTATATGTATGTTTATATATATATATATATATATATATATATATATATATATATATATATATATATATTGTGTGTGTGTGTGTG